>JARHVA010001227.1:0-347500 GCA_037957365.1 Torreya grandis | reverse complement strand
ATAAATAAAAAAATATAGGTGCATACAAATTCAAATTATTCATGTTAAACCTTGATGATATTAATTAGGCATACTAGTAAAAAATAATAATTTCTACTAGTTTATCCATCAAAAAATAGGATCCTTAAATTATGATAACTGTGGATTTCATAAAGAACATATTATACTCAAAATATCCACAATAATACATTAAATCCTTAACATTGGACTTTCATGGATTCTAATGTACATTACTAGGTAGAAAAAATTATAAATATTAGTATAGTGATCAAAATAGTTCTTTATATGTAATGTTGAAAATGAAGCTTGAATGGTAGTCTAAGGGTAATGGTCCCATTTTAGTAACTATTATTGGTAAAAACTTATAATATCACACCACAAATCCACTAGATAAGAGGCCATAAATAAATGAATATCTATTTTGACTTCCTCTATTTTTATCTTCAAATTGAAGGAAATAACCACCCCAAAGTTTAATTTGAGTCTATTCTCAAGAATGGTAGATAGTAAAGGGATTCCCAACAAATGTATAATCTCTAAATGTATTGAGCTCCATATATTTGGTTCAACATTACCATTTCCATCCTTATTCCATGCCTAAAATTTTCATTAACATTGAATTTAGCTACCCATTTTTTGGATTCTTCTACTCAGTCTTATGTAACATCATTCACAATGTCTAGTTTTCCAATCTTGATATGATTCACTATCCTAAGAAATTATAATATCTAATAATTGATACATTTGTCTAAATATAATTTCATTAATGACTAAAACAATATACCCATTGATAGAGTTTATAGTTTCCATATTTACTGAGTAACTTTGACACATACCTTTAATAAAATTCACACAAATAAATATATCAATCATGGAAGATGCCTTGTGCAACTCTAACTCCTTGAAAATTTTGATGTTATTGACATACTTATCTTAGCATTAGTATAACCATCATTCAAATCATAGTTTTGCATATTTATACCTATTCATACAACTTGTTATAACTTTGGGTAAAAATAATCCCTTGAATAAATTGAGTTTATTAAACAAGTGTGGCATATGAAAGGTTCCATAACTTGTCTTCCTCTTTAAGCAATTTCCTTGCAACTTTACTTGTCTTCACATGCTTTTTCACAAATTAACTCATAACAACTTTTGTTTCGCTTATGATTTTTTTCAAATGGATCTCAATAAAAAACTTTCTTGCTTAAATCCCATTTATTTTCAATAATTTTGGAATTGATGAAATTTTAATCCTTTAAAATAATTAAAGGTCACTAATTTATAATGACATGACTACTTACACCATTCTTTCAATAATGCGATGTTCTTGAAATTTGATAAATTGTCTCCTTGGACTATGTATTCACTCCACCTTGACATAACCTATTGATTTTTATATCCAAATCAGTGGATAATGATTATTATATCCAAAAAATTGGTGTTTATATAATTTTTATTTTCCTCCCTCACATTCATAGTCTATCTTTCATTCTTTCCTTTCAAAGATGGATTTTCCTCATAGTCATGTTTTATATTTCATTGAGTCCATTTTTATGACCTTATGCTTTCTATTCTTTTGGTAGATGTTTTGTGTGTGTTTTTTATTCTATGACTATCTTCCATCTAGGTATTTTCTTTTCTATCACCTTATGAGCATATGCATGTTTTTATTTGTATTTTTTTATCATTACATATGCAGGATGAAAATAAGTTTTATTTCATAAATCCATTATGTCTAGTAGGATGGAGATGCAATGGATTGGGAGTATTATGAATGCGTGACTTTATTATGTATTGAGAATATTAATATTGTATCCCTACATTAAAGTTGTTTACCAACTTAGAATAAAATAGATGCAGCTCATCTAAAAATTCTTAATTATAAACTGGTTAATTATGCATTCCACAATGTCTTTAAAGTTTTAACTACCACATGAATCATGATTACCATCTAATGATGTAAATGTACCATCAAAATGTATTTTACATTATTATCTTCCAATTCTTATTAATTGAATTAAATCACATTATCTCTCCCATAAACACCCTTTTAGAATTATCATCATCTTGCATGTTTACTTAGATCATAATCTTAGTATAAATCTATGAATTTAATGATGAATTGGCCCTTAAGTAATTATGAATAGGGTTTATAAATAACTTCCATTTAATACTAACAAGACCATCTCCATTCTTAAATTTGCTCTATTCTTGGATTTTCTATAAACAGGCACCATGTCTTGATTTTTTTTGGATATCCAATCCTTTTATGAGATGGAAAATCATTGTAAAGATCCTACACTTCTACCTTTTTATCACATTTTTTGTCCTAGACAAAGATATCTTTTTTAAATTTTATTTATTTTAGCTACCTTAGAATAGGAGAATATGGAATATAACCACCATTCCTTTTAGAGTTTCCCTCACTTAGTGTGGCTGAGTTTACTAATAGAATGATGAGGTTGTGAGTTCTGAAGAGTATTTATCTACTCTAGTGGGGGGAAATCAATTTATTTCATATCCATTACTTTTAATTTAGTGAATAATAATAAGGATGAAATGTTCAGATTTGATGAAGAATCCAACACTTCATTCCCATAGGTTAAAGTCCCTTTAAAACCTTTTCAATGACAACTAGAGTCAATTTTGGCCAAAGTTCACAATGCTTGGCTAGTTTAATTTCCATGTTGGTTATCCAAGTTCTTATTTAAATATAAAGATAAAGTCAAATATATAATTGCATGACCACTATCAACTATAGAGAGATTACTATTTTTATTCCATTTTCATTTGGGAACCTTGGGGTTCTTGAAATTTACACCATACATTGAAAAAATGGAATCCTTTGTCATTGTATATCCTAGCTCCTTTATTGTTAATTAATCTATTTTTATTTTACATTTCATTTATTTCAAATTAGTTTCATGCATTTACACCATAAGTAAGTTAGCATGAGACACTTCATGGTGTTTCATATATTTTAAAAAATTAATCAATTGTAAGAAACATAATTCATAAAAATGATGAAACACATCTAATATGATATGATTAGAAATTTATTATAAACTAATGCATTAAATCATGAATTATAAGTTCCCAATCTAATAAAATAAATTTATTTTAGTTATAGATGCTATCTTTCCCAATCTAATAAAATAAATTTATTTTAGTTATAGATGCTATCTATTTACATAAATATGACATGTTGATCCAATACTTGTTTGGATAATGATTCCTAAATGGCTCCTTGGTTAACATGTCATGTTGTAAGTGGCTTGATAAATCGATGCAATATTTTTTTTGAAAGTGTATCTCATGAGTGGTCATGTATGGGGGAGACTAAAAGGTGACAACTAATTTGAAATTGAACACAATATTTTTAATAGGAATTTTAGATTACATTTCACATTCGAGAGAGTCTCATTTAATAGATAAATTAGAGGTAAAAAATATTACATTATATCAATGTTAATTATTGGGTAATTAATGATGTTTGAAATTTTTATAAGCATCATCCCTTATGATGGCTCAGGCTTTCTAAGGTTTGGGTGTGTTGGTCAAAAGAAAGTTATTTAATAAATATTTAAAAATTTTATTCATAGCTAAATAATTAATCTATGATAATTTATGGTTTTGAATTTTAATAAGATGTTGAGGATGAGCAAGACTACAATGATTAGTTAATGTTTTAATGTGACATAGATAATCACTAAATAAATTATAATTATGGTGATATCATAATAGATGAAAATCATGATAATATTATGTCTTAGTATTTTATTTTTATTTTGAAAAAAATAATACACAATTTTCACTCCCTCCAATATTATTGTATACAAATGAGAAACTATTTATTTTCTTATTTATATTAATATTTTTAATGTAATATAGTCATGTGTATATAATTTTCACAACTAAAAATATATATTTTGGTTAAAATCTCTTATTTTATTTGATAATCTCTCTCTCTATATGTGTGTGTGTGTGTGTATGTGTATTTATAATATTACAATAAATATATAAAATATAAAATTATTTATCATATAATGCAAATAATAAATCATCATTAGAATTTGAAAATGGGATTTGGGAAAAAAATCTTTGAGTGACATATCTAAGTAGGGTGGGATCATCAATCCTAATACATTAAAGGATAAGGATGGTAATCAGGGTCCAAAGGAAGTCCCTTGAAATCCAAGAGGTGTGAATGTTGATATGGGTGAGTGTTTTAAGGAAGGAGTAATAACAACATGAAATTCAAGGTTTCATCATTAGGGTTGATTGGGGGAGGGAGGTTGTATTCAAAGAATAAATTGGAGGATGATTATAGATCATGGGAAGAGAGGCTAAATGTTTAACAAATAGTGAATCACGTTATTTATCTTGGGATCCATGTGTTGATAAAGAAGGTGTTCAATTGAGGGTAGTTTAAAAAATGGTTGATATATCTTTATCTAGATTTGAAAATGCTTTGATAGGTAAATTCTTGGGTTTTAGGGTGAATATTGATATATTTAGGAGCTAGCATTTTAGGAAATGGAAGCTAAACTAGCATGTATAGATTTCAGCTATGGTTAAAGGATTTCTATTTATGTCATTTTAAAATCATGAGGATTGTGTTTGAACCCTCTTGGGAAAACCATGGTTTTTATGGAGAATGTAATTGTTTTTAAGAAGATAGAATTCAAGTTTTGATCTAGAGAAGGAAAATATAAATCTAGTTATAGTATGGGTTAGGTTTCTAGGAATTCTTATATAATATTGAAAGGATGAAGCCATGATGGCCATAGTAAAAAAATTTGGATAGCTCATTCCTTTTGATGTTGTAATAAAATCCAAGAAAAGAAGAGTCTATGACAAATTCTATGTGAATGAAAATTTAGACAAGAAACTACCTTCATCCATCAAATTGTCATCAAAGTATAGTAAATGGGTTCAACAAATAGAATATGAAAATACCTCATTTATGTGTCAAAATTATCACAAAATGGTGCATTTTGTTAAAAACTACCTAGTCAATAAAAAGGATCAGTAAATCAGGAGAAAAAAGAATGAGTATTCAAAGTACTCTACATGAAGCTAAAGATAATAAAGATAAGGATTTTAATAAGGAGGAAGATAAAATATATAATAATAGATAGAAATAATAACCAATGGATCATTTTATAGATATTCACATGCCAGCCCCTATGCAAAGAATACAAATGTAAGAAGGGATTAGCCCTAAGAAAGATAAATATCAAGTAAATGAAAATAGAAGGGATGAGAAAAGGATCGATATTAAAGTTTTTTAAAATTAGAAGACTCATTGTATGGAATGGGACGAAGTTGGAAATAAGGAGAGAGGGGAGATAACAGCTCTTGGAGAAACAAATACTATAATGTTGGAAGAAGGATAATTCATTTTAAGAGATAAAGCTATTATAATTATGATTCTTCAATTTCTAGCTCGCCCTCTAATTATGTTTTGGAAGAGGAGGAAAGAAGTCCTCAAGTAGAGATTCAACATTTGAATTCAACTTGTGAGCTTATGTTGAATATAGAATAAATGATATCATGCTAGTTAGATCAACCCTTGGGGTAATAAATGGTTTTTCCATCAATGAGCATGAAACAAAGCATGGATTAGTCATATGTAAGAGTAACTAGACATGCAAAAAAGTCTTCTAACCTAGGATTTGAAACAAAGAGATGAAGACCAAATATTAAAGAAGTTAAATGTAGAGAGACAATGAAAGATGTAGCTAATGGGAGTCAGAGTATTCCAAAGCTTAGTGGTTCCAAATCATCAACTAGATATCAAAAATAAAGGTTATATCATGGAATATAAGAGGGTTAAATGGTCCAAATAAATAGAGGAGGATTAACATTTCCAACTGAGCAATCTAAAATGGTTCATGTTAGAAAATGAGAGGCTAAGGACTAGGATTTATATGTTACATGAATAGCTTAATGGTGATCAACCCTAGACTTAGATTAGAATTCTTTGTAACAGAGATATTTGGACACTAACATATAGTATTTGTGAAATTAACAATGAGGTGAATAATGAATCACAAATATCTTAATGAAACAATAATGAAAGTGTTGCAGGTTAGCATAACTATTATCAAAAATTGTGTTTATAATATCACTATGCTACAAGAATCCTTGAAGAAGAGGAAAGAGATTCTAGAAGCGATAAAATCAAGCAAAATAGTTAAAATTTAGAGCAAATTTAAGGAGATAGACACTAATGATATGGATTTCGAAATAGTAGAAGAACACCTAAATTTTTTGAAAGAAGAATGGGAGTAGAAAAACTTTGAATGACCTCTATTCATCTCAATCTTAATTGTTCTTGATATATATTTGTTGTTTATTGATGGATGTTTTTTATTTTTTCTTTATGTTTGTATCTTTTTTATATCCTTGGATATAGTATAACCCAGTTTTGATTGGTGCACCTCTTTCTTAGATTTTATTGTTATATCTATAGATCTTTGTTATATAATAATTTTGGCCCTTTCAAAAACCAAATTACCCATAAATTGAAATGATGATGATGATGATGATGATGATGATGATGATGATGATGATGATGATGATGATGATGATGATGATGATGATGATGATGATGAGTGGAGTACATCAGAAACTCGAAGAAGAACATGCGAGTGTGAGGCTTACTTGCATGGATTCGGATGTGGGCATTAATACATGAATGAAGACTGCTCAATCGGTTGATCTGAATGAATCACAAAAAATTGAATAAATATACCAAAATGGTGGATAGTACGAATCTCTCCAAATAGCCAAGAAATCATGAAACTAGGAAGAACTATTAAATGCATGATAAGATATGTGGATAGATCTATGTAAATTTATGAACAAAATTGATTTGATATAAAGAATGGGATCAGTTCAAATACTTTAAAAATATCAAAGTTATCTTTAAAAAAAATACCCAAACACCTTAAAACTCTCAAGTCAAAATGTTAATTTATACTAATATGACTTACAAAATTATTCTTTTCAAACTAGAACCATCATTATTTTAGGCAATATATTAGAACAATGCCTTTTGAAATTTAACACTTCATATTAGAAATAACAGGAATCATTTATTATGATATCAATGGTATTTTTTATTATAAATAACACAAAAATTTAATTGATTTTATTCATAATAACATGATATGTTTATATTTGTGTCTTATATATGAGTAGTTAAACCTCATCTCACTCTTTTCTACAAACACTCAACTATTTTAGCTAGATCTTTAAATAAATTTGAAGCAGTATTTGGATGAAGAGAGAAGTTGGATTTTCATTGTGGCTATGAAAAAAGTGAAATTTTATGCATGTTGTGAGATTTAAGCAAGAGCATGGAATTAAAGTTATACTAAATATATTGATTGACCAAGGAGGATCTTTTTTTGATTAGGAAATAGTTTGGCTCTAAATTGAATCATTTACTTAGATCTCTATAAAGATTTTACATTAGAATCTACAAAAATCCTTGGATCTAAGGGATTTATCCATAAATTTGAATTTACCCTCATCTTAAGGAAAAGTTGGATCTAAGGACTCTCGAGACAACTTAGTCTTAGAATATGTTTTAGATCTTATAGATTATGGTAATGAGTTGGTAGTTACAACCTTAGAGGATATATCCAATATTTTGGGCTTTCTTAAATTTTACAAAGGTTGCTTTGATCAAATTTTGATTTCCCCTCTTAAAAATCTAATTCAAATCAGCTTGAAAGGAGATAGGGTATAAGATTTTAGATCCTTATACAAGGAAAAGGAAATCATTGGTAAGATTATGGGATATCCTTAGGAAATAAGATCATTAAAGGTTTTGATTATTGAACATTAGAAAGGGGTATATAGGAATTATTTTCACTTTATTCTCGTAAGTCATTTTTCAGTGTGTTTCCTCATAGAGATAGATAAAGAGTTGATCTTGAACAAAAAACTTTTAGACTAAGCTTGTTGTGAGGATTGGGGTTTAATATTGGAGAGTGAACTTTATAAATAAGGATGTAGAGACTTTGATCAAATGCATTTGGGTAATAATTTATGCTCTACCCTTTATATTTTGATCTTTGGACCTTTTTAAAGCTTTAGGTAATCCTATTAGAAATTTTTATGTTGTGGATCCTAGATGTTGTTATAGGAAACCTACTTTATTTTCTAAGAATAATATATTAATGAATTTAGCTCTCCCTTTTCAAAAAATATATTTTTCTAAAAGTATTTGAGAAGGAATTTAAAAAAAAAAATCATATATGAGAGTCAAGAAAAAGAGGTTATTCTTCTCTTCTCTAGAGCATTTAGTTAAGCATAATGGTAAATTTATTGATAATAATTTGAGGGTGTGGAAGAAGAAAGATAAAGGGGGTATATTGTGGCATAAAGTTTGGATGAGAAAAAGGGTGGAGGATAATATGAGTGCTTCAAAAGTATCACATCATAGATCAATGAATTTTAAAATATATGGCATTAATCGATAGGTTGAGTCAAGGTATTGAAGAGACAAAGATAATTTTTTACAAAGATCAAGGTATGTTGTATTATTAAACTAAGGAAGTTTCAATAGGAATTTGTGTATGATAGATAAGAATGGATCCAAATAAGAAGTAACTATTATTAATTTTTTAAGGGTCATAATTCCAGATGATTTATCTAAAAAATGGGTGTTTGTATGCGGATCTTGGAGGAATAAACACAAAAAAATATTCAATGTATGCAATGTAAAATCTTATTATTATTTTTGTACAATAGTAAGATTAAAAAGCCTAGGGAAAGAAGAGTTGGTTACAAAAACCAATGGGTGAAACCAACCCATACTAAACAAAAACAAACTAATAAATTAATTTGGATCATAAATGATCCCAACAAACTTCCCCTTGATCCAAAGGGGTATAAAAAGATTGAAGTAATGAATTGTGAGTCATCTAAGTAGACTCTGTTGCAACTACAACTAGTACACTATGCATCCTAGACTGATCGATGACTTGATCATCCCTACACTAAAGTAGAACAAGATCACACCCTATCCAACTACATCGATCCTCACATAAAATCCATCCAACAAGTGATTACCCCAATATTGTGTATGGCACATTTCAAATTGATGCCCAATAATTGCCAACTTATCTTGTAGGCTTTTACTTAGCACTAACAATGCTAGCAACTCAATGTTGACTCATACTAAAACCATTGATGGCTGATCAAAAACCAATATAAAATATCTTCTCCCCCTATCAAGTGAGAGGTGAGAAGCTATGTAGCAAATAAACTAAGTATAAATCATTGAAATGCTCCATATCAAAGATCATATCAACACTAGATCTATGAAATCAAAGTACACAATCCAAAAAATGCTACTACATCAAATACCAATCTTGAGCCTAGTAACTCATACAAGATGGGTGTGTTATCATCTCATAATATATATTCATCATCTACAGAGCAAGAAACTTCATAGTCATCCCATCCATCAGAAGAATATGCAGAAGAAGAGCTATAAGAGAAACTAGAAGAGTGACCAGAGTGACTGGAATGACCAGTAAAGTTTGCTTCTACCTTCTGTTGATGTTGAGAGGACCTCCTTTTGGAGGGGCACTCTATAGATAGGTTTCCAATGCCACCACAATTGTATCATATTTTCTCACATCCACTAGAACTAGAGAAAGAATATCCACATGAAGAAGAATGCATGTGATTGTGTTTATGTCCATGTGAATGTTTATGGTGATGCTCATGTTTCTAAGAACCAAAGTGATGTCCATGTTTTAGAGAACCAGAATGATCCCTATGTCCAGAATGATGCTTATGTCTAGAAGTGTTCCTCGATGAGTGTTTCTATCGCTTAAATTTCTTCAAATAATGTTTTCTATTGTGATCATATAATGGATTACCTATTTTGGTATAGTAGACCTCCTTAGTAGGTTTTTATTTCTTCTTTGAAAATTATTGCTCATGTTGAGTGAACAACTCACAAATGGAATCAAAAGTAGATTTTTTAAGTTTATCACTAAGCTATAACATTTATAGAAAGTTTCTTTAGCTACACATAAGGCCATTAAAAATAATAGAGATGAGTATTTCATCATCAATTTCCCCATTAGTAGTGCCATATTATTGTTTTAAATTATTGATTTGTGATACATATTATGAAACATCTTCATCATCTGTTAGTTTAGTGTTAAGAAACTGCATAAGAAGGTCAATTTTCTAGTAGGTGGGTTGTTTATCATATAAGTATTTTAGAGCTATCCATGCTTTTCAAGATTTAGACTTGATGGGCTCTATGTGAATTATAACTAATTTCAATAAAGCAAGGGCACCCTTGTCACATTTATGAAATTATGAAAGCTTTGTGGCATTGGTGGGAAATGTTGGTTTCTTTTCAATTACTTCCCACAAGTCATTGAAGATTAATGTATTTTCCATGTTCATTAACCATTCCTTATAATTGTTAAGAGTTAATCATCCATTTTCAAAAATTAAGCTCATAATTTTAGCCATGGTATGAAATAAAAAAATAAGGAATGCTATCAATATTTTGCCTTTACCTTCAAAATAGCTTCAGATTACAAGAGATTCCTAGGACTTGTAAAAAAATGATAAAACCTTATAACTCCTATTACACCCTTATTTCTCCATTATAAATTGTTATTTCATTGCTTTTTTTATCCTTATAACTCTGTTTATACAAAAAAATAAGATCAAAACTATAAATTTTTATCAAAAATACCCTCAACCTTTCATTGAGCAAGTGACAAACAAAATATAAGTAACCAATATTGCCTTGAATCAATTTGAAATAAGAAAAGGCAACAAAAGCTAAATCATCTTAGATTTTTGGATGAAAAGCAAAAAAATAATAATATAGCAAAACTTTTACCTAATATTTACTCTCAATAAATTTTTCCTTTATTGGGCCCACTTCAACATTTGAGAGGAAAAATACCATTGTTCACCATACAGCTTTCATGCCTCTTTCCTAGTTTGTTGGTCTTTTCAAAAGTCATAATGAGGAAATGCACTACTACAGGTGGTAAATTTAAGCAATTTTATTGTACCATATAATTGTTACTTGGTCCTCTGCCTAATGATATAGGTGTAATAGATTATATAGTATATTTAACCTTAGATTATGGTGATTTTTTTATGTATGCATCATGTGTAACCCTCCCAATCTTAGGTGGTCACACTCGAAATGGTGTAAGAGCCTCTTGGCATGGTTAGGTGTGAGTAAAGGTCATTTTCCTAGAACTTTGATTCTATAAAGGAGTATTTTAATTGGCAAATGAATGAACCATCTCATAAAAGCCAAGTATTCATGATTGTGCAGCCCAAAATCCCTACACTTGATTCCACCATTTATGCTTTCAGCTTATATGGTCTATGTGAAAATGCATTGGCTCAATCAAATTTTGTGTATACCATACTATATGAAAAGCTTTGATCATCCCTGTATCAATCTTCCTTCAAAAAATTTTGATGGCTCTAATACAACTGTTGGTATGCAGATCTTGGAGGAATAAACATAGAAAAATATTCAATGTATGAAATGTAAAATCTTATTATTATTTTTGTATAATAGTAAGCTTAAAAAGCTTATGGAAAGAAGAGTTGGTTACAAAACCAACCAACAGGTGAAACCAACCAGTAAGAAACAAAAACAAACTAATAAATTACTTAGGATCATAAATGATCCCAACAATGGGGGTTTGTTAGAGAAATGTGAAAGAAAAAATATTAAAATTCAAAAGGACAATATGGATATGATGAATAAGAAGGATTCTAAAGAAAATATTATGAAGGGTTTAAATGGGCTTAATGTAGAATTTGAAAAGTTTCAAGGTGCATTATATTTTTGGGTACAAAAGAGATTTACTATAGAAGATGGTCCTAAGATGCAAATAAAGGTGTATGGGGATTTAAAATGATTTTCTACAATTTTTTAGAAAGTGAAAAAGGTTGGAAGAAGGAGCATTCAAGAACAACTATTCCCTAAAATAGGATTTCCAAATTATGTCACATAATTAAAGTTCTTGGATCACAAAAATGGCTCTCTTATTTGTTTTTCTTTTGGAAGAATGTCTTTTTGAAGTTTGTAGGGTTAGGATTTTCAAACCTCTTGAATATTTTATTCCTTTTAGAAGGAAGGTTTTACTTACCCTTTCTCTTTAATTTTCTCCGTTTCTTCCTAAGGATGTGTTGTTCTTAGATAATATATTTTTAATTTGTGTCTCAGTTTGGTTTTGAATAGTGATTGTTGATTTTTGTAAGATGATTTTTAATAACAAATTGGTCTAAAAAACATGGCTTCAAATTTTAAAATTGTTAGAAATAGGTTTTTTATTTGTGAACCTTGGTGGAAAGATTAAAGAAAATCTTAATACTTTGGTTTAGATTTTATTGGCATATTTGATTGTTTTTTTTATGTCATCAATTTTTTTTGGGCAAGTGTGGTCCTTTTACTTTGATGGGAAGGTGTGAAGGGTTAAATTAGGAATGCCTTGGGTGAGATTGACGATTTAATTATTTTATTATTTCATGAGTACATTAATTGGGTGAGGCTTGATTATTGATTTATTCATCAATCCTTGGAGATGGAAAATTTGAAGGGATAACATGTTTTTATTGGATATGTTTAATTTTGATATGACGTATTAAAAGGTTTGGTGTTACTTTTTTAGAAGTTTGGTATAGTTCAATGATTCAAAATAAATTTTGAGAAGATTTCAAGTCATATGAAATCTATTAATTGGGATCATATGTTGTTGTTTTGGTTGTAGAAACATGGTTTTATTTGTGTGAATTTATTATTTTTTATGTTGGAATTAATTATATATATTGCTTCTCGAGGATTTATATGGACAATGTGATTTATATTTTTTTAAATGTTCACAACTCTTATTTGAATCTATGGCTTCTATTAAGACTGACCTTTACCCTACCCTTTAGCTACATCTACTAACAAAAGATAACGCATTTTGGGGTCCTATCATTGATAAAATCTCTTTATTATCTTTAATATTTTTGGTAATGATGTTAAGGTTGCAACTAAATCAATGAATGGGGAGGATTAGATGGCCATTGACTTCCATGGTAAGGTGATCACAAAAGTGTCATCCATTTTTTTTTTGTAATCTTATTTTATCTATTCTTAACAAATCCATGGTTAAAAATCAACTTATTACTTCATCAAATAGAATCATAAAGTTGGTTTGGATTTTTTGGTGGACTCCTTTGTTGTCTTTCAATTCAAGAATATTTTGGGTGTAAGTTTGATGAACAAGGATCAATTTTATTTGATAGATTTCAAAGATTTAGAGAATTATTTTGTTCTATTAGTGTATTTTATGGATAATGTATAGACTTTCTTGGTTAGTGGTAGATTTTAGGTGGGGAAAAATGCCATAGCCATAGATTTATCTCCTCTAAAAAATGTTGTGTCTAGGAATTTTGGTTGAAAATTATAGGGGTTATCATTTGCATGATGAGGATTCTATAGTGAAAAAAGTGCTTTGTTGGGTTGGTTTTTTGAAGGTGCCTTCTTATCATCTACAAAAGAAGTTTCTTAATTTTTATGCATGTAAATGATTGGAGGAGTTTTTTATGGAAAAATGTTTTGAAGGTTCTAGTTTGTTTGATCATGATGGCTTGTTTTCCAATTCAAAATAAAATAATGTAATAGTAGGTTAAGTATGGATTGGGTTTTTGGGTATTTTGGAATATTGATGGGTTTTTATGTCATTGTTATTTTATTCAACCTGATAACTTGGTTACGAACTAATTGTTGTTTCTTTTTGGGTTATGCAATATAGATTATCTATTGGTTGGGTAGTTGTTGGTTTTAACTAGCTTCTGTGTATTTTTTATTCTGAGCTACTACATAAAGAAAAATTTGTACTCTATTGTAAAATGCATTTGTGCTTTTGAAATATCTTTGTATGGATCTTTGTTATTAAGATATCATGTAATTTTTTTTTATGGTAACAAAATGGTGAGTAACCCATCACCACTCCATCTATTGATAAATAAATAGATTAATAAATAAATAAATATATATATATATATATATATATATATATATATATATATATATATATATATATATTAATATATATATATATTATAAGTATTTTTGATTTTGTGTGTGTGTGTGTGTGTGTGTGTGTATTAGCATCAAAAATTATTATGTTATTTCATTTTTACTAAATTTGGGGATTAACTAGAAAATGTCAACTCAATAACTAATGTAAAACCATAAAATTAACCCATTTTTTGGGTGCAAATGCAATCTAAATTTGGCATACACCCAATTTGAACCTAATGTAAATAATTTTTTTTAATAGTCACATCAACCATGTTCCTACTTTTTCTACTAAGTTTTATTTTCTTTAAGTGCAAAAAATCCTAAAACCATCTTCTTATAGGGAAAGTTTGACCCAAATGGAGGTTCAAGGTATACTAAATGTAATTACAATGGCATTTTGGTCAACAATGGTTCAATTCAAAACTTATGTATATTTTTATTCCTTGCTAGTATAAGGTACACTAAAAAATTCTTACTTGGTGCAACCATGGTTCTTAAAATTTATGATTGTCTCACACTAACAACTCTTGGGGGTATCACATTACCTATCATCATAGGTCCTAAGACCCTTTTTCTATGTTTTTATGTATTTTTAGATAATGGGACATTTGATATATTACTTGTATGCCCATAAATAAATAAAATGAGAGTTCTCCCACCCACATTAAATAAATGTCTAAGTTTGTCCATGATAACATATTCTTTATTATTGGTGATGTGTTTGATGACTTATGTATAAAACATTAACAATAATGTGATATATTAACCAAAGCCATTTTTAAAAACTAAATCACACAGACTAAAGTTAAAACCTCCAAATTTACACCTCCTATACTGATGGTCCTTAGATTTATCACATCTAAAGTTATTAATCCTAGAGTTATGCTAGCTAGAGTTACAATGCTTACTCTCCATGTCACAAGATAGTCTTATCATAAGATCTTACATATAATCATGTGAAATCACTTAAAGAGATTTCAAATAAAAAAATTAAATATTATAACTAATACATGCACTTCATTTTAAGAGGTTAAGGTGGCTTCTCAGCCAATCACTATAATTACTTTCCCAGTGATGATGATATATGTTACCATATAGCTCATGATAACATTTATGATACTTCTAGTGACACCAATAACTCCTCACATTCATGGTACTCTATTTATATACATTTAGATAGTATTATCAGTTATATTTTATATTATATCTCATGTACTTCAATAATAATCCATGAACATTACTTTTTTCCTCCATTTCTCCATTTTTCTTGCCTCTCATGTGCCATATTCTAGTGTCATCTTGTTTTTTGGGTATATCATGAGTCCTATATATTTTCATTGACTTTTTCCCTTGAGTTTATTATTACCTCATGTTTCTTCTAAGTTTTTAATATTTGTGTGCCTTAGTTTATATTGAAATTCTTTTAGCCCTTGGTTTATGTTGCTTTCTTTTTTTCCTTGGCCCTTTCCCCTTTGATTATTGATCCTATTATAAAATCTTGTGTGGAATTCAAAATAATAACATCACATATATATTGAGGCCTTATTCCCTAACATGCATTGAGTTATTAGGAAAGTTTTAGGTTATTAGGAATCCTCCTATTCTTACTTATTTTTACTTTCACCCTTGGCTTGCTTCCTTGCCCCTTTGTTTTTCTCCCCTTGGATTATTTCTTGAGTAATTGATATCTCATTTCTTATTCTTTATTTTACCCCTCGGATTCCACTTTGTTTGGTCCTTTATTATATAAAATTATAAAAAATTTAAAAAATGGGATATATAAAAAATCAAAAAAAAAAAAAAAAACCTTTATATTTGTGGTGACATAGCTACACACTAATACATATCATGCTTATTTACCTATTCTAAAATTTTGCATATATATTATCAAACATTTGTTTTTCATGGCATGTTGCAAGATATATTTAAGATTTATAGGTTATATATGATCATGGATTTACATCTGCTTGGTAGTTTCATTATGTCCAATTCTTACATTAGGGATATGCCTATACTAGAGGCATATTTTCAATGGGTCTCAAGTTTTATCCTTCCTAATTTCCATTTTTATATAGAGATTTATATATTTTTTAATACATATCTTACTTTAGTTTACATCTTGCATGTTGAATTACATGGATACATTACATGTTCTCTTCTTTCTATATGATTACTCAATTTATTACATATCCATGACTTTTCTTGTATGTATTTATAATCATGTTTTGACTAGATATCATCCATATATCATCATCTAGTCGTCATGTCATGTCATGTAATTGATTTCTCATTGGCAAATTGCTTGTTTGATGGTTATATTTACTATGTGTGGTTACATGATTTCATTGCCTATACTATGTGAGATCATATGCTTGGTGCCATGATCCATATCATCCACACTATTATTTTTGGTATACTATGTTTATTGCCTAGATTTTTATGGTCTCTACCATGAATCTATTGCGGGATACTACTACTCTTTTCCTCCTAGGGGTATATTATTAAATTGAGGAATATCAATAGTCCCTCTTTATGATACATTGGAGAAAATCATATGTCCCTCTAATTATCGATATTCTTACCTATATGTGGCCATTGTGTGCTATGGCCATTGGGTGCATGATGCACCCATGTGTCTATAAATCCTACATTGATTATATTAGGATTTCCTATGTTTATCATACACCTAGTCATGTGGTAGTTACTATATTGGGTATTGTTATTGTTATATGTTGTCCCTCTCCACTAGGTTCTATTAGGGCACATCAATTGTTTCTTCATTACCCTATTACACCTCACATATATCACATAGTCCTGTCAAGCCTTACATGATGATAACTCCCTATAACTATATACATTAGTTAAATATGTATTTTCAATAATTATAACAACTAAGATTATTATTTTATGTTGCACATATATGTTTAATCCTTTTTTTATATATGATTAATTTTAAAGACCATCCCTGACCTCAAAATGAGGGCATCTATCCATATTATTCTATCACTAGATACATATCTCTAGTTGTACCAATTTAACTAAATAAACCAAGTTAATATCATACCAAGAGTCATTAGATGAGTCACTAGATGTCTACTTCTCTAATCAAGGAGTAGAGTTTTACCCTTGGGATATTAAATCCTAAATTTTAGTTTTAACACTAGAGTTCTAAGAGTGGCAAAATGGTTCAAACACCACCAAGTGTACCCATTATCATTCTTATTTTCTAATTTGTACTTGTTTCATTTTGTTACATTCACACAAATTTATTAGGACATTGATATACTTTTATACATTCACATTTTCTTGTAGGTACACTTGAGTTGTTTCCATTAAAATGTGAGTGAACTAATTCCAAGAATATAAAGTCTTAATCATTCCATATATATTTGGGTAATACTTATGGTTGATTTTTTTTAATTTGAGACACATGTATGAATTCACACTCACACATCAAATTGGGGCATTATGTAGACGCCTAATTTTGGTACAAGTTATGTTTTTATCATATCTTTGTCATGCCTTATCACATTTGGTTTATTTATATGCATTTAGATATTTTTAGAACACTTTCCATTCACATTATACCATTCATAGCCTTGTGTATTTTATATTTCCTCATGAACACCTTAGAATTGTTAGTGATCTACATCATGATCCATTTATTCATCTTTACTCTAACTTGATCTTTATTTTTGGGTATTTTCTTGACATGATTAAATTTGATGAAAATTGATTATGATTTGACCATTATCAGTGACGGTTGATTTTAGTCATCTATATTTGTGGGCCCTTTGTACCATGTGTTGATTTCATGTGTCTTTATGGAGCTTATATATACAAATGTAACCTAGTCCATTTCATATTAAGTATCAAATAATCCATTAGAAATCTCATTCATTCTATGTTATTGAGTTACACATTGAGTTTATCCATTGCAAATTTCTCAAGGAGTTTGCACATTGATATTATTTTTCCTTAATCATCTACTAAAGTTTTGTGTTTTCACACTTGTACCAATTAAGGTTTCATTATGGAGCATATATTTTAATTTGATTAACTAGGGAGATGAGCTGAAGACATTTCTCTCATTTGAGTTCGGAACATTCACAAGCACTATAACTAAATTAATCCCTAATTTTGAGTGTGTAAGACATATAGTTCTTAAAAGAGTAAGTGATAGACACAAGGACTGATAGGGTATATCCAAAGACCAAAACCAGGAAAAAATAGATTGAATGCCATTAACTACACTCAATTAAGATAAGGGATTAATTATTATTATTATTATTATTATTATTATTATTATTTCTTCAAAAGTACATACAATCTCTCTCTCTAATATTATTGTTACATAAGTACACTACGGATCATTAAATAGAGAGAATAGACTAGAAGAATCTATCCCTAAAAATATATTGTGATAAGTGTCACACCTAGAACATTCCCTATCTATAACATGATTGTGGTAAGCATTATCACTAGAAAATTATATGTTTGGTTTGTGACAAATGTCACACTAATAATTAATGAACTTATTTATTTTGTGTACACAATATTAATTAATTATTAATAAATATTTCATAATTATATCTTAGAATATTAAATTATAAAACTCTAATATCCTCTCATAAGTGAATAATTAGGTAAGAATAGAAGTAGGTCCTAGCTACTATGCCATGTTAGGTACCCATGTACAATCAGAAGAAAGAGAAAAGAGGAGAAGAAGGAAGGAATTCACCCTAAATCTCCATTTAAGGACAACTTAATTCACCCCAAGAAAATATATAAACTAAATATAATGAGGTGAAATCAAGGGTTTGGTGAAGATGTTGGTAACTTGTTCAACTATAGGCACAAACTCTAAAGAAAGGACTCCATTCTGAAAAAGCTATCGAATGAAGTGTATATGTATCTCAATGTGTTTTGTGGGATTAAGGGAAATAAAAATAGAACTTTGGTTATCACACCAAAGATTAGTACGGCTATGCTACAAAAAACTAAACTCTTACAAAAATTGCCGAAGTCATAGAGCCTCCTGACTAGCTTTGAAAATTGTCAGGTATTTGACCTCAATAGGTGACAAGGTAATGTTGTCTACTTATTGTATCCCCATGTAATTAGAACTGAACCAAGAGTGTATACAAAACCAAATGTATTTGTGGGTATCAACATCTCCTTCCCAATCTAAATTAGTGTAACCCACAATATATAAAGTTATTTATGGTGTGTACTGAATCCCAAAGTGTGTAGTGTCCTAAATATAACACAAAATATGCTTAGTTACTTTCCAATGAATCTCATGGGGTTATTATGAAAATAAAGAAACAAATTTAACCTCAAAAGTGATGTCATGGAGAGTGTGAGTGAGGTATAAGAGATTACCTACTAATTTTTGATATAAAGTGGGATCCATTATAGGAGTCTTATAATTAGTAAATAATATAACACTTGATTAAAATGGAGGATGGGATGGTTTATAGCCAACCATATTAAACTAGTGAAGCAAATATGTGGCATACTTATGTATTCTAATAGAAATTATTAGGTTTTCTATTATAAATACAACTTTGGTGTTGAAGTCTAGCCCAATGAGCTAGCACATTGGCCCTTTCATGCAAGACTGAGGTCTTATGCACTCACCTGAAGTGCATAACTTAAGACTAGTTTATGTAGGTTTTTGTTACACACTAGTACTTAGTTATATTCTTTATTTCAAACATTTATTTAATTAGATATTCCATAAAAGCAAAGATAGAATATTAGGATCCTTAGAGTTTTAAGTTTGATTACCATAATTACATAGATTAGTGCCATTACATTTCAGAGTTGCTTATTATAAAAGAAAAGATGGACCAAAATTCATGCTAAGTTCTAGTCACTATACTTAAATCACATGACATCATTCATCATGAACACAAAGTTTCATAAAACTTGTAACTTCATATATTAGGCTTAAGCATCAAAATTAACAATCCATCCATCATCACAGTCCTTTACAATAGGGGTATGTATACTTGTTTATCCCTAACCAAGTGTTTAAAATCATTAATGATGGGAGTAATTATCTAATAAATTCCAAATAGACTAAGAGTCATAATGATCAATAAACTATCTCTTCATAAGGACCCAAGCCTTTTTGCCCCTTATATCCACACTTTATGCTATATCCTTACTGCCATGTGTTCCTCTCCTTACAAGTTGATGCAAAACTTCATATTAATAAGGTTTGGGTCACCATATGAATCATTTCTTTACATTATCCTACTTCCCACATGCTCCCCTAGTCATCTATTTCAATTCTGAGTCCTATGCTCTCAAGTTCCTGATGATTTATTCTCTTTTGACTGGGTCCTCTCATACTAGTGCTTTCACTTTGTCATCCTTTCATATCCTATAGGTTTTGTGTCATGGTGATTCTATGCCCATCAAGTTTCATACCATAGCATTTCCATGTCATGTTGGTCTATGCCAAAATGGACAATACTTAGCCAAAAATTTAGGTCTAACATCACCCCACACTATGATCTTATTCCATCCTAGACTAAGTTGTGCTAGCAGCCTCTATCAAAAACTTGGGTCCTATCTCCTTGATCTCCTTCTTAATAGTGTCACAATGTGATAATACCTTGAACACCTTGGAAGTTATTTATTCTATGACCCCTTTTGATTTCTTCATCTCCTTGGGTTGGCTAGAGATCTGATTGGCCTTCTTGACCAGTTAAGCTAGGGATACATTAACATCCTTATAGATATATTAAAATGTGTAGACCTCTTTGTTAACCTATCCTTAGAAAGCTAGAAAACTTACATTCAACTATTGATGATGTGTGTTGATTATGTCTTCCATCATCTCCACATCCTTGAATGCCTTAGCATGATCAGCATGGTCCTTTATTAAGAGCACAACATCAACCATATCTTACCTCTGAGCTTCTTCATCTTGGAGCTGAGCCTCCAATATTTTATTTGGGCATGATAAGCACACAAAAATTCCATCAAAAATGGGTATAACTTCCCCAAAAATTTATAAGGTATGCTTGTATACTTCTATTTCCATAGTGAATTGCTCAGCTAGCTCTAGTCCCTCATCTTTTAGTGTGGGTTTCTCCTTGCATCGCTTCAGTAGGAGGTTTACCAGGGTCTCTAACTTGTCTATGGCATCCCCATCGATAGGTACACCATTCGATAAAACTAGTTCCTATCCCAAAATTATTTTATAGAGGTTTAATGTTCTCACTTTTACCTTTGTGTCCTTTTTTACCAATTACTTCAGAGTAGCCACTTCCTTCGGGAGCACCTCTTTGGTAGTAACTTCTTTATTATACATACCCACAATTTGGGCATGTTTATTTTTGGTCATACACACATCAAAATCAAAAAAATGTTCTAGTGCATGACCTCCATATCCATCTTCAAAAATGTCACACTCGCTTGAAGGGGGGATATTTTGAGGATCTACCCATGGTGGCTTAGGTAGCGTAAGAACATCTAGTCCCAAAGAGAGGCTATCTTGATGGAGCTTAAATTATCACTCCTCATTATACATGTCTAGAATAAAATACAACTACTTCCTTATCTCCAAGTTTTCTTCTTGAGCGATGAAGTGCGGCCATAGATACATCATCCTATTAGGCATGCTAATCTGATAACAATCACATGAATTGGCATATGCATTTTCTCCAGGCTCTTTCATAAAACCATCCAGTTTTTTCCCTTTACTAGAGTCACATTATAAGGTGGCCTATTCATTGGTAACCATAGAAGTGCTACCATCATTCTTTTAACCCCTTTCTTCTTCCTCACCATCCTCCTCTTCCCTATAGAGTTGTTCAGCATCAAGCATTGAGTCATCGGAGGTGATTTCTTCTTCCCATACTGGGGAGGGAGTCTTTTTGGAGTCATAATCTAAGATATGTACCTGTAGTTATAAAATTTATTATTGGGGCACTTTTCCTATGGTGTGATATGATGCAGATCCTAAATTATATGATTTTGGAAGAGATGGATGTGGAGTAACTTTAGTGGGAGAAGGTAGAGGTGGAGGTGGAAGAACTTGTGGTGGTGGAGATTTGGGTGGAGAAGGTCAAGGAGGAGAAGGGTGTGGTGGAGAAGGGTGTGGTAGAGATGGATAAGGGTAAGGTGGAGATGGAGAAGGGCAAGGTGGAGATGGATAATAGTGAGGTACAGATGGGAGAAGAGGAGAAGTATTTGGTTGAGGTACCAAGGTAATCTTTCATCTCTTTTGTGGATCCTATTGTCTACTTGTGTTGGCACGACACTTTCATCACTTTTTATTCAATGGTGGTTATTTTAGGAGCTTTTCCTTGGGGTCTCCACCCTGGGGATCCTTTCAGGGGCATAACATATAAAACAAGATATGCACTTATTTGCCCACCATTATCTACTTGACCTTAATATATGTCAAGTCTTTCTCCCTCTTTTCTTAGTAGGCCTTCTTGCCTAGATAGACAAAAAAAAATTGGAGAGTATGTATCTCCAGATCAATCTTCTTAACTTCCAAGGAAATGGGTTATGTATCATATATCTATTTCATGGAGTCTATGAAGTACCAAACTGAGAAGGTGTATGGTAACTTCAGCCATGTAGAGATCTCTCTAGAAGGGTTCATTCTAATGTGCATAAGGGAGAAGTGTTGCTTCATAACAAACTATGCTTGCTTAGCAACTAAAGGGGGTAGATCACTCATAATGCACCACTCATTCCTAAATGCCACCTTCATTCCATTGAACCAGTACCTCATCTTGATTTTGTATGATAGGTGATGTGTTGAGAGCATGTGAACACTTTGTAGCATTCAATAAGGGACTTACGCATGGGTATATCCACTTCAACACTCCTAAAGTTTGGTACAATTATCTCATCAAAAAACATTAAGAGAAGAAATACCCCCCATGTAAATCTATGCTTAGGTACCTGATGGGTCTTCTCTACATCCTCAATAATATTGTAAGTAAAATATATAGCCCAATTATACTTCAAGCCCTAAGTAACTTGGTGGGTAATATAAAGGTGTACCATGTCAACCTCTTTCCATAGATTGTTCCCACCAATATTGGTCATAATGATCTGTGTCACAACCTAGAGGGTAGGATCCTATAATTTCTTGATGTTCATGGTGTGGCCCTGGTTCTAGTACATAAGCATTATGGTGGTTTTATGGACCTCCTTGGTGTCTGCCAAGTCATCAATCACACTCAAACTTGAGCATTGTAGTCTTGTGACCTTACTTATCCTCTTGGATGTGATCTTCATATTTCACCCAAAAAAGTAGATATAGTCCTAATAGATGCATGAGATAAGGAATTGAATTGCCTCCATGGGTTTTCCAAAGTATGGTAAATTGAATAGCTAGAACAACCCTGCAACATCTAGCTAGTTGAAGATCTTAAGATCAAACACCACTTGTTTCTTGGTGTTATAGTGCTTGACTAGGTAGTCATTTTGGAGTTTAACCTCATTTCAAGGTTATCGATGATTGTAATTTAATATTGTGCAATTGGAGACTTTGGAGACCCAATTATATGCACACAACATTGATTCTAGATATTGCATTTCCTTAATTAGTAGATGCAAGGGAGGGGATGATGGAGATTTATTTTTCAAGGATGATTGAGCCTTATTTGATTTTTGTGTCATGCTAATTTCTTCTTCTTCCACATTTTTAACTTGTTCTTCTAGATTCTCTTCCCTAATAATAATTGTGTTTCCTTCACACACCTCCTCTTCTTCTAGTATTATTGGTAGTGGTTTAATTCTCAGGGCCTTTTTATTAGGCCATATCATCCTCTGAGGTACTCAAAGGTTGACATGTGACCATCCAATGTTCCCAAATCAGTACATGGTTATGGATGACTACATCAGATTTTCAATCTTGAGTGCCCTCTAATGGTAGACTTCTACAACCTGCAACCTATAAATTTTAACACTACCTTATGTTTTCTCACGTAATCAAACTTGTAATAACTATCTATAAATTTGTAATGCCCTATGTAGTTTATTGTGGAAATGAATTTGATTTTCTATTAGCTCTTTATCATAGTTGTGCTTAGTTCTTCAACTCTTCAGCTCTGTTAAACTCAATTAATTGCAAAGGTAAACTATAAATAGAGTTTAACTTGACTATTTATAGGTTCAAGGGGGGTTTCATTATCATCAATACTTTCCCTTTCCCCATCACTTCATTTCATTAATGTAGATCCTTAATGGCCACTGTACTTTGATTCTCCCTTTTGGCAATTAATGCATGTAATGGCATTGTCACATCATACTATTGGCACATTTATTTCCATTACTATTATTTTATGCATTAATGGAACATCCCATATTATGCCTTCTTGAAGTGGAGGATAACTATTTCTCACATTTTTCATAGGTTGAAAGACAACTATCTCTTTTGAGTTTTCAAATTTAAGGTGGGAACACTCCACCCTTTTGTGCCTTAAAGAACTTGAGCACCTTTATGAACTTGTGCATCATGAATACCTTTCATTCCAAGGACCTTGCATGCCTATGTAACACACGTGCCTAGGTAACTTACATGATTTTATTACTAATCAAGAATTTATACCTCTTATCCCATACTAAAAATGAGTTGTGGTCCTTCACAAAAAGATAACTTAAAAACAAAGACATGAACAAGATAATCCATGCAACAAAGGTATCACTTTTATTGAAAACAAGAAATCCTAAACTAATGGCATAAGCTTTATTGTGATACAAAAATTTAAATTATTTAAAAGTGGAATATGACCAGAGTTGGCTTCCATTATAGTGCACAAGAAGGAACTAGTCATCCATCATTTTTAACTGACATGAGTTGGTAGGTCAAATGCTATGAATTATAAAAGGACCATCCCATTAGATTTAAAGATTTCCCAGGTGGCATGAAAACATAGATTCATACAACTAAACTTTCATGCCCATAGTAAATGTCTTATTCCTAATGTGGTGGTTGTACCATGCCTTTTGTTTGTACTTTTCCACATCCTAACTCCAATGAGTAAGTAAATAGGCTTTATCAACTTATAATAGATCATCTAAGCATGCTTTCAAGGATGAATCCTCATCCAATTATCCTATACATGTTATATGGAGAGATGGTACTAAAAACTCAACTAGAAGGACTGCTTTTGTACCATATACCAAATTAAATGGTGTGCTTTTATTTAAGCATTTATAAGTCATTTGGTATGCCCACAGGACTTTAGATACCCTATCATCCCAATCTATTTGGAAAATATTTAGAATCTTTGTCAGGGTGGTGCATAGGACCTTATTGAAGGCCTTGATAATGCCATTGGCTTGCGGGTGAAATGACATCATTTAATGGTGTATAATCATGAACTCATTTAGTAGGACATGAATTATTTCATTCAAGAAGTGGGTACCATGATCACTAGTAAAACTTAGTGGGAATCCAAAATGAGTTATAATATTATCCCAAATGAAGCACATAGTAGTGGTAGTAATACAATATTGTTGAAAATATTGTCATTGATGTCAAAGGTATAGCATTATTGGTGATAAAGGCCCCATTACATTTAATGATGTTTATAATAGTTATATCTTGGATAATGTGTGTTAATATTTATTTAATATTAACGAATACATTTTTGGTTGCATATAAGACAAAAGAAGGGCCCATGGAGAAGTCAAAGAGTCACGGGGCAAAGACAAAAGAAGAATGGGATGCATTTTCCCATGAAGAGTCATCTTGGGGAATTCCAAGAGTCACCAAGTAAAGACAAAAAAGGAAGGGCACAATTTCTTATGAAGGGACACTTTGAGGAATACAAAAAGTCACCAAGGTAAAGACAAAAGAGGGAAGGATGCTTTTGCTTATGAAGGGTCACCACATAACTTTTCAAATGCAAGGATACAAAGGGTCATGCAAGTTTGGCACCATTTCCATGAGGATTGAAGGGTCACAAAGGGGGAAGGCCAAAGGTCATTTGGAAAGTTATAAATAAAGGCTTGAGAAACCATTTGTAATGTGTGAGATAGAGTTTGTTTTGAGATAGTAATATCTAACTTAGAAGAGCATTGTGAGAGATGAATATGATTTGTATTTGTTATATATAGCGTAGAAGAGCAAAGGTGAGAGAGGAAATAGATATTGTAATAAACTATCATTTTTTGAGATAGAAACATTGAGAGATAGTTGTGTAGTATACACAAAGGGGTTGGTGCTTTTGTGGGTTGGTGCTCATGAATTGTTGTTGTGTTGGTGCTCAGCAAAGGGGTTGGTGCTCTTGTGGGTTGGTGCTCATGAATTATTGATGTGTTGGTACTAAAAAAAGGGGTTGGTGCTCCTGTGGGTTGGTGCTCATGAATTGTTGTTATGTTGGTGCTTAGCAAAGGGGTTGGTGCTCCTGTGAGTTGGTGCTCACAAATAGTTGTTGTGTTGGTGCTCAGCAAAGAGGTTGGTGCTCCTATAAGTTGGTGCTTGCAAATATTATTATTTGATTTGGTTCTCATTCATATACTTGAGATTGTTCTCCATGGTTTTTCCCACATTGGGTTTCCACATTAAATCTGGTGTCTCTCTATCTTGTGTGGTGTTTATTGTTTCAGTTTTATTGCATATCTTGAATGTTTGGTTAAGTGGAATTTGATTGAAGAAAAGTTTTATAAGATATATGATATACTAATTCACCCCCCCCCCCTCTCAGTATATCTTGTACTTAATAATTGGTATCAGAGCAGGTTCCTTCAGAAAGGGTTTAATAGCTTGAAGGTAGATCAGGAAAGCATAATGGATGGATCACATGAAAGATTTTATAAAAATAAGGAACCTTTGTTTGATGGAATGAATTATTATTTTTGGAGCATAAGAATGAGGAATTATTTGATGGCCCTTAGATTTGACATATGAGAAGCAATGGTGGAGGAATATGAAGAGCCACAGACACTTGTAATTACTCTAGCAGTAAAGAAGGCAAGTGAATGTAATGCTAAAGCTTTAAATGTTATTTTATGTGGTTTATGTGAATCTGAATTTGTTAAAGTTATGCAATGTAAATCTTCTCATGAAACTTGGGTAAAACTTGAGAATATTTACAAAGGTGATGGAAAGGTTCAACAATCTAAGCTTCAAACTTTTAGAAGACATTTTGAAAGTTTGAAGATGGAAGAAGAAGAAGATATAGCAAGTTATCTTTTGTGAGTTGATCAAATAGTAAATCAGATTCAAGGTCTTGGAGAAATGTTGGAAGAGTCAACAGTGGTACAAAAGTTTTTAAGATCTCTACCAATGAGATATGATGCAAAGGTTTTGGTAATCAAGGAGATGAAAAATTTAGCCAAGTTAAAGATGGATGAGCTTCATGGTATACTCACAGTATATGAAATGCGAACTGAACAAGATAAACCCTCAAAGAGAGAAGCAACTTTCAAGACATCAAAGAAAGAGAAAGCTAAGATTCAAGAATCAAGTGATAGTTCCAGTGATGATGAATATGACAACGAAGCTCTTTTCATTCGCAAGTCGAAAAGGGGAACATGTAAATATCAAGGAAAATTGTCTTTTAAATGTTTTAATTGTGGAAATATTGGACATTTTTTAGCTAAATTCCCAAATAAGGGTAATGATGATGATGATGAAGGAAATTCTACATACAAGAAGAATTTCAAAGGTAAATTCAAGAAGAGATTCGAAAAGAAGAGCCTGTATTCTAAAGATCCTAGCTCAGTTGAAGATAGTGGAGTCAGTGATTCAGAAGAAGAAGAGATTATATGCATGGCCATACATGAAGATGCCTCTACAAACAAAAGCATAGATGATCAAGAAGAAGAAGAGGAGGAAGCTGAAGTGAATCTGGAAGGAGAACTCATTTGTGACCTAGAAGAGTTAGAAGCTGTTGAGAAGAAGAATTGAAGATTGAAATGCCAGATCAAGAAAAATGAAAAGGAGTCAAAGGAAATAATTGATGATCTATCAGCACACTTGGAAGAAGCCAAGAATAATGAAGAAGTTCTAACAGCATAGTTGCAAAAAGTAAGAAAAGAATGTGAAAGGTATGTTATTAAAATTGCCTCTTTAAAAGAAGACATTGAGAAAGCAGTCAATGATAAAGTAGTTAGTGATTCAAACTTTGAAGATAGCACTAACATATTGAATAAGATATTAGAGATCCAAAAGGAAAATTTAGATAAGACAGGTATTGGATTTGAAAATAAAAAGAGATATGTTGAAGCTCTTACAAAAGAGGAAACAAAAAGGGAAGAAGTGAAGAATACAGAGGACATTTTAAACAAAGAAGGCTAGAGGGAACAAAGCTACAAAAGGCAATCAGCTCAGAGATATACAGACATGTCTTATTTTTATGGTTACTATTTTTATTTTAATGGATATGGTCACAAGAAATTAGAATGTCAAAAAAGAGCTAACAGTTTTAGAAATAAGGAGAAGGAAAGTCATGTAGAGTCAAGCAGAAGCTGCAACTCTTTTGCTTCTCTATCAAGCTTTGGTGAAGAAGCCATAGTATGCTACAAGTGTAACAACTTCAAACACATAGCTCGATACTATAGAAGCACGTTTGAGTCAATCAATAAGGATCAAAGTTTAAAATCTCCATTCATCAAGAAGAAGAAGGTTTAGACATGTTCATGGCAGATGAAACAACCTGAAGATTTTATAATGGTTCAGACAGCTTTGCATGTAAGAAATGAAGATCAGCCATGGTTAGTTAATAGCATATGTTTGAGGCATATGATATGAGATAAGAGTAAGTTCATAAATCTAAATAAGATCAATGGTGGCATAGTGAAATTCAAAGATAAAACCCCTGCCAGGATATCCAGAAAAGGTACTTTGAGTTTGGATAATGGTATAACCAAGACTAAGAATGGTTTGTATGTAAAAGGTCTTAAGCATAATCTATTGAGTGTAAGTCAAATATGTGATCAGGGATACACATTAAAGTTTCATGTAGAAGGTTGTGAGATTAGAAGAAAAGATTCAAATGAGTTGATTGTAGATGCTCAAAGGACAGGCAACAATTTATATGTATTGTTAGATATCTTCTCAAAGGCATGATCAAAGGACACATTCAAGGATCTGCAAGAGAGTTGGGAGTAATTTATATTACTTCCTACCGTTGATGTTCAGCATCAATTGAGGGGGAGTTATGTGTTAGCTCTAGGTAGGCCCTTTGCCATTGATGTCAAAGGGGGAGAATAACAGGTATAGGTATAGGTGTAAAAATAGGTACAAGGAACAAGTACAAGTTGTTATAGTAAGGGGGAGTTACTGTATGTTTTTAGATGATAGTATGTGTAGGATTCAGGATGTGACAGTTTCAGGATTGAGGTTGCCATCAATGACAAAGGGGGAGATTGTTGGAAATATTGTCATTGATGTCAAAGGTCTAACATTATTGGTGATAAAGGCCCCATTGCATTTAATGATGTTTGTAATAGTTATATCTTGGCTAATGTGTGTTAATATTTATTTAATATTAACAAATATATTTTTGGTTACATATAAGACAAAAGAAGGGCCCATGGAGAAGTCAAAGAGTCACAAGGTAAAGACAAAAGAAGAATGGGATGCATTTTCCCATGAAGAGTCATCTTGAATAATTCCAAGAGTCACCAAGTGAAGACAAAAGAAGAAGGGCATAATTTCTCATGAACGGACACTTTGAGGAATACAAAAAGTCACCAAGGTAAAGACAAAAGAGGGAAGCACGCTTTTTCATATGAAGGGTCACCACATGACTTTTCAAATTCAAGGATACGAAGGGTCATGCAAGTTTGGTGTCATTTTCCATGAGGATTGAAGGGTCACAAAGGGGGAAGGCCAAAGGTCATTTGGAAAGCTATAAATAAAGGGTTGAGAAGCCATTTTTAATGTGTGAGATAGATTTTGTTTTGAGATAGTAATATCTAGCTTAGAAGAGCATTGTGAGAGATGAATATGATTTGTATTTGTTATATATAGCTTAGAAGAGAAAAGGTGAGAGAGGAAAGAGATATTGTAATGAACTATCATTTGTTGAGATAGCAACATTAAGAGATAGTTGTGTGGTATACACAAAGGGGTTGGTGCTCTTATGGGTTGGTGCTCATGAATTGTTATTGTGTTGGTGCTCATCAAAGGGGTTGGTGCTCTTATGGGTTGGTGCTCATGAATTATTACTATGTTGGTGCTCAGCAAAGGGGTTGGTGCTCTTATGGGTTGGTGCTCATGAATTTTTGTGTTGGTGCTCAGTAAAGGGGTTGGTGCTCCTGTGAGTTGGTGCTCACGAATAGTTGATATGTTGGTGCTCAGCAAAGGGGTTGGTGATCCTGCAAGTTGGTGCTTGTGAATATTATTGTTCGAGTTGGTGCTCATTCATATACTTGAGATTTTTCTTTGTGTTTTTTCCCACATTGGGTTTCCATGTTAAATCTGGTATCTCTCTCTATCTTGTGTGGTGTTTATTGTTTCAATTTTATTTCATATCTTGAATGTTTGGTTAAGTAGAATTTGATTAAGGGAAATTTTTATAAGATATATGATATACTGATTCACCCCCCTCTCAATATATCCCATGATTAACAAATATTTTATTGGCATAAATTTAGCCTAGCACGTGAGATAGTTAGTTACTATGATGATGTATTGATAACATGTTTATCATTCGGTAGGAGTGATGGGGCCAACAAAATAAATGGCCCACTTCTCAAAGGGTTATTAAGAAGGAATTGGTTGTAGAGGCATGGCATCTCTTTAGTTAAGTTTGCCTATGCACTGACATATATCTCACTATCTAACATATGCTTTAGAATCTTGAAAGAAAGTAGGCCACCATAACCTGGCTAGTAAAACCTTATGTGTAGTAGCCTCTCAAGCATAATGTCCACCTGTAATACCCTCATGAACTTCATGGAGTACCTTGATTCACTCATGTTCATTTAATAACATCAAATAACTTTTTCATAGTCCATGTTGTAAATATTGTCCCCTATAAGTTGAAAGGGTGCGGTGTGGACTGCAAGTTGCTTTTTGGCATACGAAGTGAGATAGTCAAGCGTTGAACCAATAATCAAAAAGGATGAATTATCTTTCAAATCCTCAGGTACTTGAGTAACACAGAAGAGATGAACATCAATAATATCATCTCCAATGGTGCACGAAGGTTCTCTAACTCGATCTAGGACAAGTGGTCAAGTCCACAATTGGCTTTCTAGGTTTCACCATAATAGAAAATTGGAACCCTTGGAACAACACTATCTAGTGATAGATCCATCCATGTAGTATGGGTTTATTGATAAGGTAATTCAAAGCCTCATAATCTATATAGAAAACAAAAGGAGTGGATAATAAGTACTATAAAAAATTCTATAAATCATAGACCATTGATAATAATTCACATTCCATTGTAGTATAGTTCCTTTCAGCTAGAGTGAGCTTCTTGCTAGAAAATTAAATTATATGATCCAAGTGGCCTTCTCCTAGTTATGCAAGGATTGCACCAACATCCATTCCATACGTATCAACATGGACTTGGAATGGTTTTGTCTAATCAAGAAATTGGTGGATAAGAGCAGTGACCAATTTGTCTTTTAGTGTTTCAAAAGTTTCTTTACAAGAGCAAGTCCATATGAAATGCTCATTATTCCTTAGAAGTTCTTCTAGGGGTGCAAAAATCTTTGCATATCCATGAATGAACTTCCTATAATAACTAGTATGGCCTAGAAAGGTGTGGACCTCATGTTGAGTCTTGGGTGCTAGAAGGTGAAGAATGGCAGACACCTTTGGTGGTGTACCAGGAGTCCTTCCTTACAAAAAATATGTCTTAGGAGCACCCCAAAAGGTGTAGAAAATAGGAACTTATTTAAGTTCAATGATATTTGTAAGAGATGATAGAGCTCAAGCATAAGCCTTAGAATAAAACAACAGTCCTTGACCAAACCATAAATTATCCAATTGTCCAAATAGACTTGAAGGAACTTACGGATGAAATCCTTAAAGGCCTTGACTACTATGTGTGAAAACACCATTGGGGAGTTATTCAACCTGAAGGGCATGACAATAAATGTAAAGGATCCCCATTTAGTGGTAAACATTGTCTTTGGTTGGTCTTATTCAACTATATGTACCTGATGGTATCCCAAGAAGCCATCTATGAAGGTATATATCTCACATCCAACAACACCTTCAAGGATTTCCTTCTTGAATGGTGTTAGGAATGGATCAGTGATACAAGATGCATTAAGTACTCGATAGTCTACATAAACATGGATGCATCCATCCTTCTTAATGCTAATCACCATGGGACTGACCCATTTATATTCATTAATAGGGGTGATTACTCTGGCGTGTAGCATGTTGTCAATTTCCTCTTTGACTTGCACTTGTATATTGGGATTCATTCTATATGGCCATTTTCTAACTGGTCGAGTGCCTTCAACCAGCTTGATATGCATCTTTCCTAAGGATGGATGGACTCCCTTCATTTTATTATAGTTTCTTGGGAAGCCATCTTGATATTCTTCTATCAACTCAAATATTTTTGAAATCTCAGTGTTAATTGAGTAATGTTATATTGTAGCCATATTTGGTTCTTGTTTCATGTTGATGTTGTGTTGAATACTCTGAATAGGTCCATTAATGTCACCTATATCTTGAATAACTCTTATGCCAATCTCCATAGGAAAATCTAAATGATTGGAAAGTGGGTCAAGTGAATTGGATCCTTCACCTTCTTCTACTTGAAACACAAACTTTTATTTCCCTAGGTGAATTTCTTCATGTCAATCCTAACCAAGGACTGGGATTAGTGCGGGAACCAATTATGTTGATGGTTTATTGAAGAGGTATAGGGCTTATTTAGGGTCATGATGGATACTCAGATGGTCTTCCAAGGGACTTGGGTCACCTACAACCTCTTCATGCATGGCTTATAGAGTGAGGTTCAAATCCATCCTTGGTGAATAATATGATAGTGCCAAGTTTATACTCTCCTCTAATAGATGTCAGAATTTGGTACCCATGTGTCATTCTTAATGAACATACCATGCCCATGCCCATGTCACTTCATCCCTCCACATTGTCTCATTGGCTTCGATGTGAGATTTTGGAGCTTGTATTCCACTGTAACTGAGTGATCCCCTAACTTTGTTATCATGGTAAAAATAGTGATGTAAAGTAGAATGTACTTGATCCTAATAAATTAGTCACTCATGATGGGTGTGATACCACCTTATGGTATTTCCATCAACTATATGCACTAATGACCTCATACAATCACTTTCAATGTCATAAAATGCTTCAAGGCATTGTATGAAGTCATGTGCCTCCATTTGTCCATAAAACTATGGAGCTTCATCTATTCTTTTTAATGGTGGGCCTACCAGGGGTCTTCTCATTGCTAGTTTCATAATATGAATAAACTTATGATGGTTATCAAATGAGCGTGGGACATTATCTTGACTATTAATGGTACTACACACTCATCTAGTAAGGTCATAGTCACCATGGGCCCAAAAATTACAAGTATTATTTGTACTTTAAAAAGAGACTGAGTATATAACCATCAAAAAATGCCATCTAGAGTGGGATATTTTTACTCATCATTCCTTGTAGTAATGTTATATATGTGATTTATATTTGTATCAACATTAACAAGCTCTATGTAAGGGGGTCCTTATGTGTGATCTAGTGGAATAACAATGTGTTGATCAGTGTTCTCAAAACTGATGTAATGTTTCTTGAAACTTAAGTCTACATTGTCCTCATTGCACCATGGTCTTCTCAATAGAGTGGGGTAATCATCAGCTTTAGCTAGTTTTATAACCTTAAAATCCACCTTGAAGTCTACTCCAAGTATGTTAATTGTTGCATTCTTGAGAACCCTGACGGGTAACACACAAGTCTTATTTTCCATAAACAAGACATGAGGTCAACACTATAATGATGGAATGGCCATCTTTCTCTAGGCATATTTGGTAAGGACATTTACTTCTATGCTAGTGTCAATTAGGAAGTCTTAGATTACCCATCCATCGATAGCAACATTAACGAGTATCTCTTTATATTATAGAGGAGTATAGGGAATAAGAGTGTCCTATCATCGAACATGATTCAGATATGATCCTCAATCTACCTAGTGACTTGAGGTTGAACCTTAATTGGTATTTTCACCTAATTCTTAAGACAAACACTCAAATGTGAGACAATGTCCTCATTCAACATGTGCTTGCACAATTTTTGGAAGTCATCACATGCCACATTTTATGATTTAACTACTTTTTGTATATCAGCATACTATATTTATTCTCTATCTTTGAGGAATTAGATCTTACCTTGGATTTCTCACACCAATGTCATTGTGTCTTAGAGGACATCTTTCTATTGTTGGGCATCTGGATACTTTCTTGCTCATGGTTCTTTGCATTGTACTTTCTCAATAGGATTGGAGGTGGATTGAAATTGTCCTTTATGTGTGGTAATATTCACCTTTTAAAAATTTGGGGTGCCTAAATGTGAGTGCCAATGTGGTTTGTCAAATCATATCATGCTGACACCCTTTTCATTTTGCTCCTTAGTGATAGTTGCGTACATTTCAAGACACTCTTCCAGTCGATGGGACTTTTTACAAAAAACACATGTAGGGTATTATAGATAATCTCTCTCATAGTGGTATAGGGATCCACATTTATAACATGTCATAAGTGGGAAGAAACCACCTCCTCATCTTCATCCTCATTCTCAACCGTAATCACCAGTATTACCCTAATTTTTGGGTATAAAATTTTGGACATACTACTCACTTGTGCTTCATGGATGTCACTAATCAATTAGTAGTAATTAGTGTCATGAGTATAGGCATCACATATCTTACAATAGTCAGGCACTTTTGAGTGAGTTACTGACTACAAAGTTGGGCAAGAGTGTACATCATGTTCTTCATGACAAATTTCACATGACTACTTTAGTACAACATGAACATTCTTGCACACGTAGTTATTCTATGTATGCCCTTTAGATTCATAGTCAGTGCACCAAACACCACTATGTGTATCATGTGCATTATTTGATGTTAACTTCTCAAGCTATGATGCCATTGAATGTATTTGGGCTTCCATGAAAGGATTGATCCTAGTATCAATACTTCCAACCACTTCTGCATAGAGAGCAACTTCCAAATCCTCATGTGGGCTTGTGAAGGTCTATTGAGACAATGTTTATTAAAAGGGTATTAAAAATCCTCCCACAAACCATTGTGTATATTGAGTAGCATTAATCACAAATGAGATTTTAGACAACAATGTCTTGAACCTTGCATCATACTTTCACACACTTTCATTAAGTCCATGCATTATGTCCTTTAGCAAAACTATGTTGTGTTGCTCAAATTTAGGAATGCCAAACCCGTGAAGGAAGGTTGTTTTAAGTTGATCAAAGTTGACCACCACTTTTTGAGGGTTGAACTTCATATACCATTTTTTCAAGCTCTCCAAAATTATAGTTGTGAACTATTTATCTTTACACTTAGGAGAGGTGATTCCTCATGCCCTCCAAATAAGTTCACATTTGTTGACATACTCAGCTACATTCTCCATGTGTTAATATTTTGGTAAGTGAAACATCATTTCATAATACACCATTGTTGGTTAACGTGATTAGACTAGCAGTTGTTAGGAACCTCTAGATCCTATCCCTAGAGGAGGAAGTCCACTTCCTCATATGTCACCACCGAGTCTACCTCTAGTGATTCCATTAGTAGTGATCATGATATGGGGTGTGATATCTAGTTAATTAACCAAATTTGGGCCTGAACTCTATCCTCCTTGTAGGCCAAGTCCACCAGGCATCCCAAGTTATGTCATAAGATTCCCTTGAAGAGGGAAGGAAAGTGTTAAGTTTGTATGTGTGTCAAGTGGCTTAGTTCTAGTATCCCTTATTAGTTCAATCTTTGATTCCACACTGTCTATATCCCTATTACGTATGTATCCTTTGTCTAATTCAAGAACATGAGCATGCACTATGGTTGGGGAGCCTGGTTGGTTCAAACTTAGTTCCTCAATTCCTATTGTCTATCTAGTTTATCCTTCATATAATAACAATGGCATAGGGCATAGCTTAAAAGTGATGGGGTCCTCTTTGTGTGTCTTCACTTCCCTACAGATCCTAACAATACTTCCTAAGTTTTCTCGATCTCTCCCCATACTACTAACTCCTATAATCCTTTATTGAGCTTCATCATACTTTCATTTCTATAATGCCTATTGACTAGCTACCATTATGAACCCATAATCTTCTACCAACTCTTCCTCTCCCCTTCTAAATGTGCATCTCATGCACAATAAGATTTAACTCTCCATTGACATAGTCTCAAGTCCAAGATCAATAAACAACTTTTTGATTTCTAAACCAAAATGTCCAATGTAATGGCCATGTGGTTCTCAGAGGAACTAGAACTTGTCTTCTTCAAGACATGAATAGGTGGTTATAATGATCTTCTAAATGTAATTGTTCAAAAATCCTTTCCACCAAATGTTAATAGCTCTAGTCCATGGGGTTCCAAGTCGTGTTAAATCTCTTTGTCACTCTAGGTCCAAGACTATCTTCTCCCAAGGTTTCAGGACCATCCTTGAGCATATGTAGATAGTCCAACATGAAAATGAACTAGGATATCAACAAATAAAGTTTCATATAGCGCACTATAGAAATTATACTCTACCCACTATTGTGCCAAAACTCCTAGTTTAAGGTAGGGAACTATAAATTTATCTTCAACATTAGTAATCCATTGTTCTATATTCTCAAGAGTGATGTGCTCAAACATTTTCCATGATTGAGCAACAAACACTATGGGTCCTAGCAACGAAGCTAAAATCTTAGGTTTTTTATTATAAATATAGCTTTGGTTCTAAAGTCTAGCCTAATGAACTAGTGCACTGGCCCTTTCATGCAAGACTGAGGTCTTGTACATTCACCCAAAGTGCACAACTTAAGACCGATTTCCATAGGTTTTTATTGCACAGTAGTACTTAGTTATATTCTTTATGTCAAAAATGTATTCAATTAGATATTTCATAAAATAAAAGATAGACTATTATGATCCTTGGAGTTCTAAGTTTGATTAGCATAATTACAAAGATTAATGACATTGCAGTTTAGAGTTTCTTCTTATAAAAGAAAATATGGACCAGAATTCATACTAAGTTCCAATCACTATACTTAAATCACATGACATCATTCATCATGAACGTGAAGTTTGATAAAACTTGTAATTTCATATATTAGGCTTAATCATCAAAATTAACAATCCATCATCACAATCCTTTAAAATAGGGTTATTTATACTTGTTTATCCCTAACCAAGTGTTTACAATAATTAACGATGGGATCAATTATCCAATAAACTCCCAACAGACTGAGATCATGGTGCTCAACAAACTATCTCCTCCTAAGGACTCAGGCCTTTTCGCCTCTATATCCATGATCTAGGTTAGATCTTTACCACCATGTGTTCCTCTCTTTATGATCCAATGCAAAAATTCCTCTGAATAAGGTCTAGATAACCTATATGAAGCATTCCTTTAATTGTTTCCACTTCCCACATACTCCCCTACTCATCCACTTCAGTTCTGAGTCTTATGCTCTTGAGTTCTTCATGACTTATTCTCCTTTGACTATGTCCTCTCACATTGGTGCTTATATGCCATCATTCTTTCACACCTTGTAGGTTCTGCACCATAGTGGTTTTATGCCCATCAAGTTTCATGTCATAGTCTTTCCATGCCATGCCGTTCCTATGCCAACACGTATAATACCTATCCAAAAAATTGGGGCCAATGGAAATCCCATTAGGTGACTAATGAATATGAAATCAAAGGAAGTAGTGTAGAAGTTATAATTTTTTCATGTTGAACAACCTAATCAACTTAAGATTAATATCCCCAATCATGGAGTCATAATTACCTATCATAATAATATCATCTACATATAGAAAAAGTATCAAAATGTGATCCCCATGTCTTTAGATATATACATATGGGTAAGAGTGACAACGAGAGAAATAATAAAGTGAGTATAAAAGAATCCATCTTCTCATACCAATCATGTAGAGATTTTTTGAGTCCATAAAGATAATGACAGAGTCTGCATACTAGTGAAGAGTCTTGCACAAAACGTAGAGGATACTCCATGTATATCACTATGTAAGAAGGCACTCTTCATGTTCATATGTTAAACCTTTTAATGGTGTGGTACAAAAAAGGAGAGTATAATCCAAATTGAATCCATATTAACAACTAGATAAAATCTCTCATAGTAGTTTACCCCTTCAACCTATGACAAAACCCTTATGACTAGGTCGTACTAGTGTATTAAACCATCTACTGCATATTTTGTCTTATAGACCCATTTAAATTTTACAAGTTTCCTTCCCTTATGAAGTGATATTATATCCCAAGAATGATTCATCATGAGATAAGAGTAGTCTTCCTGCATAGTAGCATCTCCATTTGGTGTGGCTGATGCTTCAGTAAATAATATTAGATCATATGACATGGCATGACTCAATAGGTAGATGTCAAATGTTTTTAATTGAATACCTAAGAAACAGAAGGATCACCCACTAAAGAACTAGTTGTCTCAAGAGTAAACTTAGCACATTTGGGAATAGGATGAGAAATAGGTGGAGGATATCGTCATGCAATATGATCATCATCACCATCTAGAATAAATTCCTCATAATATTTTTAGCATGTTAATTCTTTTTTTAATAGCTTGATTTAAAACAAGGGCAAATAGGCTACTTTTCTTTTAATGCACAATTAATTCATAAGAAGATTAGTCAAGTTTATAATTGTTAGTGGATATTTTTTATAAAATAATATATTGTGTAAAATATTTAAAAAGAAAGTGTTCTTCATTTTTTCACTTTATCACATTGTACTTGTTTCCTTAGATGCATTATTAGTTGAGTCTGTCATCCTCTTTTATTTACATTTCTCATCTTTTGACTCATTGCTCAAGATGTACTATTGCTTGAGTCTGATGTCTTTTGAGTGTGCATTTGTAACATTTTTTTTTTTTTTTGGCGGAAGGGGGGGGGGGGTTCACCATTTCATAGTTTATGGGGGGTGTATTGTGTCTTTGGTCACTCTCTACATTCTACTTGCACTTTCATTTCTGCAAACAACTTCAATGTTCACTACTACTACTACATCTCATTTCTGCACTAATGGATTCAAGTTCAATCAACCCACAAACTCCCTTTAACTATCATGAATGAAAAATCAAGATGACAATCATTCTAAGGAGTAAGGGTTTGTATAGGATAACCATGGATGATGAAACTAAACCTAGCATAGATGCAAAAATAGTTAAGTGATATAATCGTAGTGATGAAACCTATGGGATATTATGTCTTTCTATAACCATGGGTGATGAAACTAAACCTAGCATAGATGCAAAAATAGTTAAGTGATATAATCGTAGTGATGAAGCCTATGGGATATTATATCTTTTATTTCACTTAGAGCCTACCAAATCACCTCATGATGTATGGACCATTATGGGTAAACTATTTGGAGATCAAGATGTGATGAGAGGTCATGAGCTTGAGAATGAACTCATTAGCCTAAGTCCTTGTAGCTTTGACACCCTTCAAGATTTATTCACTAAGTTCAAGTCCTTAAGATTACGTTGAAATAATGTGGTATAAAGAAAGAAGATGACCAACTTGTTCTTTATGTGTTCTCTAAACTAGGTCCTAACTATTAAATCTTTGTCTCTACTTTTCATGCCACTAAAAGTGCTTTGGACACTGCATAGAAAATGCCCTCTTTATTTGCTTTCATTGCCAACTTAACTAGAGAGTAAGACAAGTTGATCTAGATGGGCTCATTAAAGTCCACAAAACCTCAAGCCCTAGTTTTTGGGAATGGAAAAATAAAGACTTCAAACAAAGAGAAGAAGAAGAATAAGTATTAAGAGAAGAAGAAAGAATCAACCTTTGTTAAAACCAACACTGAAGCCTCCTCTTCCAATGTCAAACCTAGAAATAGAAGTTTAAGTGTGCCTAATATAAAAAAAAATGGGCATGATGAAATTAAATGCATGAAGAAGCAAATAGATCACCTAACTCATCTTCTAGAGAATAAAAACATAGATGTTCTTGAGTCCATCAAGCAAAATTCATCTACCCAAGATTCTACTTCAACGAGCATAAAACAAAGCATGGATTAGTCATATGTAAGAGTAACTAGACATGTAAAAAATTACACTAATCTAGGATTTGAAGCTAAGAGAAGAAGACCAAATCTTAAATAAGTTCGAAGTAGAGAGACAATGAAAGATGTAGCTAATGGGAATTAGAGTATTTTGGATCTTAGTAGTTCCAAATCGTCAGTTATATATCACAAATAAAGGTTATATCATGGAATATAAGAGGGTTGAAGGGTCTAAATAAATAGAGAAGGATTATCACTTCCAACTAAGAATTCTAAAAGGGTTCATATCAAATGAGAGGCTAAGGACTAAGATTTATCTGTTACATTAACAGTTTATGGTGACCAACCTCAACCCCAACCTCAAATTAGAATTTATTTTAACAAAAATACTTGGACACTAACATATAGTATTTGTGAAATTAATGAGGTGACCAACAAATCATAAATATCTTAATGAAGCAATAATGAATGTATTGCAGGTTAGCATAGCTACTATCAAAAATTGTGTTTCTAGTATCACTATGCTATAAGAAGGCTTGAAGAATAGGAAAGGGATTCCATAAGAGAGAAGATCAATAAAAATAATTAAAATTTAGAGAAAAGGTAAGGACATAGACAATAATGATATGGGTCTATAAATAGTAAAAGATCACCTAAATTTTCTGAAAGAAGAGTGGGAGGCAACAAAAACTTTCAATGGCCTCTACTCATTTCAGCGTTAATTGTTCTTGATTTATATTTGTTATTTATTATTGGATGTTTGTTATTTTTCTTTATGTTTGTAGCTTTGTTATATTATTGGATATAGTTTAACTCAATTTTGAATGGTTCTTATGTTTCTTAGATTTTATTGTTATATGTATAGATCTTTATTGTAAAATAGTTTTGGCGCTTTCAAAAACCAAATTTACTCACAAAAAATAATAATAATAATAATAATAATAATAATAATAATAATAATAATAATTATTATTATTATTATTATTATTATTATTATTATATTTTTTATTTTTTTAAGGAATTGTGAATATATGAAACAAGAGGATTAAGGGTAGTGGTAGGAATAATGAGTTTCACATATGATAATTTTGGTGAGATATAATACAAAAATATAAATAATTTTATTCATAATAATGTGAGATATTTATATAAGTTGTGCCCTTCTACATATGAGGAGTCAAACCTTATCTCACTCTTTTCTACAGACACTCAACTATGTTTATCGAAATGAGTTGTTACAAATACTCACATACAAACAAAATGATTAATAATATGACCAACACACTAATAATTTTAAGAAATATGTTGTACTAACCTAATATTTCAAACATTCCTCCCACCCTTAGTACAAACATAGGGAAGTGGAACAAAACACATAAATTGGAACAAATATATGGTTTGACACACATTTTGATAGATGGGAACATGTCACCAATCTAATTTAAAAAGTACGAGTTACGACACACTTTGAGTTCATACTTATAGTAATTTGAACAAACACATTTTTTTTACTTCACACAATAATAATAATAATAATAATAATTATTATTATTATTATTATTATTATTATTATTATTATTATTATTATTATTATATTTTTTATTTTTTTAAGGAATTGTGAATATATGAAACAAGAGGATTAAGGGTAGTGGTAGGAATAATGAGTTTCACATATGATAATTTTGGTGAGATATAATACAAAAATATAAATAATTTTATTCATAATAATGTGAGATATTTATATAAGTTGTGCCCTTCTACATATGAGGAGTCAAACCTTATCTCACTCTTTTCTACAGACACTCAACTATGTTTATCGAAATGAGTTGTTACAAATACTCACATATAAACAAAATGATTAATAATATGACCAACACACTAATAATTTTAAGAAATATGTTGTACTAACCTAATATTTCAAACATTCCTCCCACCCTTAGTACAAACATAGGGAAGTGGAACAAAACACATAAATTGGAACAAATATATGGTTTGACACACATTTTGATAGATGGGAACATGTCACCAATCTAATTTAAAAAGTACGAGTTACGACACACTTTGAGTTCATACTTATAGTAATTTGAACAAACACATTTTTTTTACTTCACACAATATATATACACTATGTTACTAGTGATGACATAAATTCGTAAAGGACACATACATTTTTTCATAGTTCACTTTCAATAAAAACACATCACATATAAAAATACGGACATACACACATGTACACGGTGTATTTTCAGTAAAAACATATCATCATTAAACACACACAACAACAATATATATTATATATATATAAGATTGACTTGAAAATGTAATGTTTTATTAATAGCTTTCTCTATTTCAAAACATTTTGTTCACATACTTATTAAAAAATAAAAAATAAAAATAAATAAATAAATATATAAACTATTTTTAAACTTATAAAACATAAATAACTAAATATTCAAGCCTTTAAACTAATTATGAATTTTCCCTATAGCATGAAGCTATTAAATATTGATGGTGGCTTGCATAGATGGACAAGCAGCATTGGCAGCTGCATACGGCACTTCCATCACTCGTGAGTCGTGATGAGCGAATATATGAAGAATCAGTGGGAAAGCATGAGTTTGACAGTTTGATGGAATCTCGAGGAGATAAATGCTAACTATGAAACACACACGTGAAGCCACGATGGTGCACAAAACTAGCATAAATGGATGTGCATGGATTGAGGTCTGCAACACACGAGTGGAGTACATCAGAAACTCGAAGAAGAACATGCGAATGTGAGGCTTACTTGCTTGGATTCGGATGTGGGCGTTAATGAATGAATGAAGCACAAAAAACTGAATAGATGTACCAAAATGGAAGAACTCATGGTGGATAGCCAAGTAATCACGAGACTAGAAAGAACTATTAAATGCATGATAGGATAGGTCGATAGATCTACGTAAATGTATGAACAACATTGATTTGATATAAAGCATGGGATCAGTTCAAATCCTTTAAAATGATCAAAGTTACTTTTTAAAAATATCCAAACATCTTAAAACACTCAAATCAAAATATTAATTTATACTAATATGATTTACAAAACTATTCTTTTCAAACTAGAACCACTACCATTCGAGGCAATATGCTAGAGCGATGCCTCATCAAATTTAACACTTCATATTAGAAATTAGAGGAATCATTTAGTCTGATACCAATGATATTTTTGGTTAGAAATAATACAAAAATTTAATTAATTTTATTTATACAAACACTCAATTATGTTAGTTAGATCTTTAAATAAATTTGAAACAGTGTTTGGATCAAAAGAGAAATTGGATTTTCATTGTTGCTATGAAAAAGGTGAAATTTTATGTGTCTTGTAAGATTTGAGCAAAAGCATGGAATTAAAGTTATACTAAATATGTTGATTGACCAAGGAGGATCTTTTTATGATTAGGAAATGGTTTTGACTCTAAAATTTAATCATTTACTTAGATCGATATAAATATTTTATAGTAGAAAAATCCTTGGTTTTGGGAAATTATCCAAGGATTTGAAATTACCCTCATCTTAAAGAAACGCTGATCTAGGGGTTCTTGGGACATCTTAGTCCTGAATAATGTTTTATATCTTATAGAGTGTGGTAATGAGTTGGTTGTTACAACCTTAGAGAATATATTTAGTCTTTTGGCTTTTCTTGAATTTTACAAAGGTTGATTTGATCAAATTTTGATTTCCCCTCTTAAAAATCTAATTCAAATTAGCTTGAAGGGAGTTAGGGTATAAGATTTCATATCCTTATACAAGGAAAAGGAAATCATTGGTAATGTTATGGGATACCCTGGGGAAAAGAAATCCTTAGAGGAATTGATTCTTAAACAATAGAAAGGGGTATATGAATTATTTTCACTTTATTCTTGCAAGTAATTTTGCAGTGTGTTTCCTCGTAGAGAAGGATAAAGAATTGATTTTGAAACAAAAAAAATTTAAAAGAAGGTTGTTGTGAGGATTGGGATTCAATATTGGAGAGATAACTTTCTAGATAAGGATGCAGAGAATTTGGTCAAATACATTTGGGTAAGACTTTATATTCTACCCTTTGAATTTTGGTTTTTCGACTTTTTTAAAGCTTTAGGTAATCTTATTAGAACTATTTGTGTTGTAGATCTTAGATGTTGTGGTAGGAAACATAATTTATTTTATGAGATTAATATATTAATGAATTTAGATTTTCATTTTCAAAAATCTATTTATCTCAAAGGCTTTGGGAAGGAATTTGTAAAAACACTGGTCTACGAGAGTTAAAAAAAGCGATGTTTATCCTGCTCTTCCCTAGAACATTTAGTTAAGCATTATGGTAAACTTATTGACAATACTTTGAGGGTGTGGAGGAAGAAAGATAAGGGAGGTATATTGTGGCATAAAGTTTGGATGAGAAAAAGGGCGGAGGCTAATATCAATGCTTCAAAAGTCTCACTTCATAGATCAGTGAATTTTAATATATAGGGAATTACTCTATAGATTGAGTAAAGGGGTTGAAGAGACAGAGATCATTTTCCACAAAGATCAAGATATGTTTTCTTCTTAAACTAAGGAGGCTCCAATAGGAATTTATAAATTATAGATAAGAATGGATCCAAATAAAAAGTAACTATTATTAATTTTTTAAGGGTCATAATTCATGATGATTTATTCAAAAAAATGTGAGTTTGTTATAGAAAAGTGAAAGTAAAAATATTAAAATTCAAAAGGATGATATGGATATGATGAAGAAGAAAGATTCTAAGGAAAATATGATGAAGGGTTTAAATGGGGTTAATGTAACATTTGAAAACTTTCAAGGTGCATTGTATTTTTGGGTACGAAAGAGATTTACTATAGAAGATGGTTCTAATATGAAAATATGGGGATTTAAAATGAGTTTCTATAATTTTTTAGAAAGGAGAAAAGGTTGAAATAAGGAATATTCAATAACAATTATTCCTTAAAATAGGATTTCCAAATTATGTCACATAATTGAATTTCTTGGATCATAAAAATGGCTCTCTTCTTTATTCTTCTTTTGGAAGAATGTCTTTTTGAAGTTTCTATTGTTGGGATTTTCCTACCTCTTGAATATTTTATTCCTTTTAGAAGGAAAGTTTTACTTACCCTTTCTCTTTAATTTTTTCCTTTTCTTCCTAAGGATGTGTTATTCATAGATAATATATTTTCAATTTGTGTGTTGATTTGGTTTTGAATAGTGACTATTGATTTCTCTAAGATGGTTTCATTATAACAAATTGGTCTAAAAAAATATGACTTCAAATTTTAAAATTGTTAGAATTGAATAATTCATTTGTGAACTTTGTTGGAGAGATTAAATAAAAGCTTAGTACTTTAGTTTAGTTTTGATGAACAAAAAAAGGGGGAAGGGGGGTAGTCGGGGAGGGGGAGTGGGGGAATAGTAAAGAAGGATTGGTTAGGAGATATAACTGTTTCATATGATATAGGTTTTTTGTAAAAACTAATGACACTGCTCAAAAGATGTTTGTTTCAATTTAGATTTTATTGGCATATTTGATTGTCTTTTTGATGTCATCAATATTTTTTTGGCAAGAGTGGTCCTTTTGCTTTGATGGAAAGGTGTGAAGGGTCAAATTATAAATGCCTTGTGTGAGATTGATGATTAAATTATTTTATTGTTTCATAAGTGCATTGATGGGGGCTTAATTAATGATTTGTTCATCAATCCTTGGAAATAGGAAACTTGAAGGGATAACATGTTTTTATTGGATATGTTTAATTTTGATGTGACCTATTAAAAGATTTGGCTTTTCCTTTTTACAAGTTTGGTATAGTTCAAGGATTCTAAGATAAAATTGGGAGGATTTCAATTCACATCAAATTTATTCATTGGGATCATATATTATTATTTTGGTTGTAGAAACATGGTCTTATTTGTGTGCATTTATTATTATATATGTTGTTATATATATATATATATATATATATATATATATATATATATATATATATATATATACAAGGATTTATGTGGACAGTGTGATTTTTATTTTTTTTAAAATTTCACAACTCTTATTTGAATCTATGGCTTCTTTTAAGTCTGACTTTTACCTTACCCTTTACCTATGTCTACTGACAAAAGAGAAGAGATTTTTGGGTCTTATCATTGATAAAATCTCTTTTTTATCTTGAATATTTTTGGTAATGATGTTAAGGTTGAAACTAAGTCAGTATTTGGGGAGGATTAGATTGTCATTGAATTCCATAGCAAGATGATCACAAAAGTGTCATCCATTTTTTTTGATCTTATTTTATTTATTCTTAAAAAATCTATGGTTAAAAAGCTAACTTATTGCTTCATCAAAGAGAATCATAAAGTTGGTTTGGATTTTGTGGTGGACTCCTTTATTTTCCTTCATCTCAAGAATATTTTAGGCATAATTTTGATAAACAAGGATCAATTTTATTTGATAATTTTCAAATATTTGGAGAATTATTTTATTCTATTAGTGTATTTTATGGATAATGTATAGAATTTATTGGTAAGTGGTAGCTTTTAGGTGGGGGCAAATGCATTAGCCTTAAATTTATCTCCTCTAAAAAAAATGAATAGTGTCTAGGAGTTTTAGCTGAAAATTATAAGGGTCATCATTTACATGATGAGGATTCTATAGTGAAAAAGTTTCTTTGTTGGGTTGGTTTTCTATTGGTGCCTTCTTATGATCTAAAAAAGAATTTTCCTACTTTTTATGCATGTAAAGGATTGGAGGATTTTTTGATGGAAAAATGTTTTGAAGATTTTAGTTTGTTTGATCATGATGGCTTGTTTTTCAATTCAAAATAAAATAATGTTATAATAGGTTCTAATATGGATTGGGTTTCTCGATATTTTAGAATATTGATGGATTTTTATATCACTATTATTTTCTTCAACTTGATAACTTAGTTACGAACTAACTTTTGTTTCTCTTTGGGTTATGTAATATAAATTATCTATTGGTTGGGGAGTTGTTGGTTTTGACTAACTTCTGTGTATTTTTTATTTTGAACTACTACATAAAGAAAAAAAATATATTGTAAAATGCATTTGTGCTTTTGAAATATCTTTGTATGGATTTTTGTTATCAAGATATCATGTAAGGTTTTTTTATGGTAATGAAAGGGTGAGGAACCCATCACCACTCTATATACTGATAAAAAAATAAATATATTATAAGTATTTTTAATTATATATATACATATTTTTATTATTTTTAATGTCAAAAATTATGTTATTTCATTTTTACTAAATTTGGGGATTGGCTAGAAAATGTCAACTCAATAACTAAAGTAAAACCATAAAATTGGCCTAATTTTTTTACAAATGTGATGCAAATTTGGCATACACCCAATATGAACCTAATAAAAATAAAAGTTTTTAATAGTCACATCAACTATGTTCCTACTTTTTTTCTGCTAAATTTGACAATTTTTAATTTTTAGTGAAAAAAAACCTAAAACCATTTACTTATAATGCAAGTTTGACCCAAATTGAGGTGCAAGGTGTACTAAATTTAAATAAAATGACATTTTGACCAACAATGGTTCAAGTCAGAACTTATTTACAATTTTATTTCTTGTTAGTATAAGGTACACTAAAAAATACTTGGTGCAATCATGGTTCTTAAAAGTTATGATCGTCTCATACTAACACCTGTAGGGGGTATCACATTACCTATCACCATAGGTCCTACAACCCTTTTTCTATGTTTTTTTATGTATTTTTAGATAATGAGACATATGATATATGATATATTAATTGTATGCCCATAAATAAATAAAATGAGAGTTATCCCATCCACATTAAACAAATGTCTTAAGTTTGTTTATAATAATAGATTCTTTATTATTGGCAATGTGTTCGATGACTTATGTATACAACATTGACAATAATGTGAGATATTAACCAAAGAAATTTTTAAAAACTAAATCATATAGCCTAAAGTTCAAACCTCTAAAGTTACACCTCCTAGAGATTTGGTCCCTAGATTTATCACATCTAGAGTTATTAATCCTAGAGATACGGTAGTTAGAGTTACAATGCTTACTCTCTATGTCACATGATATTATTATCATAAGCTCTTACATATATTCATGTGAAATCACTTACAAAGAATTCAACTAAAATAATAAAAAATGTAACTAATACATGCACTTCATTTTAAAAGGTTAAGGTGGCTCCTCAGCCAATCATTGCAAATATTTTCCTAGTGATGGTGATATATGTTACCATATAGCTCATGATAACATTTATGATACTTCTAGTGACACAACTAACTCCTTGCATTCATTGTCCTCTCTTTATAGACATTTAGATAGGATAATCAATTAGATTTTCTATTATATCTCATGCACTTCAACAATAATCTATGAACATTACCTTTTTTTCTCCATTTCTCTATTTTTCATGCCTCTCATGTGTCATCTTCTAGTGTCATGTTTTGTTTTTGGGTGTATCATGATTCCTATTTATTTTCATTGCCTTCTTGCCTTTATTTGATCCTTACCTCATGTTTCTTCTAAGTTTTAAATATATTTGTGTGCCTTAGTTTAGATTAAAATTCTTTTAGCCCTTGGTTTATGTTGATTACTTTGTTTCCTTGGCCCTTTCCCCTTTGGTTTTTGATCCTATTATAAAATCTTATGTGGAATTCAAAATAATGAATTGCATATACATCAAGGACTTATTCCATAACATGCATTGAGTTCTTAGGAAAGTTTTAGGTCATTAGGAATCCTCCTATTCTTGATTGGTTTTGTTTTCCCCCTTGGCTTGCTTCCTTTCCCCTCTTATTTTTCTTCCCTTGGATTCTTTCTTGATTGATTGAGATATCATTTATTATTATTTATTTCACCCCTAAGCTTCCTCTTTGTTTGGTCCTTTATTATAAAAAATTAGAAAATTTAAAAAACATGGAAAATACAAAAAATCAAAAATTTGTTTTCTCTTACATTTGTGGTCACATAGCTACACACTAATACATATCATGTTTTTTACCTATGATAAAGTTTTACATATATGTTATCAAACACTTATTTCTCATGGCATTTTTTGAGATAGATTTAGGATATATAGGTTATATATGATCATGTATTTACATATGCTTGGTAGATTCATTATGTCCAATTCTCACATTGGGGATATGCCTATACTAGGGGCATATTTTTAATGGGTCCCAAGTTTTATCCTTCCTAATCTCCATTTTCATATAGATATTTATATTTTTGTTTATACATATCATACTCTAGTTTAAATCTTGCAGGTTGCATTACATGGATACATTACATGTTCTCTTCTTGCTCTATGATTATTCAATTTATTACATTTACATGAATTTTCTTGTATGTATTTATAATCATGTCTTGACTAGATATTATCTATATAGGATCCTGTAGTCATCATGTCATGTCATTGATTTCTCATGGGCACATTGCTTGATTGATGGTTATATTTATTAAATGTGGTTACATGATTGCATGTGATTGTATTGCTTATACCATGTGAGATCATATGCTTGGTGTCATGATTCATATCATCCATACTATTATTTTTGGTATACTATGTTTGTTTCCTACATTTTCATGGTCTCTACCATGCATCTATTGGGGCATACTACTACTACTACTACTACTACTACTACTACTACTACTACTACTACTACTACTACTACTACTACTACTACTACTACTACTACTACTAGGGGTACATTATTATATTGGGGAATATCACTTGTCCCTCTTTGTGATACATTGGGGCAAATAATATGTCCCTATAATTATCAATATTCTCACCTATATATGGCCATTGGGCGCATGATGCACCCATGTGTCTATAAATCCTACATTAATTATATTAGGATATCCCATGTTTGCCATACACTTAGTCATGTGGTAGTTACTATATTGGGTATTGATATTGTTATATGTTGTCCCTCTCCACTAGGTACTATTTGGGCACATCAGTTGTTCCTATATTATCTTATTACACCTCACATGGATCACATAGTCCTATCAAGCCTTACATGATGATAACGCTCTATAGTTGCGTACATTAGTTACATATGTATTTTCAATAATTATAAAAACTAAGATTATTTTTTTATGTTACACATGTACGTTTAATCCTTTTATTTTGAGATGAGTAATTTAAATTACCATCCCTCACCTGAAAATGGGGGCATCTATCCATATTATTCTATCACTAGATACATATCTCTAGTTGTAGAAATTTAACTAAATAGACCAAGTTAATCTAATCATACCAAGAGTCATTAGATGAGTCACTAGATGTCTACTTCTTTAATCAAGGAGTAGAGTTTTACCCTTGGGCTATTAAATCCTAAATTTTAGTTTTAACATTAGAGTTCCAAGACTGGCAGCATGTTTCACATACCACCAAGTGTATTCATTATGATTCTTATTTTCTAAGTTGTACTTGTTTCATTTTGTTACATTCACACAAATTTACTAGGATATTGATCCACTTTTATACATTCACATTTTATTGTAGGTACACTTGAGTCATTTCCATTAGAATGTGAGTGAACTAATACTAAGAATATAAAGTCTTCATCATTCCATATATATTTGGGTAATACTCATGCATGATTTTTTTTTACTTTGAGTCACATGCTAAATTCACACTCACACATCAAATTGGGAAATTATGTAGATGCCTAATTTTGGTACAAGTTATGTTTTTATCCTATCTTTGTCATGCCTTGTCACATTTGGTTTATTTATGTGCATTAGATATTTTTAGAACACTTTCCCTTCACATTAGACCATTCATATCCTTGTGTATTTTATGTTTCCTCCTGAACACCTTAGATTTATTAGTGATATATATCATGATCTATTTATCCATCCTTAGTCTAACTTGATCTTTATTTTTAGCTCTTTTCTTGACACAATTAAATTTGATGATCATTTATTATGATTTGACCATTATAAATGATGGTTTATTGTAGTCATCTATCTTTGTGGGTCCTTTGTGCCATGTGTTGATTTCATGTGATGTGATTGTTAGCTCTCACTATTTTCCATGGTCGACCTATCATGAATGTGTCTTTATAGAGCCTATATATACAAATGTAACACAGTCCATTTCATATTAAGTATAAAGTAATCCATTAAATATCTCTTTCATTCCATGTTTTTGAGTTACACATTGAGTTTACCCATTGCACATTTCTCAAGGAGTTTGCACATTGATCTTATTCTTCCGTCATCATCTACTAAAGTTTTGTGTTTGCACACTTGTACCAATTAAGGTTTCATTATGGAGCATATATTTTCATTTGATTATATATGGAGATGAGGTGAAGACATTTCTCTCAAATGAGTTTAGAACATTAACAAGCACTATAACTAAATTCATCCCTAATTTAGAGTGTGCAAGACATATAGCTGTTAAAATAGCAATCGATAGACAAAAGGACTGGCATGGTATATCCAAAGACCAAAACCAAGAAAAAATAGATTGAATGCCAATAAATAAACTCAATTAAGACAAGGGATTAATTATGATAATTATTATTTATTCAGAAGTATATACAAGCTCTCTCTCTAATATTATTGTTACACAAGTACACTAAGGATCATTAAATAGAGAGAATAGACTAGAAGAATCTATCTATAGAAATACATTGTGATAAGTGTCACACCTAGAACATTACCTATCTAGAACATGCTTGTGATAAGCATTATCACTAGAAAATTATATGTTTGGATTGTGACAAGTGTCACACTAATAATTAATGAACTTATTTATGTTGTGTGCATGATATTAATTATTAACTAGTAAATATTTCTTAATTAGATATTATAACTATTAAAATATAAAACTCTAATATCCCCTCATAAGTGAATAATTAGGTAGGAATAAAAGATAGGTCCTAGCTACTGCACCATGTTAGGTACCCATGTACAATCAAAAGAAAGATAAGAGAAGATAAGAAGGAAGGAATTTACCCAGAATCTCCCTTGAAGGACAACTTCCTTCACCCCAAGTAAAGATCTAAACTAAATATAATGAGGTGAAACCAAGGGTTTGGTGAATATATTGGTAACATTTTGTAGTTGTAGGCATAAACTCCAAAGAAAGGACTTCATTTTGAATAAGCTATCAAATGAAGTGCATATGTATCTGAATGTGTTTTATGGGATTACGAGAAATAACAATAGCACTTTGGTTATCAAACCAAAAAGTAGTATGGCTATGTTACAAAAAACTAAACTCATCAAAAATTTGTCAAAGCCATAGAGCCTCCTGACTAGCTTTGAAAGTTTCTCAGTATTTGACCTCAATAGATGATAAGGCAATGTTGTCTACTTATTGTATCCCTATGTAATTAGACTTGACCCAAGAGTGTATACAAAACCAAATGCATATTTGCAAGTATCAAAATCTCCTTCCCAATCTAAGTTAGTATAACTCACAATCTATAAAGTGCTTTATGATATGTACTGAATCCCAAAGTGTGTAGTTTCCTAAATATAATGCAAAATATGCTTAGCTACTTTCCAATGAATATCATGGGGTTATTGTGAAAATCAAGAAACAAAGTTAACATCAAAGGTGATGTTAGGGAGAGTTTAATTGAGGTATAAGAGACTACTTACTAGTTGTTGATACAAAGTGGGATCCATTATAGGAGTCTTACAATTGGTAAATAATATAACACTTGATTGAAATGGAGTATGGGATGGTTTACAATTAACCATATAAAACTAGTGAAGAAAATATGTGGCATACTTCTATAGTCCAAGAGAAATACCATCAGGTGACTAATGAATCTAAAGTCAAATGAAGTAGTGTATAAGTTATAAGTTTGTCATGTCAAATAACCTAACCAACTTAAGCTTAATATCCACAAATCATGGAATCATAATTACCTATATAATAATATCATCTACATATATAAAAAGTATCAAAATCTGATCCCCATATCATTGGATATATACATATGGGTAAGAGTGACAACAAGAGGAATAATAATTGAGTATAAAATAATTCATCTTCTTGTACCAATCATGCAAAGCTTATCTACATGATTGAGTCCATAAAGAGAATGATAGAGTTTGCATACTAGTGAAGAGTCCTACACAAAACCTAGAGGATACTCCATGTATATCACTATGTAAGAAGGCACTCTTCATATCCATCTGGTAAACCTTTTAATTATGTGGCACAAAAAGGGAGAGTACAATCCAAACTAAATCCATATTAGTAACTAGCGCAAAGGCTCATAGTAGGTTACCCCTTCAACTAGTGAAAAATCCTTTACATCTAGGTGTGTTTTGTACTTGTCTATTGAACCATCTACTACATATTTTGTCTTGTAGACCCATTTACATTTTACAAGTTTCCTTCCATTAAGAAGTGATATTGTATCCCAAGCGTGATTCATCATGAGATAAGAGTAATCTTCCTACATAGTAGCATCCCAATTTGGTTTGGCCGATGCTTTAGTAAACAACACTAGATCATATGAGATGGCATGACTCAATAGGTAAATGTTGAATGTTTTTGATTGAATACCTAAGGACTAGAAGGATCACTCACTAAAAAACTAGTTGTCTCAAGAGTAGACTTAGCACATCTGGGCATAGGATGAGAAACAAGTGGAGGATATGGTTATGCAATATGATCATCATCACCATATAGAAGAAAGTCCTCCTGAAGTAGAAGGAGTAATGTCAGGGGATAAGAAGGTAATGAGTGTTGCATTAGAACAATATTCTCATCAATTTTGGCATCCCATATGAAAAAACATCATGAGTGATGGAGTCAAGTAGTTGATAATATTTGACATCACCAAAATAGCCAAAACTATAATTGACATACTCTTATTCTCCATAGTCTTGCATTTGTCATTAGGAAAAAAATGGCCATCTAGTGCTCTTGAATGCATGAAAAATAGATACATTGGGCTTGATCCTAGACCAAGCTTCTTTAGGAGTTTTGTTCAGCACTTATTTTTGAGGAATGGGATTTTGGATATAATTTACACTATTTATGGTTCTACCTAGTATTGAGGAGCCTAATTTGACTAGAGTGAATCATATGATTCTCCATCTCTTTCAAATTACAATTCTTCCTATCTACAACACCATGTTATTGAGGGGTGTAGGGCACTATGGACTATGTTAAACCCTTTTTTATATTTTTATTTAGGTTTAAATTCTAAAATAGCTTATATAGAAGGATGAATAAAATATTCTAGAATAGGCCAGTTAATTCAAAACTCAGATAAATGAATATTCTGAATTAAAATGCTAAGTTATGTTAAATATAGAAAGTACACTCAAAACAATAGTTTGATTGTATAAACACTAAGAAAAGATAATACTTAACTTATTTTCAAATGTGTAGAAAGATATGAGAAGTGAAAAGGTAGAAATGGGTAGGGATAATATTAAGATCTTGTCATCATATTCTAGGCATATTATTTCTAGAGGCCTAGACACTTGCATTAGACTTGGGACACTTACATCAATGTAGATGTCCTGATATTGACAAAACTATTTGGTATGGAATATTCACTATATTGTGGAAAAACCACCTAGAGATTTTTGGGTTTTGGTTACTTTTTGCTAATGTATTTTATTCATGTGCACATGTTGTCAATGATTGTTTGTGGATCAAACACTAACTCTTCACCTTTGGTCTTTGTATCTTGCTAAAAATGGGTTAGTGGGATTTTGAGATAACCTCAAGGACCCCCCTATCAATAAGTGTTGCCTACATATCCAATAATCCAAGGAGGCCCACAAACATAAGTAGTTCTCCCTTAGGTTTTGGATTGTGCATGTACAAGGGTGAAATATAATATATATAAGGGCATGCAATGATCTAGCTTGTAACTTAGAAAATAATATTCATGGGTTTTTATTTGAGTACTTCAGACTTGTAATATGACTGCTTCTATGACTAATATGAAAATAGAGAAGAATATGATATTATAACGTAGTTGTGAAATTGATTGATTTAGCTTCAATAGGTGTTTTCTTAGTATTTCCTAGATGAATAATGAGTAGGCTAATATTTTTAATTATACCACACTTTTTGAAAATATATCACATGAGGGTTAAATAAAATAAATGGTTTAAACCATAGTTTTTAAATATGTTCAAATTAGATGAATTTTGAGGACTGGACACTTGATAAGAATCTGGACATTTGTGTTGATGCAAGTGTCCCTATGTAGGACACAAGTGCCTAATAGGATATAAAGTTGTTGAGAATATAAAATTGTCATTGAATTATATATATCATGTTTTAAGTTTTATGTATAATGTAGAAGATTTGGTTCACATAAATTATAGGGTTAGACCATAAGATAAATAATTAGGCATAGTGAGATGGTCAATGTGAGCCTTTCAGTAGCAAGTAGGTCTAGAACTAAAGGGTGAATCCTTAATAGGTATTTTTCAAGTATACAAGACTAAGATTATATATAAATCAAATCGTAGTATCTAAATTTTAACCCCTTTAATCTAGTAATTCTTAAGGATGAAATTACTAGTTTAAAGGAAATAAATGGATATATGGTTGTGTATAACACATCTTTCCTTTACTTGAACCCACTTTATTTATTTTAGTGTATGACTAGTAATGGATAGCATGGTACATTATAATTAGGTGAATATAATATGAAATTTATTATAATTGAAATGCTTAAAAAGAAAGAGACCAAGGAAGGATTACATGTGTGTCGATGCAACCATGTTACCTCTTGGTACTTTGACTTGGTAAAGATGCTTCCTTATGAAGCATTGGAGATGAGAGAGAGGTTCAAAAATAAACCTTGGATATTTTAATTGGGATATTAAAATGTAAGTATGCCCCCAATCTAGGTCAAGGGTGAGTTGTGACATGACCGTTGAGGTCATTGAATCTCAATTGCATTACTCAAGTAACAATACAATAAAATCCAAGTTAAGTGGTATACCAACTCAAAATAAAAAATGGAATTAGTGTTAGTACATTGAGGGCATTTAATCTTAACCATAATACTAAAAAAATCCAACTATTATAGATATTAAAGGCTCAAAATAGTGCTTCCTAATGAAAATGACATTTCTTGGTAAAGTATCAGTGCTTCTTGGTAAATAAGTTTGAATAAGTATTTAAATTTTTTGGTGAACTTGCATGACATATGCACCTATAACGTATCTCAAGATAAATTATATGTTAAAATGTAACCTATGATATGTAACTATTTATAAAAGTTGTCACAAATCTAAAAAATTACATCCTAAAATTGTAAAAATCAATGTAATATGTATAATATTTTGACCCAAGTGTATATCTGAATTATGTAAACTATAATGAAATTATATAAATTCTAAGAATTATATAAGTGTGGATGTCATGTATCTATGACATTCCCCCATTTTTGAGGTGAGGAAAATGGAATTAGGTAGTTACCTTACCTCAAAAAGATAATATAACTATATAATTTGTGTATGAATCATGTATCATATAGGATTAGCATGTCTAATTAGATATATCAATGAAACTCATAATATGAAATCACTAAAATCCCTAAGATGCATGATATGGATCATTTAAACATATAAAAAGTAATAGTACAAGCTTAGCAAACAATCAAACACACATACAAGAGCATTTATTGTCACACAAGAGGGATATAAAGAGACCAAAAACAAGGGACATGTTCAAATTTCACATAATTGAAGGAATAACATATTCAAATTTCCAAATACAAAAATAAATTAACAATAGGTGCTTGTTTAGTATTTGCTAAATGAACACAGAGCAGGCTTAGATTTGTATTTATACCACACATTTTAAAAATATCTCCTAGAAGAGTTAAATAAAACAAATGGACCAACCCATAGGTTTCAAAAGATTTTAAAATTACATGAATTTTGAGAGTTGGACACTTGATAAGAATTTGGACGCTTATGTCGATGCAAGTGTCCCTATGTGGGATGCAATTGTCTGATAGACTAGGAAGTTGTTGAAGATGTGAAACTGATAATGAAGGATATATATCAAGTTTTAAGATTTTTGTATAGTGTAAGATATTTAGATCGGTATACATGATAGGATTGAACAATAAGATAAATAATTAGGCACAATGAGATGATGAATGTGATCCTTTTAATAACAGGGAGGTCTAGAACTGAAGGGTAGATCCCTAATAGGTATTTATCAAGTATAAAAGATTGAGATGCTATATAAATCATATTTTAGTATCTAAAAACTAATGCAATATGCCATGTGCTCTACAAAAGTCCCAAAATAAATTAGAGACATACTCACCCATTATATATGCATAGTTGTTTGAGTGGAAGATATAATTGATTCTCTACAAAAGGCCTTAAGGCTTTAAAGTTATCGAGTACATCATTCTTGTACTTGAGAAAATACACCTAAGGTTTTATATAATAATCATGGATGAAGGTGAGTACATATTTGGTTCTAAAAAAAAGTGAGCAAGAAAGACCATGAGGTCACTATGCTCTAGATCGAGAGGGGTTTTATCTAGATATGACTTACCCATTTAGAAAATGGTCCTAATGTTATTTGTCAAACATACAACTAGGATAAAGTCCATTAGTGTAGGGGACCTTGAGAAGGCCAATCACCAATATTTTTTATACTCATGTGTTGCATATATTTGTAATTAAGATGCCCAAAATATTTATGCCATAGTTTACTAAGTGGATTGAAATGAACAATTAAATAATATCCAATAGAAGGTTTATATATCTTAAAGGTCTATAAATGTGAACCATTATGTCTATCACATGTAGAAATTATATCACGTGTATCTAAAAATTGTTGAATTACAACATGTTGTGTAGTAAACTCCGTGATCTTATCAGTACCTAAATTACAAATTTGATACATAGACAACATATTTATGGAAAATTTAGAAATATACAACACATTATTGATATAACCATCCTACATCTAAATAATACCAGAGCCCAGCACATCAAATTTAGAAGAGATGCCCACTTCAATTTGGGAAGTGCTATAATCTAAGACAAAAGAAAGAATATCTTGAGAATGTGTAAGGTGATGAGAAACACCATAATAAACAATCTGTCTATCTCATGATGTAGTGAATTTCCTAGAGGTGAGTGCTTTCCCTTTACCTATTGAAGGCTATGAAGAAGGATTAGGAACATAAATATTATGTTACTTGACAATGGCTTCCATCTTATTGAAACATCTAGACTTAGAATAAATGGCCCCACCACAAAAGTTATATGGACCATAAGTTTCTTTGGTTTAGACTATTGTCTAAGTTTAGAGGTCTTAGATGCCTTACTAGACTCAATAGGTTTAGAAGAATTAGAATACTGAGAGGCCTGAGATGTAGACTCTGTTGGTTTGGTGGAGGTTATAATCTTTGGCTTCGAGTTGGATTTGCCTTTGGAGGAGCTATAAATAAGTGCATGACTAGAGTTAGGAAGGACATCAAGAGTCATTAACTTGATTTTCTCCCTCGTGAGTTGTTTGTAAAATAGCTCAAAAGTGGGTCACTGAAATTGGTCACCCAAGGCATCCATAATCTAGTAAAAAGTAGATCAAATACACTAAAAGGACCCTTTAGCTTAGATAAAATGAGAAAGATGGCCTTTTTATTAGACTTATCCTTGCCAATAGTGTGCAATTGGGAATTGATGAGTTTGAATTTTGTCATAAATTCTTCAATAGTGAGAAAGTTAGAGGGTGAAAGTGAAGAGAGTTTTGTACTGAGTTGTAACAATTTGAATTCATTAACTTTGCCAAAAAGTGTATTAAACATGTTTGAAGCTTCCTTGGGGATTTTGGCATCAACAATGTGAAAAATAAGGGTGTCTATGACATTAAAACCAATCAAACCAAGTGCCTTGTCATGTTTGCATGCAAATAAATAGCGGTCTTTCTCTGATGTGAAAGACAACATTGTGTTAGAAAGGACACACCAAAGGATTTTTTATTGTAGGAGTTGTTGCATCTTTGGTTTACACATGGTGTAGTTTGAAGTTGCGAGTGACTCAAATAGTTGCACATCCATGCTGGAGGGGTAGACATGAGAGAGTAGCCACAAGAGCAAACTCAGTAGCCATCTAGTAGCATCGATAATGTGTTTGTGATTTTACAAGAGTGCCTTTAAGATGACGGGTACAAAATAAAATGTGTTCAAAGGTTTTTTATTATAAATGTGTAGAAATGCACACTCTCTAGAAACTATAAAAAAAACTCTAGATTATTTTAGTAACTTAGACAATTTTAGTAAGAGCAAAGACCCCTATTCAACTAACCTTAAAATGTTAATATTTAACTCCCCTTTTGTAAAGTGCCCTCTTAGAAAATTACTACCGTAAAAGAGCAAGCGATGAACACGAGGACTGACAAGGTCTAGCTTGAGATCAAAGCCAAGAAATAATAGTTTGAATACCAATAAATACACTCAATTAAGATGATATTTATTATTATTATTACTTCAAAAGCACATAGAAACCCTCTCTAGTTTTATTGTTTTTTAATTTATTAAGGGTAAAGCTGAGTTTTTTGAACTAGGAACCCAACCCTATACAAGAAACATGCAGCGCAAGCCAACCATGCCCAAATAAACAATAAACTCTGCTAAAGAGAGTCAAAATACAAAATCAACCTAAAAATAACCCATAAACTACTAAAATACAACTAGAAATTATGGCCACCCAAAGCTTACTCCCAACTATGAATGCTTTTTTTGGGTCCATATCCATCTGTTTGTACTTCTTAAGAGTTAAACCTATTTCATTATCACATTCACTTCATTTTTGAACTTTTCTGCGCAAATAATCAACTCTCTTTTACATACTACCCAAAATAGTTCGTAGTGATCTCTAAACTAGTAATACTATCCTTCAGTGATGCCTTGCTGACCTCTACCAACGTGCTCACCCTCTCTTTCAACTCGGCATTCTCACATTCTAAGTTGGAGATTCTATCCCTCAAACTCTTCATCTGATTTTTTTGTCTCCTTCCATATTTCCCTACCATTCACTTGGGAGACCATATCATTCAAGGCTTTTGTTTGCTCCTTTTGGGTGGTGAGTTCCCGCATGAACCATCTAAGCATCACCTTATGAAGCCTTAATTGATCTTCAATACTATCAATTTTAATCTAACCTGTAAGAGAATTGGCAACTTTGTCAAATTCTACATTTAGGCTCTTCTTTCCAGGTACATACTTTTCTTCTTGGAATTGAATTCATCCGTCTCTACCATCTTTTCTGGGTTACAGCTTTCCACCATTGGCATAAATTAATGACACGCGGGGCACTGAATTGACACACGACACCTACATATTCTATCATGATGCGACCACTTTAACCCCAAAGAGGATGCAATATTAGTGATTCGTTGATGACAAGTCAAATTTTTACATTATGACTATTTGATTCCCCTTGCCTCCACAAGCCGAGAGATTTTCTGTTATGGATTTTTAGAGGCATGTACCCCACAACAGTTAGTGTTGCCCAAAGTTAGGTGAAGTAGGCTCCACAGATCTGTTCAAAGTTGACTTCAATTTTTGATTTCATACTTGCTCAAATTTGTATCGGTGCTGGTGGGGTTTCGCTGGCTTATACTTTATTGGTGAAGCCGACTTGGAATAACTAGTGCAACTACCTTCTTACAAAATGTCATTCAATCTCTGCACAAAACATTGTCCACTGAGTACGGCATTCGAAAACGTGTTACAGTTAAATTCATCCCTGCCTTTAATGCAATACCAACTAATAAGGGTAAATAACGGATTCAAAATAAAATATTTCGAAAGATATTTATATTACAGAAAAAATTTAAACAAGATAAAAGGATAATAAATTAAAAAAGAAAATCTTAATATCAACAAATAAATATACAGATAAAGAATAGCTCTAAAATAAAATATTTTGAAAGATATTTATATTATCGAAAAAATTTAAATAAGAAAAAATGACAATAAATTAAAAGGAGAGTCTTAATATCAACAAGCAAATATACCATAAAATAATAAAAAGACAACATACTCAACGATTAAGAGAATGTTCTAGAAGTAATATTATCTCAGTAAAAATTATAAAAAGATATTTGAGAAGTAATAAAATTATTAATAATTATGATATATGAAAAATCTAAAATAAGAACCTTGAAATTGATATCTTCCAATTTTTTTCAAATATAAATATTTACGTATTCAATAATATTTATAAAATTAATTAATTACAATTTTTTTAAATGTTATTGTGAGACTTTATTTATGTCTCTTAAATCATTTTAATTTAATATATTTTTTATGAGTTATAACGAGATAACCCTTTTAACACATAAGTTGTATATATATATATATATATATATATATATATATATATATATATATATATATATATATATATATAGTTTCTTTTTTGATTTTGGGAGAACTATTTAGATCTGTGGGGAGTAATGTTACATGAGGAGTCAACTATCAATGATAAGGGAGACTCGAACACGGAATTTATTGGGACATTTGTTAATAAGAGGAACGACAATGTAATATAAGTCAATTATTTGGGATTCTCACTTTCTAATCTCTTTTTCTAAGGTTTTGAGTTTTTTATCCTCTAACTTCTTTCTCCAACAAAGACAGCATAGCGATTAGTTCTTGCCTCAATATTGAAAACTGTTTATTATTAACTTTGTTTATAAATTTATAATTTAAGTCTTGCAATCATGAATGCTAGGTAGGAAGTGAACGAAAGAGTAATAGATAATTATTTATAAACAATAAATGAAGTGTAATAACTCTCTTAGCAACACCAGATAATTAATTCTAGGTAAGTGTGATGAAAATAAATAAAAATAATTTAATAATCTATTGCAAAAGAATAATAGCTAATTATTTGTAAGCAATAAATGAATTGTAATAGCTATCTTAACAAGAAAATATAATTAAGTTTCCTACCATTAGTAATATTTATTAATAATTATCGATGAGATGGGGGTGTATTGGTAAAGCAACTTGATTATTATATGCACCACACAGGTTCAAATCTCGGAGGTATTAGAAGGTTGGTTGTGACCATTTCATTGGTATTGGCCAATTGTGATGGTATTTTTGGTATTTACCAGTTGTGGCGATAGTATTAGTAATGGTTGGTTGTGGTCGTATTATTGGTAGTGGTTGGTTATGACCATTGATGTAATCGGTTGTTGCTCCGGTCAAAAACTTTGTACCTATCTAAAAAAATATTTATTAATAAATGACCATAAAATTAGTATTTTAGTATCCCTTTACAATTATATTGCATTGACCACCCTTATATCTATGAATGGATTTTCAGATTAGCAATGAATGTTATACCTTGAAATTTAAATCAATCACTAAAGAGGTGCAACATTATAGATTTGAGCTATTTACTTATGCACCTGTAAAAACTATAGCGAGTTTAAGGAGAATGAAAAATTAATTAGTTAACCTCTTATGGAGCAAGCAAAAATAATATTAAGCATTAATAAAAACTACAATAATGAATATAAGGATAGGCGCATGTATTATATTATATATAATAATAACCAATGCTACTTAAGAATAGTGGTAGTTTGAACATTGAAGAGGAGCCTAAAATTTCTTTATTTTAAGCATCAATTACAATACAAATTTCATTCCATCAAGGTAACTAAGTAGTTGTAGTAATTTTAGTATCCTATCTTTTGAACATTGAATTCAAACCTAGCATGTAAGCATTCCTAACCAAAAAGATGGTAGTGATGATAATAATAATATCAAATATATATAGTCTTTTAATCAAAACCTCTTATGGAGCAAGCAAAAATAATATTAAGCATTAATAAAAACTACAATAATGAATATAAGGATAGGCGCATGTATTATATTATATATAATAATAACCAATGCTACCTAAGAATAGTGGTAGTTTGAACATTGAAGAGGAGCCTAAAATTTCTTTATTTTAAGCATCAATTACAATACAAAGTTCATTCCATCAAGGTAACTAAGTAGTTGTAGTAATTTTAGTATCCTATCTTTTGAACATTGAATTCAAACCTAGCATGTAAGCATTCCTAACAAAAAAGATGGTAGTGATGATAATAATAATATCAAATATATATATAGTCTTTTAATAAAAAATTTTGTAATGAAAGCATAAAACATTAGTGGTGGGTGCAAAATGACTTTGGAAATTCAAATTCTTCATCCCAGGTTAATTCAATGGACTTTGAAGTCAACCAATAACTAGGGAATTAAATCTACCAACAACAAAGGAGAAATATGCTCTAAGGATGAATATTATGCGTGTAGGAAGTACTAAAAATTGATTAGATGAGATAGTGGGATTCTTTTGGAATAGAATTAAGTATTTTTTAACATCTCTCATAACATGTTATTTTTTGCCATCTTAAAGTTGAAGTAACTTCTTCATGCAAACTATTAACTAGTTACATTTTCTCATTGATCTCGACCTGGAAAGGATTTAAGATTGCATATAAAGTTATGAAGAGAAACAAAGATACAAAATATGACTTGAAGCCTTTTGTAACTGCTATCCAAAAATATAGATTATCTTCCATAATGTCTTAACCACTTCCATAAAATAACTCTGTTATTCCAAAATTTGTGCATGCAAGAGACATGCTTTATTTAACAGGATTAAAAAAATAACTAAAGCATGAAATAGTGGCCCTCTACTCTTGAAGTAATTGAATTTGGGTCAAAGGTAGTATTTGGGATCACTGAAAAACTTCACAATTTTAACTACTTTCTGAACACAAAAATTGGTGCTCTTCGATATCTTTTTCTTATCTGCCTCTAAAATGACCTCAATTGATAATATACCCTACATCAATTGGAAATGAAAATTGAATATTACCAATCAACCAAAATAAAAATAAAAAAAGCAACATATGATATTATATCGTGGTATGGTTGTTACCATATGAGCATCATGGGTATCAATTCTAGAAATAGTCGTTAACACTACAATGCAACCCTCCACACTTTCAACAGACCTCTTTCAATTCAAAAGTAGGTCTAGGGTTAGGGTGGTTTGTAAATAAAGTTATATAAATGCAAATATGAAGACTGACTTACCTTAGCATGGATCTTTGCAACCACATCATAACGTTTAATTTATGAAACCACCAAAAAAAATTAGCAGTTAAAGAGAGGAGTATGAAATTGTAGAACAGACTAAAATAGAGTAAATAAAGTATGTTTGGCAGAGGTCTAGGCAAAGGCAAAAGAAATTGATCATATAGTTGCTCCCTGCACAAATTCTTTTGCATTTATAATAACTGACAAAATCGAGAACCATCTTCATAAATTATAATACAATAAATCGACATTTTAACTCGAAGTTGATGACTAATGAACTTCGCATTGTGTCCAAAGATGAGATTTTGTGTGAAAATAAGGTGGAGAAATCTATTAGACTACTAGTCAGTAGTGAATAAGGAAAACAAATGAGGAAACGTGCAGAGAAATTGAAGGAGATTGCTACATAGTATATTGGAGAAGCAGGATCTTCAACCTCAAATTAACAAGTTTTCGCAGGTGGAGCGCGACTTGAAATGCCCTCTTGTCATCGCACAAAATAATGAAGGTGAGTCAAATATTTAGTAAAGAATTAAAACTTCTTCGCATCTACTAAAAGTTGACGAAGAATGTAGGCAGTTTCCTTGTATGCGCCAAAAGGCGGAAATAGCTCGAGCCATCTGAGTAATTAATATGATGTAATTCGATTACAATGCTTGGGTATATTATCATAGAAATTTTTTTGAAGATAGAGTTGCTTTCAGAAATAATTATAGAATTTTTAAGATGATGTAATTCCCATGAGAATGAGGATGAGGAAGAGACTTAAGAAATACTTCTTGATAATAATATTGGAGCTATAAATTGATAAGAGACTAGAGTTTTGAACAGATACTAGGATATAATAGGGGTTTTAATTCCAAAAAACAAAATATCATCAAATTTCATTAAAAAACAAGAACTAACATAATTAAATGGAGAACATGTAACAAAACAAATGTTAAAGAACGTCAATAAGTAACTATGCTTAAAACAATCAGCGAAATGTTAACTAGAATACAACAAGCCAACAATACAATCCAATAAAAAATAAGAAAAGGTGTCTAAAACCAAAACAATGAAAATGCAAGGACTCTGAAAGGAGAAAAAGGGAAGAGAGTGTTCATTCATAGGAGGGAATCGACCTTCTCTTGGAAGGGAAATCCTCCAACTTCCTTTGGGACCCATCTTTGATGAACTCTTTAGCGCCCAACCTCAATCTTTCTACCTCAAATCTTCAACCTTTATGTTTAGTTGAGTCGCCAAGATTAACCTTAGGTTTCCCACTTTTGGGGTTTGAGGGAGGTATAAAATAGGAGCTATGAGAAGCGAGTTGATCCCTAGTTCAGCGTCTTAACATTGATGCCACTAAAAATTGGTTGGAGGGAGTTTAACTCTCTTTGAGGACTAGATTTCTCCTTCTCAACCGCCTTTTCAAGAGATGAATCTAGAGGGTCAAAAGGTGAAGATGTAGAAGTACTTGAATGCTTGGTGAAGAACATCTTGTGAATATACTAGATAAAATCATTATTAAATGGACCCTCCTCCTTTTACAACCTTTAACAACTGAAAGAAAATTAGGAAAAATAATAAACAACTAGATGTTTAAAACAATTACAATGGAAAAAATATAACTAAATAATATTGTAATAGTTAATAACTAAATCCTCTTTTTAGTTTTAAAAAATCTCTAAAATTAAATATAAATACACACATTTTTAATATATTTTAAGATTTAATAGGATTGTTTTGTGTAAATAACCAATATAAAATGAAGGTAAATATAAAATTACAATTACTCTTAATATTTTTTTAAAAAATAGTAAAATTTAAAAACAATAATATTAAAAATTATATATATATGTAACCTTCCTCATTACTCCTTGTCATTCATCACTCCTTTTCATGCATTCACTTGTTTTCAAGGAAGCAAGTAAATGCAATACACTCCATTGAATTTTTCTACATGGTGCCCTCACCACACATCATTCACATGCACGTGATATGATTGATGATCTTCTCCTTAGAGATTATGAACCATTTATAGATACTTAAATAAATCGAGGGGAATATTTCATTATCTATTGAGTGGGGTTTGAGTTTTGTTTTTTATTTAATTTATGTAATTTTAATATATAAATATATTATTTTAATTTAAAAGATTTTATGAAAAAAGGAGTATAGATTCTTATTTTTAATTATTTTAATAACAAAATATTATATTTTTTCAAATCTTAAATTAAGATTTATTAATTTTAATAATAAAATAAATAAATTATTATTTTAAGATTAATATAAAATTTACAAAATTTTATATTAAAATTAATTTTAATTTTAAAAATAATATAAAATTATACACCCTAATTTTAAAATTAATAAATTTTAATATTAAAATAACCTAAATTTCAAAATTCTAAAATTTTAGTTTGATCTTAAGCAAGCATATAATAATGCAAATTATATTTTTGTAATGTATATATAATATATAAATGTTGTCTCTTAATTACGTTGGAGGTATTTCATGTAAGGAGAAATATGGTAAAGATTCATTTGCGGATGAAATCTAAAAGTGCCATATGTATCTCATTAATAGATGAAATTTATTTTTTTATTTTTTTTATTTTTTTGATTAGATGCTAACGTGTGTATAGGGAGGCATTACCTTTTTTCTCTATGGTCAAATCTATTGGGAACTATGAAGGGATTCCAACTTCTCACCTCATGGCTCCAACTACAACAATGTTGTTTGTCTTATACATGGGCATAAACTTAAAATAGTCTGCTCTGCCTCTGCCTTCTCCACCTCCTCTACATATTAAGCCCTGAAATAATAGAACTTGATGACAATATGAGTAGACAAACTTTAATTAAGGCCACAATCATGGTCCAAAGCCCTGAAATAGAGGTGATATTGGGAAATGAATAACCCAAAAACACAAAGAGTGAGAGTCTAAATGTATCAATTGACAATTGATTTACAATCAATGCCTTGTGTAACTACAATGATTCACACATGTAACATGCATTATAACAGAAGAACATAAGCTTGCCAATGGCTTCTTTCACTCTTGGGTAATCACGTAGAATTGAGATAAATGAGGAAACATGTTCTAATTGTTCATGGAAGCCAACCATTAGAAGATATTCAAATTATTTTTGAGCTAAAACTGACATTTCTTCAACATTCTACATAATAAAATTAGGAAAATAAGACAATGGGTGTTTTAGTTTTGTCTTATTTTTATTACCTCCCTATTCACATATTTGTTCATCATCATCTTGACATCCTACCACATAACAGAGCACTTGGCAGTTGCATATGATAGATGCCCTCTTTTATTTTTAAATATTACACATAAAGATTATATTGGTTAAAAACTATCGCATTAAAGTCTAATTCAACCAACCACATGTAATCAAATTAAGAGTTTTGATGAGAATAAAAAAGTGATTCTCACGATTATATGTAAGATGTATTATTATATTATTTTATTATAATTTATATGATAATTAGCATTTATTATTATTATTATTATTATTATTATTATTATAATATAAAAAATATATAATATATACATGAGAGTCCACATTGTACACCAAACTAGGTTCAGGGTAGCTATTAGATATACAAGCCCTATACTTATTACAAAGGGGTTTGCATCTTATAGGGCAGTAACATCTTTGACTAGGAGTTTTCTATTATCAATATTAGATAAGGACGTAATGATATTTGATTTTATTGTGGCATGGACCTGTGCCATTCAATGTGCAACTTGAATCAACGTTGCAATACCGCTGACATTGAGATAATACTTTGAGGTCATGGAGTCTATCTTGTAGCTTCCGTTCATCCATGACATAAATGTATTGACGCATGAATCAATTTCACAAGGCATAAAAACATATTAAAATGCCATACTCAAATCCTAGAAGAAAATTTGGTCACAATTAGAGATTGTCTTCATAAGCATCTTATATATCTATATAGAAAAAGAACATAAAATCTAATGAATTACACATCAGGAAAAGATGTTTTGGAAAGATTATTAAAATGAATATCATTTTATTGTTGCTTAGTGCTACATGCATAAAAAGTTAGATAGGGTTAGTGGTGGTGGATCTCCAGTGAGGTACAATAGTTGATTTACACTCTTTCAATTTACAAACCCCCTCTTATCTAAATATAAACTTGCATTTAGGTTTTAGGGCAACTTATGTTATTAATTATGATTGTTACAACCTCCACAAAGGAATCTATAATAATTAGGGTGGTGCCTAATTTTAGATACATCAGACCACCAAAGCACTTATGGAGAGTATGTAAAGATTGGTGTGGATTAACACCTACGTCCAACGAACTACCCAAAATTGGCAGTGCTTGTGGTTTCATTCAAAAACATTTTCAATTTTCTATATAAATGGTCTTAGAGTCATTTTATATTTGCATGGATTTCTATTTTACATGCGATACATAATAAAGATGGTGTATCAAAAATAACATTCTAGCTAAATTTAGTATTTTTGAAAGCAAAAAAAAAAAAGAAATTATCTATAAATTGTTTAATATGTTATATTTTTGAAACAATAGGTAATTTAGAGAGACATATGATTATGCTATGAGAATATTAATCGATGAAGCACATTTATCCTTCATCATTAGTGTTCATTCAATTCCATAGCTATATGACACTTCAACCTATTATTTTGTTGTCTCCTTGCACATATCTGAATCAAAATATTCCATATATTTTTCATTATTTTTATCATCACTACCATATTTATCCATGATCCACATTTGGTCAATTTAAAATAAAATGGTAATGCTATACACAATCACTTTAACTATCCTTGTGGGTTCATGGGATCTATTAATCTTCATGGCTATAATCAAAATCTTAACACTAATTAACTGTAAATATTCCTCCTATCAATGGGTACTAAATCTGCATCATGACAACTATTTTGTGAGGCAAGGTTTTATCAAACAAAATTGGATAAATTAAGAGTCATACCTCACTTAAAACCTATGATTGATGACCATGTCTCACCTTTTGTACATAAAGCATTAAGAAACAATAATTTTATAATTCTAGTGGAGGTTATGATAGAAAATTAGGTGGTGTGTTCCTTAATATGACATGGTAATGAACTATGTCAGGAGGTGACATTCTATTTCACAATGAGCTTGAGTAATGAATAAGAGGTTCAAAAGGGAAAAGCCATAAAAAACATGTAACTGATGAAAAATCTCAAGGTGAGTTGGGCAGTGATGATGAGGGACAATGACAGTGTGACCTAAACAACTTTTCATATCTTCAACAACAACATTAAAGTTATACCAAAAACTAAGTAGACATACCAAACTCGGACCCCTAGAAGAAAAAGGCAACATGTTAAAGAACATACAAGTGTTGAAATATTTCAAAATGTGTCAGGTGATGAGCATGGGTGGAAATGACAAGGTATTTATGGTGATACCATATGCTATGGGGCCAATATTGTACACCAAACATGGATTCAAGGTAATGATTGGATCTACATGTTGACATGCTAGGTGATAACTGGGTGCCACAAGCATTCCTTGTCATAGCTTTAATAGTTGTGCAAAACATTAGATTTGTTAATTTTAAAGCATGAAAATTGGCCATTTTAAAGCATGCACTTGGGCACATACAAACACTCTTAAACATGTTTTTATACAAGTAAAGAATAATTAAAAAAATAATGTGATGTGAACATGCATTCATTTCCTATTTATTATCCCCTCCATTCATGTGATTCACATACACCTTTAACTTGTTGGCTTTACTTATTGTTGAGTAAATCTTTATTTTAACATGAAATTTACTATTTATAGTTGATTGTTGTAGGTCCTTTCACAACTATAGACAACTTAAAGTTTGAATCGTTAATAGACTTGGTTTTATATGCATGGAAAAAATAACCAAATATGCTTCTTGTAGTATACAACAGGCATAACAAGTTTGTTTTTGGTCTATTTGAGAACTTTATAATAAATTTTAATCTTGATGGTGCCCAACAATGTGGCATTATAATTTTTTTTGTAGATTACATGTAGTAACAAGATTATTGTGAAGCAATAGGGTTTGGTTCATGTGTTGTCCTTGTGCCATTAACACTTGATGCACATCATGATTTTGTATTTCCACAGGTACCTTGATGGTTTTATTTGTGTTTTATCCATAAACCAAAAACTTCATGGTGCAATTTCTTACCTTTTTAATGACATGTGCCTTTAAAATCCACTGTTGCACATTATCTTTATTGTGCACATCTATTTGAGAGTTATCCATCATGTTTAGCTCATGCCTTATTTTATTTGGGAATGCATATATGTGAACAATGACAATGTGATGATTATACAACCAAACAGGTCCACCATCACTCCCATAATGAAACCTTTACTCTCTAGTGATATTATTATTCAACCCTGTGCTCAAGGATTTTTCTTTATGATGTTAGCCTTAACTATAGACCAAGCAAACCTTCTTCATAGAGGGCCTTGATTGTGGCAATGATACCACATTCCAAGGGACCCATATTATACACCAAACCTAGATTCACAATCGTGGTTGAATTTACATAACCTACATCACCCATTGCAAAGGGGTCCATAGCTTGTAGGGTGGAGACATCTTTGATTTTTTGTTTTCTATTGTTGAAGGTGGACAAAGATGTCATGAGTGTTGATTTGATTGTAACAGAACTTCACATCTGATGTGCAACTTGAATCATGATGCAATGCCACATATGTGGGGATAAGACATTGATGTCCCATAGTCTATCTTTTTGCTTCCATTCATCAATGTTTCTAATATATTAACACCTAGAGACAAAATCAATGCACAAATAAACCCACATGTAAGCAATTACATGAAAAATTGGCAGGCATTATCATTCGGTTAGCTCGTTTCGAACAAGAAAGGAAAGACAAGTTGGCCCAATACATGGATATACGTTGAAATATTTCTCCAGAAAGAAAGATAATAGACCAATGACTAAATGATCGAAGTCCACATAGAAAATTAGACAACAAAAGAGACCAAAAGATCAAATTTAGAAAAACAAAAAAATAAATCCCCTCTAACATTCCTTGCACCATCGAGGTAACCGTGAGCATAATTTAATTTGAACATTACGGATATAATTGGTTGTTGGCTTCAACCAATGCACATCTACATCACCACAATAGAGTCTTTATAATAATCCCCATCACCACGCATTGAGATAAACTGGGGACATATGGATATTAGTTTAAAAGTTACAAAACAATCAATTAACAATGAAAATTGTGGTTTTGCAAAGGAAGATTTTAAATTTCATTTATAATATTTTACATATATTTTTAATCATTTTAATTTTTTTATATTTATTTTAAATAACTTTAAATAAATAAAAAATAAATATCATTTTCAAAATATTTATATTATATTAAATTTAAAATAAAAATTGAATTTGAAATAAAATTATAATAAACACATACATATTTATATAAATATATATAAAAATTGAATTTAAGAAACACTAATTTCCATGCCAAACAACCACTTTCCTTTATAAAAACTTATAAATATCATTGAAACTTTTTACTTTACCTTTTTAATCCTACAAAACAATATGGATCATAGACTTGTGTGCTATATATTAATGATTTATGGAAGTATTAATTATTTTAATTAGTATATTTATTTTAAATAGTAGAAAAATCATTACTTAATATATTATATTGAATTTGTAATATAAATAAAATAAACACATCAAAAATTATATATTTTTATCTTTAAATAAATTTATAAAATAATATAAATAAAATTTTGAACTTCAAATCTTAAAACTTGTAAATATCATCGGGACTTTTTAATCCTGTAAAACGATATGGATAATGGACTTATTACATATGTCAGTGATTTATGAAGGCATTAAACAAATGCGGAAGTTACGAGCCACAATACCGAAAGGACAACGGTAGTTGAATAAAGTTGCCCTCGCCTTTAAATGCAACCTGTTCGATCATAGTTACTCCACTTCGGATAACAGTTTTCTACATTATTTTATTTTTTTCGATCATGGCCAGGATAATGTATGCTGCCTTGTTGATTCTGTTTACTTTTACAGTGATTTGTGCTGAGTTCTCTGAGGTGAAGATCGGTTTGCATTAATATATGGATATACATAGCAAAATATTTGGATTCCAGAATGCATTAATTGTTTATGATATGTATCTTGCAGGCATTCTCGGAGGATGGACGGATCTTGCTCCAAAATAGGGTATAAATGAATGTATATGAGATCTATTCAGTTTCTAAATGCTGATTTGTTGTGAAGAAATTTATCTGATCCTGATTCATTCATTTATGCAGCAGAAGCACAGGCACAGTGGATTTAAGCAAGGAGGTATTCCACTAAAAGATCCAAGAGATTTGTTTTATGGGGAAAAAATGCAGGCATTATTGTTAAATGTATAAGATATTTGTATATAATTATTGTAACTTTGGTTGTGCAGAATGTCCAGCAGCATGTTCATACAGGTGCTCAAAGACTCAACACCACAAGCCATGCATGTTCTTCTGCCAGAAGTGCTGCTTCAAATGTAGATGTGTTCCTCCTGGAACATATGGTCACAAAGAGGTCTGTCCCTGCTACAACAACTGGAAAACCCAAGAAGGGAAACCTAAATGCCCCTAGATAAACATAATATATTTTTCTTCAAAAATAACGAGGATAAGCTAGCAAGAACTTGGGTTCTTGGAAATGTATTTGCTCTTTGATTGTTTTCCTTTTATGGATCTGATGTGCAAGATCTGATTCCAAAATAAAACATTATTGAAAAAGAACAACAATATAATTTGACTTTTATCATCATTATGGTATTTCGACTGTGTTGATGCAGATGGGTCAATTATGAATAATTTATCTGGATTAAATTCTGTTGTAATTTTTATTAAGACATTTAAGATCTCACTTCAAAACCCTTCTTGAAGAATTGATCCATTGAAAAACTGAAACTTACTGTCAGCAGGGAAGGATTTCTTCCTTTATATAATACACATTTGTCATTTAATAAATTATATTTACTACCATCCAGATCACAACTAATAAAAAATACACAGTATTGCATTCAGGATCAAGAACACTGAAGGCTATATATTCACATTATGCCTATTATCAGGCTACACTGTTACTGGGGACAATAATTTTAATCCAATAAACTGACAGGCATCTTCTCTTTCTAAAAAGGGTGACAGTACTTGAAGTCTCAGTGTTTGACTTTAATAGACAGTAGATCTCACATTTTATAGTTCCAACAATAAACACTACTCTCAAATCTTAGAATTTTCACTTTCATTAAAAATATTGGACCTTAAGGTTTATAAGGGCTAATTGTTTGGTTAAATAATCCTGTGAAGTCAGGGTATCATGTTTAGGCTACCTTGAATAAGAACAGATGTATATTATAAAGAAATATCAAATACACTTCTAGTTTAGAATGTGTAATCTGTACTTTTTCTTTAATGCCTTTTAATAAATAGGATAGGTGAGTAAAAGAAGATTTGTACACATGAATGAAATGATTTTAATTAGGTTAGATATTTAATAGTTTATGTAATTACAAATTCGTTATTGAGAGTTGTTTTTTCAAGAAGGTTGTTTTTTTTTAACTTATTTTATTATTGATTTTCTTAATTTTTTTATTTTAATCTTTTTAAAGAGTTTCAACATAAAATTAACTCTTAATAATTTTGTATATTTAATTTGAATATCTTTATAAGTTGAGTATGTAACAATGAAATGTTTCTCTATTTTTACTGTTCATGTTATGTCAAAAGCACGTCTTTTCTTTCCACTCTTTTTTACGAATCATCTATCTGCCCCTCACATCAAACTTTGTAAAAAGTCATCGTCCTTTAAAGTATAAGTATCTTCTAAGATAACAACCAATACTATAATCTATAAAGCTGGAAGCAATGTAATTCCAAAATAAAACAGTTGAAAAAGATCATGATTTTTATCACCATTGTATTCAGACTGTCTTAATGTATATGCATCGGTTGTCTCTGCAGATGAGTCTATTATGAATAATGTATCTAAATTAAATTTCTCGTGTTGCATCTTTTATTAAAGCATTTAAGATGTAACTTAGAAACCCTTCTTCAAAAATTGATCCATTGAAAAACTGAAACTTACTGTCAGGTGGGAAGGATTGATTTCTTTTTATAGTACACATTTGTCCCTTAACAAATTATATTTCCTAACATCTAGATCACAACAGATGAAGAATACACAGTATTCCATTGAGGATCAAGAACATTGAGGCATATATTCAAATTATGCCTATTATCAGGGTACATCGCTAGTGGGGACAATTATTTTAATCCAATAAACTGACAGCATCTTCCCTTTCTAAAAAAAGTGAGACACTGGTTGAAGTCCCAAGTTTGACTTTAAGACATCTAGATCTCATATTTTATAGGTCCGGACAAAAAGGTCAAAAACAATTAAAAAATAATAGAATTTTCATTAAAAATAGTGGATCCCAAGGTTTAGAAGGGCTCATTGTTTGGTTGAACACTTCAGGCTACCTTGAATACGAACAGGTGTACTACAAAGAAATATTAAATACAATTTGGCAGGTTAGAATGTGTACCATCTCTACTTTTTCTTTAATGTTTTTTAATAAAGGCGATAGGTGAAGGAAAGAAGATTTTTGTTTTTCAATGAAGTATATGGAACTTAACAGAAATACATAAATAATTTAAAAAAAAAGAAAAAAGAAAAAAGAGAGAGGAAGATTTATACAAATGAATGAAATGCTTTTAATTATGATAAATATGTCACGGTTTATAGGATTATAAATTGTTATGGTCTATTAACCACTTAAATATGATGATATAGGAGATTGAGTTACTTTTTTAAAGAAGGTTGTTGTTTCTTTTATTTATTTGAGTTATAAATATTTTTATTTTAATCTTTTTAAAAAGTTTTAATATGAAATTAATTTTTAACAATTTTGTATATTTGATTCGGATGTTTTTGTAAGTTGAGCATTTAACAATGAAATCTCTGTCTATTTTTATTGTCTATGTAATATATAAAATACATCTTCTTTTTCCACTCTTCTTTATGAGTTATCTATTTGCTCTTTACATGTAACCTTGTGCTATGAGTATCTTCTAAGATAACAACAAAAACTGAAAAGAGTATTGTATAAACTATCCCTATTAGGTTAGTTATAGAGCTACAAGCCGTGTGTTTGAATCAATTTAACTATAGATGTATGTCATCATGCGACCTATTTAGGGGGTATCTTCAAGTTGTTTTGTGGTTGCTTAATTTACTTTAGCTTTTGATACATGATGATGTGTGTGTTTGGGATCTTCATCTTGGTTTGACGTATAAGGTTATGAGAAGCATGTTCTTGTTGAGATTATGCCATCGAGGACCATATTAGTACATGTATTATTCGGATATGAGGACACTTGCATGACATCATTTTCTATAGTTACTTATAATTAATAGGATGACACTTTTGGTTGTTACAGGGTAAATTTCAACAGTGAATATTCATTAATTTATGAATGGTCTTGTTTTTTAAATTTGGTTTTGGCGATTTTGGAGGGCCACTACATAGGTCTATGTTGCCTAAAAATTAAGAATGTAAAATATTTCCTAGGTCAACTAGCTAAACATTTATCATTTAATTTTGTGGCTAGCCATATAATTTACCATATATATATATATATATATATATATATATATATATAGTAAACACAATGCCACACGGAACTATCAAATTCTACTTTCGACAACTGCCCCATGATATCAAATAAGAAACCAACTAAATAACCAACATGCAGCCAAATGCCATCCATGATGACCGACTGCACCGACTGATAGCTCTAGTCGACCAATTGCAATAAACCATCGAACTATAAGCTATCCATTCGACTGCACCATCTGATTGAATTGTTTGGTTGCACCGTTCAGTTGCATCATTTGGTAATGTTTTCCCAATGTAACTAAATGGTTATATGGCAAAACAAAAAACCAAAATGTTTGCCTCTCCTCTTAGTAGATTTGCCACCATGCATATCAAATTCACCATGCCTACGAAACAATTATCCATAGATTCGCCAACGAAATCCAAGGGGCTTTCCAATAAGGGTTCTAAAAATTTATCTTGGGTTGTTGTCCCTATAGGATGTTCATGACCCTATTGTCCTTGTGGAATAAGATTTGTACATTTTTATAAATATTCTTGTGATTCTTTCAAACCTTATTCCACTTGCATGCCTTACGAATGAAACGATGTACATGCATGACATCATTTTATATAGTTACTTGTAATTAAGAAGAATATGATTTTTGTTGTTGTTGTTGTTGTTGTTGTTGTTCCTCTATCATCAAGTTACAAGAAGTTGTTGACCCTATTATGCACGTGGAACAAGATCCAACTGAGAAATTTGCATTTTTTATAAATATTCTTGTGATTGTGTCAAACCTTAGTCTACTTGCATGCCTTATGAAGGTGATGATGTACATGTGATGAATTTGGGAGTCTTGTTTGGATATTGGATTTGCATATAGGATTCAAAATGGTTGGCACAAGAAAAAATATTTTTCAAATTGATTACAAGTATCAATTTTTCCCCTACATTTACTATGCGATTTAACTTCCTCAAGTTTCATTTAAGGACTTTCCTTTATCCTTTCCATCCTTTATAAGAGTGTTTCTATATTTTCCAACTACCACTAATGTTGATTTTAAATTATCTTTTACAAAAGACAATGTTCAACAATGTAATGAATTTACTATATCACAAAAGTAGATTCATAGTAATAGATAGTAATTCAACAGATGACATGAACAATTTAACAAAAATCACACACAATTATGAGAAAAATAGAGTCGATCCACATGTAATATAAGTGAAATGAAGAGCATAATATTTGAAATATATGACTGAGCCACTTTAAGGGGGTAAACTCCAAAATCTTTACAATAAGGACATAATTCGTAATCTCTTGATCTAATACTCGACACTGCCTACTATATATTATATTGGTTAGTGTTTTAAGACAAATGTAGGTTTAAAAGCTTTGTTAAAAACCCTTGCGTTTAATACCTTCTTTGAGAGAATACCAATGTATGGGGTTCTTTAGGTTTTCAAAGACACACTTAATTTATAAAGTTAGTAACTAATTATATCCTATAATTAGTACTACTTTACGCTATATATTTGAAACTAAACAAGGTTATTTGAAGAAATAAGAAAAAGTGGTTTTGATTCCTTTAGATTAACAATTCAAATGATCTCATATTCACAATAAGTCAATGGTTTTGGATTATTCATAAGAAAATTAATTGATTATAAAAAGTGTAATTTGCTTTAAGGCTTTGGTTACTTCTTGAAAAATAAACCAACCTTCTATAAAAATAGTAAAGGCTCAAATATATAAAAGTTAGTGTTGTCTTAAGTTTGTGAAAATTGTTTAGTTAAACAACATTAGTCTAAGTAACTTCACAATCTTTACAATTTTGAAAAGTTTTATCAACTATCAACCAAGTAACAAAAGTTCAAATGACTATTAGTTGAAAAATGGGGATCACTTAATTATTATTCAATCATTCAACTACCAAAGATAAAATAACTCAAATTTAATAGAAGCCATTGAGACAAAAAAAAAATTATAAGAAACTTAAACAAGAATAAAAGGCACTAAATTTTAAATAAAAACACAAGTTGAAGCACCAAATTGGTTTTCTTCTTTTTACTTTTCCTTTATCAAAGTTAATTCAACAACATGAAAAGAAAAAGAAAAACTCCAAGAGATTTTGCAAAGTAAAATTGTCTTAACATAAAGTCATGGAAAATATCCTAATACTAGATCCTTAAAAATACAATTAACCAAGTGTTTTACCATAATTTGGTTTTATAACTAAGAAGATAAAAAATTGAAACAATGTTATGATATTAAGATATGGCATTAAATCATATATTTGAATGTAAAATATTGAAACTAATTGCAATGATTTAATAAGTGGCATATGCTAAATATAGTAAGTACAAGAATGGGATGAGTACTTAGCTTTTCTGGTTGATTGTATGACTGTAAATATATTATGGAAGAAGAAATCAAACTAAATTAGGTGTGTGATTCATTTGTTTAAGGAGCTATTTTTATATCTACGTAGGGTTAGTTATGTTAAATTTGGGTCAATATCGCCAATCAATACTAACTTGTACAAAAATGATACACTATGATTGTATGATCACCTTCTCATGTCTTTGTAAGTTCTGTATATGTAATTCTGAACCTTGATAATGCACAAAACTCTAGAAATCAATCTCCTTCACCTTAAAACCCTATGTGTGCTTGTGAGGGATAAAAAATTATAAAAACTAGGAAAGTGTAATGAGATGAGCTGATCCCAATCTTCCTCATTTGATAATTTGATCACCACCTATGTATCTGATACTCCAAGGTAGGGAATTGAGCCATAGGTAGTTCTCCCACCTAGTGTGATTGTGAAATTGTGCTTCTTCACTACATGTATGCAACTAATGATTTGGCTTTGATACTTGAAAATTATTATTTTGGCTTAGATTTGGTATGCTTTAGACTTGGCTTATGACTACCCCTAGTGATAGATTTACAATTGAGGAAGGATAGGGTATATTTTATCAATGTACGATAATTTATAGATGTGTACAAGATAAGTGCCAAGTCTATTTTTAATGAGACCTCAATTTGTGTGTGTGTGTGTGAATCCAATTTTATAAAATATCATGCAACCAACATGCTAGGAAAATGACTGACCCTAAGGAAATCTTTGAATTTAAAAAGTGACTATTATTAGGAGAGGGTTGGTTCTAAATAGATAGGGTTAGTATCAATTGATGATACTGACCAAAACTGAGGGAACCAACTATGTAAAGGTGTACCAAATTTAAGGCCTAGAGATGTTTGTGTAGAATATTTAACAAGTTTGAAAAAAATAGTGAGGTTCCTTTCAGTGGGTAATAGTAGAATAGAAGGGTCAAAATCATATGATAACATGCATGTGTGAGATAATGATGGATCAGGACCATGTTTATATGCTCAAGTCATGTGTGGTAAATTTGTGTAAAAATTATCATTGTGAAGTACTTAATACCATATTTTTACTATTTATAAATTTCCCCTTTTTATTTTAGTAATGGAATTACTAGAGTAAGAGAATAAAATGTACTTGAGTGTGTAAGATATACTTTGTCTTTGGTTTGAAGATCTAATTTTTTAGGCTAATCAATAACAAGACCTACAATAATGTGTAATAAATTTGCATAGATTAAAAATTTCAATCTAAAATTGAAATTTTTAAATTTTTAAAGAGCAATGAAAGAATGCACATGTGTTGATAAAAACTAGTTGTCCATGCAACTTGTTGAATATGATTCTTCTTTGTTGAATCATTAGAGAAACTTGTACTTCCTTGATAAAGCACATGCAAAGTTTGGGTGATTATGCCCCAAATTTGTGTAACTATGCAGGCTCTTGGGTTGGGAAGACAACATGTCCCAACCTCATGAACATGGGGAGAAGTACATAATGTTCTAACCTAAATAGCTACATAGGTAAAGAAAGAACCACATGATGGGTTTAGTCAAATAAAGTGAATCAACCACTAAAAATGATTTATAAATTTAATTATATAGTTTTGCTCAAGTTCACTCCATGTAAAACTAAATGCATGATCAAAAGGGAAAATAATTTTTTCATGCACCCATCATGAATGTAGGTTTGATTGTATAGTTTCACTAAACTTCACTCAAGTTATCTTAATGTAGTATAAAATGCACAATCGAAATGGAATAAACAAAGTTCATGCCCCCATCATGATCGTATTTTTGATAAGTGTGAATCAAAATGACAACCATTTTTCATAAAAATATAAAATGTGTCATTGTGTATGTGCACAAACCATTATCATGCTCCTTAAAACTATAATAAATGATATAGAATACTATGCATACATATGCTAAATTTGAGTCTTTATACCTCAAATGTATGTGTATGTAAAAACCTATAATTTATGTTCTTATAAATTATGTACATATTCCCATGCATATGCATCCAAGTGTGTATACATCTATATTCAAGTCTCTATAAAATAAGTGGATATGCATGAAATATTCCCACATAATATGTACTGATGTGCTAATATTTTTCATGTAATTGAACCATCTGATATTTGAACCATTTTAAATCTCTGAAATTTGTACTCAAATCTAATTTTATGTTCTTGAGGATTTATTTCTTGATGATAAGCCCATTGTAATTACCTTATTTTGAGCTTAGGGATGTGTCATGTGAGTCACTCATCTCAAAATAAGAGTTAACACTATTATGTCATGTATAAATACAACATCGTGTATAATCAAGTGAACTATAGATGATATTTCATCATAATAATGTATATGTATCAATAAAGGCATGCATGTAATATATGTAATACATGGAACATAAATGTCATGTATAGATAGATGTGGAAATGAATCACATAGTAGTGGGATCCATGAATAAGACTATATAGTAAAAGTGCATTATATGGATACTGTCATACTCAATATAATAATCTCATCAAGTGAAATAAGCTCAAGTTTTAGTGTCACACATAAGGCCAAGAGTTGCATACAATGGACATGAAGATACCATAACAAACAAGGCCATGAGCCACAGATAAGGGGCATAAAGATGTCACAAACAATGGAATTCAAATATGTCACATCAAACAATGTCAAGGTCCACATGCAAAGGACATAAAGATGTCACAATCAAGGCCAAAGAGAAACACACAATAAAAAAATGTAAAGTAGCTTATCATGTAAGAGAGTAAAAACATCAATGGGGCATAGAACAAGTAAAATAATATACACCATCCATATGTATCAATGTCACATCATAGTATAATAGCATATTCATGTAGCATTGTGTAAGATATGAGTAAGTAGTAAGATATGTGTAAGCAATATATGTAGCTCAACATATTACTATAAAGTTATAGAAAGATATAACTTGCAATAGTGAAACCTATGGAATAAGATGCCCCTAGTATTGGCATGGTCATTGGTTAGAGGAAAGTCTAACGTGTGTGTGTGTGTGTGTGTGTGTGTGTGTGTGTGTGTGTGTGTGTGTGTGTGTGTGTGTGTGTGTGTGTGTGTGTGTGTGTGTGTGTGTGTGTGTGTGTGTGTGTGTGTGTAACTTGCATGTCTTATATCACACTCATATTAGGAAATACATGTGTGTATGAAAATAATATGCCATATAACCATCATGTGATAATAACTTGAATAAATATTGTATTTAAGTAATCATGTCACACTCATGTCCTAATTTTTTTTTTAAATATTTTGAATGTTTTTGTATTTTTGAAATATTTTGAACATATATAGAATCAAAAAACCTTAAGAGGATATGTAAAATGGATTAGGATTCTACCAATCAAAGATATCATTGATAAGATGCCTATATATATGTCTTGTGTCTCGTAAACACCATTCTTATCCATTATCAGTTGAATATGTTATCATATCATTATTCAGAATATCATTGAATTTATATTAATCACTATTGTACCAATTATTTTGATTATCTTAATTAGTATCATCCATGTAGTATTCATCTTGGGATTGTGACATTAACATGTCATTCCCATCATCCTTTGTATATGTATTAGTATATGTAGAACTAAATATGTTGTACTTTGGAATTGAGTTTTCTTGATGTGAGAACCCAACTCCTCTTAAGTTAAACACTTAAGTTTTTCTATCAATATTAATTTTATTAAATGATAAAATAGGTTATCTTGATAAAAGAGTTTAGTACCACATTCAATTGGGTCCCACTTATCTTATTAATATTATGAAATTAAATCATTAAATCAATCTACAACCATGGTTTTAACAATCTGTTGTCTATAGAATATTATATCAAATAAATATAATAACACAATATGTGGTAACAACTTGATTTAACTTTTTAGGGTTATGGAGTGTAAGCTCCTAGTTGTTAAAGGGGATGCATATAATAAATCAAGGTATAAAATATGTAATTAATATAGCCACTAATTTTTAATAAAATTGAGCTAAACTAACCTTTCTAAAAATAATAATAAATGATGTAAACAAGTACTTATCTAGAAATTGTCTGAGACAGAAGATATGGAAGCTATAAATTGGCATAGGAGTTGATATGAGTGTCATAAACATGATCCAAATTTTAAAACCCTTCTTGGATAGTAGCACCCTAATTAGACAGTAGCACCAATGGTGCTTGTATCCTCCTTTTGGTGCTAGTGTCCTTTGAGCAGAACTACTCTAAGATTTTGGGTGCACCTGTGTTTGAGTTTTCCAAGCCTATTCTTATGGACACAAGTTATGGTTCCCTATTGGTGACCTATTTTAATTTATTTTATATGTAAACCCTAGATCTCCATGTTTTAAGGGCATTTGATTGGCACTGGTATCAAAGTGTGATGTTAGTGGGGTAGGTTGGACATCTTCAACACCCTATTGTGATGATATTTTCCTACATACCAATACTCTGAGGAGGGATCAAGCCTGATGTAGTTTTCCCCATCTAAGTGCTGGTGCCAGTGTAAATGAAGCTAGTATAAATACCAATTTGAGTGATTTGAATGTGCTTGAGACTATAAATTTGAGTAATATGAGCTTATGAATGTTGTAGATGGCTATATTCAAAATTAGGGTATAATAGGGATCAATAACCTTGATTATGCACAACTTGTTTTGAGTTAATTTGTGTTATTTGCATTTGATTTCCATCTAATGAATAATTGTATAAAATTCATGTATATATAATGTTATAGTGCTTGTGTGGGTCTTAAAAGAGGTCTAGGATAACCCTAGGTGGTTGTTGATTTTAAAAGTTAACACCCAAACTAGGACATTAGCACCATTGGTGCTACTATCCAAGTTACGGTGTTAGTGTCTAGGTAGCAAACCCTGAGGCACTTGGGGAAAAGATGCTAGAGTAAGGGTTTAAGATTACTTTATGGATGTTTAAGGACATTTGTGACATGTACGAAGGATGGATAAGTATCTAAATAGGCCTTAAGATAGGTCTGGGGCTACGCTAGGGATGGGTGGTCTCAAGTAGGACTCTTAGCACTGAAGTGTCTGTCAGGATCTAGAACACAAAGCTCTAATACCAACTGTTAGGATCCTCTCCTAAGAGTACAATTGATTACCTTTGTATAAGCAACTAAACACAAAATTAAACTAGAAGTAATATGTAACTAGAATTCAGAAACAACATAGAATATGAGATACGAGAAACAATACAATCTGTATTAACACTCTTGCAGAAGGAAATACAATGAAGAAATCACCCTCTTCCCACGCCTCTTGGGTGTACAGTAATTCTCCCTCAAGAGTTCTCTCTCTCAATCAATTACAACCAACTCAACCATAGAGTTGTTCCCTCCACCAGTCAGTGGCAATCAACCCAATGGTTGTTGTTGCCTACTGCCAGTCCACCAAGTAGATCTCCTTGTTCTTGCACCCTTGCAGATCTAATTGATCTTACTTACCATGTAGATCTCCCTGATCTTGTTACCTGTATGAACCAACTGATCTTACACCCCTTGAGACAACCAACCCAATTGTTGTTCTTGCTTTCAAGTTGAGGATCTAATCCTTCTTAGTCCTTCATTACAATACAGCCCCATGGGTCTCTTAAATAGATCCCAAAACAAACAATAATTAGAAATGCAGACTCAAGACTAATATTAGTCTTTACATGCAAACTAACTGTCTGTCTAAAATTAGACCAGTTATGGAAATGCACAAGTGACCGACGTCGGTTCCTGTCTGATCGATGCCGACTGACCATAACTGATGCCGGTTACTGTGTAGCTGAAGATGACCGACGTCGGTTGGCCTGACTAATGTCGGTTACTCTGTAACTCAAAAACCTCCACCATTTGCATACCTATGAAGCTTTTAGATCCACAACTTAATAATCTCCCACTTGGATATAAATAGCTGCACCTGTACCTGTACAACAACATCCTCTATCTTGTTTCTGGCTTGTTTTTCCATCTTCAAGTTCAATCTTGAAGACCAACAAAAGTTGAATGAAGATTCAACTTCTCCTTTGTTATTGGCTTTGTTAACATATCAGTAGGGTTCTTATCCGTATGGATCTTTTCTAGCTTCAACTGTCCATCCTCCAATACCTGTCTAATGAAGTGGTACCTAAGTTGTATATGTTTGGTTCTTGAATGAAAGGCCGAATTCTTTGCCAAATGAATTGCACTTTGACTATCACTGTACAATTTGCAACTCTCTTTCTCCTTTCCCAACTCTTCCATGAACTGAGTCATCCAAATCATTTCTTTGCTAGCCTCTATGACTACAATGTATTCTGCCTCTGTAGTAGACAAGGCAACAACCTTCTACAACTTTGAAATCTAGCTAACCGTCGTTCCACCAATAGTGAACACATATCCTATGGTGCTTCTCCTATCATCCAAGTCACCTTCCATATCCAAATCTACATACCCATGTAGAGAAGTGTTTGACCTTGCATAGCATAAATCCCTACTGTTGCTCCCTCTCAAATATCTGAGAATCCACTGAACTGCTTTTCAGTGCTCCTTTCCTGGATTGGCCATAAACTTGCTAACAACTCCCACTGCTTGGGTAATATTAGGTATAGTACATACCATGTACTTAACCTCATCATGTGATTTAGGACATTGTTCATAGCTTAGCTTGAACTGTCCAACCATAGGTGTGCTTACTAGTTTTGCATCCTGCATATCAAACCTCTCCACTACCTTATTCACATAATCCTCTGGAGAAAAAATCAACCTGTGATTTTCCCTGTCTTTAAAAATACTCATGCCAAGGATTTTCACTCCTAAATCCCTCATGGCAAATGTCTGAGCTACTTTTACCTTTAGCTCAACAATTCCCTGCATGTGTGACCCTGCAACAGGCATATACACTACATATAATAACAGGATAATGTAGCTAATATTATCCAACCTGGTAAAATAAACACAATGGTCACATTGACATTGACTAAAGCCATGCTTTGTCATAAACCTGTCAAACCTCAAATACCACTGTCCTGGAGCTTGCTCAAGACCATATAACCTAGCCTTCTGTCTCCCCTGTCCATTCTCTCCTTTCTTTAACCTATAAATCCATTCGTCTTTTAGTGCTTTCTTTTTGACTAGAAACTCTACCAAATCCCACGTTTGGTTCTCTTCCAAGGAATCAATTTCCTCATTCATGCCATGCTCCCACTGTTTCCTAGATTCTACTTGCATTACCTCTTCAAAACTTCCCAGTTTTCCACCATCAGTGAGCAACAAGTAGTATAAAGAAGGGGAATAACAAATTTGAGGCTTACTTACCCTTTCAGTCCTCCTCATGGGCATTTGAGACTCCTTGACAGCTTGCTGTCTACCCAAATTTCATTCTAACAGTGACTGATCCCGATCATCTCTCAGTCTACACCTGACCAATGTCGGTTCCATGTGACCAACCTAATCGACGTCGGTTCTTACTTGACTGACATCAATTTCCACCTGCCTGACATCACCAACTTTGGTCTCCACCAGACCGACGTTAGTTCTTTCCTGATCGACGTCGGTCTCTACCTGACCGATGTCGGTGTCTATGTTTTCCTGTGAGTGATGATTTTTACCTACAAGCTCATTTTAGATCATAACCTTGTCCAAATCAACATTGCCCTGCTCAGAATTATTCAACCTCTTGAGCTGATCTCTATCCATCATCTTCTCCTTAAAAACCAAGGCTTTCCAGTTCTTAACATTTGACTTAAGAACATGCATTCCCTTCTCACTCATGTGACCAAGCCTACAGAGCCACATCTTTTCATCTACATCTGAAGTAGATAAAACAGAAGGAGAATCAGTAATACAAGTAGATAGATAAAGTGTACCTACTTTCCTACCTCTTGCTAAAACAAGTGCACCCTTGGAAACTTTCCAAGATTCTGTTGTGAGAGTTATTGTGCAACCCTCATCACCCAACTTTCCTATAGAAATCAAATTCCACTTCAGGACTGGGACATGCATGACATCCTTCAACACCCATGTGTTGCCATTCTACAATTTCAGTTGCACTTCCCCTTTGCCAACCATTTGACAAGGCTCACCATCCCCTAAATAAAATTTTCCAAAGTCTCCATGGACATAATCATGGAAAAATTCTCTATTTGGGGTTGCATGGAAAGAGGCACCATAATCTAAAACCCAAGATTCTACTTTATCCAAGGAACATATAAGAGCATCCCGTGCAACAATACCTGCATCATTTGCTTCTTTATTTCCTTCATGGTGATCTTCTACCAACCAACAATCTTTCTTTACATGCCCTTTCTTTCCACAATTCCAGTAGGTTATTCTTCCATTTCTGGATTTGGATCTTCTTCCCATCTTTGACCTTGATTTCCCTTGCTTGCCCTTCTCTCTTTGCCTTCCCCTGCTTTCAAAACTTAAAGCATTACCTGATGTTTCCCTTGTGCTTTTTCTGCGAATTTCTTCATTCAAGATTACACTAACAACATCATCAACTTTCAAGATATTTGAAGCAGATGCAGTATTACTAACTACCATTACCAAGCTATCCCAGCTTTCAGTTAAAGAGAATAAGAATAAGAGAGCCTTAATTTCATCGTCAAAAACTATTTTGACTGAATTTAACTAATTTACAATTCCATGGAAATCATTAAGATGACTAGATACATATCCACCTTCTTACATTTGCAAATTAAATAATTACTTCATAAGAAATACCTTATTTGAAGCTGAGGGTTTTTCATATAAATTTGCCAAAGATTCCATTAACTCTACCATTGTCTTTGCTTGTGATAAGTTGGAAATCACAGACAATGCCAGGCTCAACCTTATAGCGCCAAGAGCCTTTCTATCAAGAACATTCCATTCTTCATCTTGCATATATGTGGGCTTACTTGAAACCCCACCCAACGGTAAGTATAGATCTTTCTGATACAGATAATCTTCTATCTGCATCCTCCATAATTGATAATTCTTGCCATTGAATTTCTCCATTCTTAGTTTACTTTTTTTTGCCATTGCTTTACTCCCACTCAATCAGAAACCCCTGTGAATGAATTCTATAATCAACAAACACTAACCTGCTCTGAACCAGGCTCTGATACCACTTGTCAAGATCTAGTACACAAAGCTCTGATACCAACTGTTAGGATCCTCTCCTAAGAGTACAATTGATTACCTTTGTATAAGCAACTAAACACAGAATTAAACCAGAAGTAATATGTAACTAGAATTCAAGAACAACACAGAATATGAGATATGAGAAACAATAAAATATGTATTAACACTCTTGTAGAAGGAAATACAATGAAGAAATCACACTCTTCCCACACCTCTTAGGTGTACAGTAATTATCCCTCAAGATTTCTCTCTCTCAATCAATTACAACCAACTCAAACACAGAGTTGTTCTCTCCACCAGTCAGTGACAATCAACCCAATGGTTATTGTTGCCTACTGCCAGTCCACCAAGTAGATCTCCTTGATCTTGCACCCTTGCAGATCTAACTGATCTTACTTACCATGTAGATCTTCCTGATCTTACACCCCTTGAGACAACCAACCCAATTGTTATTCTTGCCTTCAAGTTGAGGATCTAATCCTTCTTAGTCCTTCACTACAATACAGCCCCATGGGCCTCTTAAATAGATCCCAAAACAAACAATAATTAGAAATGCAGACTCAAGACTAAAATTAGTCTTTACATGCAAACTAACTGTTTGTCTAAAATTAGACCAATTCTGGAAACACACAGGTGACCGACGTCGATTTCTGTCTGATCGATGCCAGCCGACCATAATCAATGTTGGTTATTGTGTAGCTGAAGATGACCGATGTCGCTTGGCCTGACCGATGTCAGTTACTCTGTAACTCAACAACCTCCACCATTTGCATACCTGTAAAGCTTTTAGCTCCACAACTTAATAGTGTCAATTTTATATGATTAAATTTACCCCACTTTATTCTATAAATGCAATAAAGTGAAATGACTAGGATAAAGAAAATAGAAGCATATCTGGACTTACCTATGTCCAAGTCTGTGACTTTGGATCTGACTATATAAAGCATGCTCCATTACGTGTCCTATAAATGAAACATGCATAAATTAGTCCTTAATTAACAGATATCAAAAGCAAAGACAAAATTGAGTAAAGAGATAAGAGAGAGGAAAGGAATGAATACACCTCACTGGGTACATGAACCAACGCATAAAATTGGTGACATCTTATATGTGTGCATGTAGATAGTGGTTAATTGATGAATAACTTGGACTAAGTTGATGGCTTGCTCAATCCCCATGTGTGGGTGGCTCAATAACTCAATCTAGTTTTGACTCCATCATTGCCCACCCCTGCTTGGAGGATGATGACCTTTGAATAACTTGTATTTGAATGATGGTGTGTCCAACCCTCTCATGTAGGTGGCTTAGGAACTCAAGTAGAATATGACTTTATCATTGCCTACCCATGTGTAGTAGATGAATCTAAAATTAAAACTATGTGATGTAATTGAAACTATATAATATGGATCTGGGCCACTCATAAAATTTGAAATGTAAAATGGCTCTGGGCCACTCAAGAATGTAAGATGGATTTAGGCCACTCGAGAATGGAAGATGACTCTGGGCCACTTAGGAATACCAACCTTTATAGATGGAATAAGGTATCAAATCTAGATTATGATGGTGTGAATGGTGTCTGGATTAATAACATAGAGAATGACATGAAGTTTTCCATTCCATTTGATCAACTGGAGAAAAAGTGAGTATATGGAAATAATGTGCCATGCACATGCCCCCAAATATAATATCTATGCATATAGATTCTAGAGTGAGTTGTAATAGTCTGTATCTAAGTATATGAAATTGAAATGGGAATGATCATGTTGCACATGATACCCCCAATCTAAGCAAATTGGTATGAATCTATGCTAAATTGAGCAAAAATTGGTAATTTGTAACTGAACCTATGTAAACCTAGACTATACTTGTAATTTTCTAGCTAATCTAAAATTTCCTAAAATTAAGGTTAATGGATAATAGTGCCATATATAGAAAATAACATTAGTGGTGCTAGTGTCCAACTTTGGGCACTAATGTCCAACTATAATAATTTTTGTTCAACTTAAATTGGTCTCTGTGTGACTGATTCCCACTATGTTTTCCTAAAACTCATTTCTTTATTTATTATCTGTGTGCTGAAAATTGTAGTCTAAGTGAATTTAGATAGCCTGATCTCTATGAAAAACCTATATGAATGCCCCTATTTTGAATGGATTTATTAAACCCATGTAACAAATTTCTTCAAAAGAAGAAGATCTTCATGATATGTGTTAGGCAGAGCATATATGATATCTACATAATAAACTAATATAATATGCATACACGAGATTGTAATGTAAGATAATGTGAACATAAGTTTGTAGTGTATGATGTATGTTAGATCTAGCATTCACAAGGCTTTCAAGCTTGATATAATGATGTAAACATGTGTATAAATAGCAAATCTTAGAAATAAATTGAGTAACTACCTAGGGGATGGGGCATGATGTCCATCAAGGCACCCAAAGAGGAAAAGGAGATGTTTGTTGTCCCTCATGGCATCTAAAATTGGAGTGTACAACAAGCAAGAGATAAGTGTCATGGCCATGACACATACATCAAAACATACATACAAAACACATAAGGCATGCAAAGTAGGCCAAGGGGCCACAATACAATGAACATAGGCACATGTCACTAAATCTGAGAAATCACGACATATAAAGACATGTTCAAATGCCCACATATGTAAACAAGTAGTTTAGCACAGAGCCACATGGAAGGACATGGTTAAATGTATGCACACATAATAAAAAAGTCACACACAAGGACATGGGCACATGTCCAAAGCATACATACATTAAAATTAAATGGTGTAGAGCCATAGAATAATGACATATTCAAATTCCCTTGAGTATATTTAGAAGCAAATAGACACAATCAAGTCTAAATTAAGAAATATAGAAATGAAAGTATGTATGAACATGTGGTACAAATTTGTATAAGAGAAAATATGTATATAAGCTGAGTCTAGAGTTGTAGTATTTGGTAATGAATCTAAGTAGTGTAGGATGATCAATATCAAGATATAACAATGCTAAATCTGTGATGTAGAGCATATAAAGATACAACCTAACAATCAAAACTGTATATAAGATGTCCCCAAATGGGTGTATGTATGAAATAAAGAATCCATGTATATTCCCCCAGTGGGTAGATAATAGTAAATCTATATCTTTATGGTGGACTTAGGTCATGAAAGTATTTTATAACACTCAAAGAGAACAAGTGAAACATGTATGCATGATAAAAACTAACTATACTAAGACATCTAGCATATGTAGTACCTAGAAAGTATAATAAGTGTAACATGGCAATTCATACAATCTATAATTTGTATTTTTTAAGTAAATATTTGAATGTTTTTGTGTTTTTGACATATTATATTATTTTTTTATTTTCTAGATATAAGCTATGTATAAACAACATGAGTAAAAATGAATGACACTATGTACAAGTAGGAAGAAACATAAAGTGATGAGTCTCATAAGAGGCTCACTATCAAGGTGTCCTATGTCAAATAAAGGAAAAAAATCATGCATGCTATGTGAAAAGGTAATTGAGGTCCCAAAACCTATTGTACTGAGTGATTTATAGCTAACACTGCCTGTGGAGTGGTGATAGAAATTTTTGAAGTTAACTGGGGTACCCTATGAACTGTAGGGGTATTAGGAACCCATTTGGTAGAAGATGTATATGCCATGGGTGCCCTGCATTGATAAACCTAGGAACTCAATGACATTGGTCACAAAATGAAAGGGGTGGAGAGAGGCTCTCTAAAATCTATAACATATCTCTAATGCATGGGTCTCTTTAATAAGGATATCTTGGAAGAGTATGCATACATGGTAACATTATAGGAGTAGACCTCACCTACACTGGTGGCTCAACTTAAAAATATAGTGTACTGATGGAAACTATACATGAAACTATAAGTAGTAGCTACAGTTTAACTACCTATGGGATAGGTAAAGGATACTCATATGGAAAACCCTCAACTATGACCACTTGATTAGCATGTATATACTTGAGTCATCTATGCATAGTGGGTAGAATGGATCAAAGATTCTATATCCATGGCCTACCTAATAACATGTCAAATGTGCTTGAACTAGGTACTACTAAGAATCTAGTGGCCACATGTGTTCATCCAACCTATAGTGGAAGTACAATCTCCCCAATGCATCTTTGAACATGGCCACTAAAACCAAAAATAACTATATCAGTCAGAGAATTACCTTACTCTGAAAAACCCAAATGCTGTAGAAGTGTGATAGTGCACATGTTAATACTCGACCCATTATCAGCCATAACACTCTAAATAGGATGATGATCAATGCAAGCTCATATAAAGAATACATATAAATTTGAATAATCATCAACATTATCCTATTATGAGAAAGTGATGAGTGGCCTATGTGGCACTATAGTATGATACACACCAATGATATTATGTAGGGGGTGTGCATCCTCTATAATAGTGTGATAGAATATCGATGGTAGATGTTCCTGATACATATAGTGAACACATAAAGTGCTTCATACCTCATTAACTATATGTTTTGGAAATGGATCCAAAAATATTTTCTTTACCTTAGCTTCTGTTGGTTTAAATTTAGGTGCCTCTGTAGGTGTGCACACATCAATGATGTTGGCATCTATCAAATCATGTATCTTATGTTTCAAGATGATATATTTATTTGTAGTATGGCCCAGTGCCCTATGATAGTCACAAAATGCATTGGAATCATAGTTATTTAGAAGAGGCCTTGTTGTATCAACCTATTTGATGGGAGGGAGAGATATGCCATTGCATTCCAAGAGTTATTGTAAAACACATGCTAGTGATTCTAGAATATTTGTGAAAACTCTTTGTGGAAAATATGATAAAACCAATCAAGGAGGTGGATATGAAGTTGTTTTAATTGTGGCCTTTTGATCAATCTTGTTTTTAGTGGCCCTTACTTTGTGTGGAGGATTATTATAACTCTTAGTAGTTGAATCTAATCCACTTGTGTATTTTAATTTATCCATAGAGTGAATCTTGACTTCCCTTTCTTTCACTATGTGGCATAAATTTGTGAATGTTAGAAACTTCTTGAATAAGATAGATTCATGCAATGTTGGTAGTAAAATCTGTTTGAATATGTCTGGAGATCTCTATCTTCCATGGGGATAGTTATCTTTACCAATATAGTTTTATATCACAAGACATATTCTATAAGAGGTTAATTGTATTTTTGCTTAAGTTGTGCCACTTGATCATATGAGATCTTATCATTGATATTTATTGAAAAATGTGATAAAAACATAATGTGAATGGATTTAATGTAGTGATGGACTAATTTGAAAGATCATAAAACCACTATAAGGCATAGTCCTTTATACCATGTGGGAACAACCTAGTAAGGAGCTAATCATTGGACACATAGTCCAAACATGTTATGTGGAAAGATAATAAATGGTGATTGAGTCACCCTTACCATCATACAAAGTAATATTAGGTATTAAAAATATAGATGCAAAAGAGTTTCTGCTATGAGTTATGCCAAAGGTGTATGTTAAAGAATATGAGAATATAAGGCATGTGATCGCCTAGTAACATCCTGCTCAATATGTAACACCTTAGCCTACATATAATGAATCTCATGCATAAGGTATTGTGCATATGGAGAGGAGGAACTATCCATGGGAGCTATTTCCATTATTAAAGGTTTTTGAGGTAAAATGGGTTGTTGTATAAGCTAAATTACCCCCAAAGTAGGTGTAATAATACTATTATCTGGGGGAGTAGAAGATTGACCATTATTGGATTTTTGAAGTTCTTCATGGACAATATTGATACGATCATCTTGCATATCTGAATGTTTGGAAATAAAATATTTTAATTTACACTCATAAGTTTCATCGAATCGGTTGTTGAATTATGCCATTATAGGTTGGGAAGTAGGAAAACAAACAATTGTATATTTTGAACCTTTATAGAAATTTAATCTATGAAGTATTACAATAATTAAATACTAAAACAAACCTAAGATTTTGGAACTAATAACTGAGCATAGAAAACAAAATGATACCAACCCTAAGAGCATATAAGGCTAAGGTTAGTGGTATTCTAAGTAAGTCAGCTTAACTAAATGATTTAACTTTTAGGGTTATGGAGCATGAGCCCTAGGTTGTTAAATGGGTTGAGTATAGTAAATTAAGGTATAAAACATGTAATAAATACAACCACTTATTTGTAATAGAATTGAGATAAATTAACCTTTCTAAAAATAACAATAAATGATGTAAACAAGTACTTATCTAGAAAATGACTAAGATAGAAGATCTAGAGGTTGTAAACTATGACAGGAGCCAATCTGAGTGTCATATATAAGATCCAAATGTCAAAAACCTTCCTAGATAGTATCACCCTAACTATACAATAGTGAAAATGGTGTGTCTTCCTTTTGATGCTAGTGTCTGCAGAACTACTCTAAGATTCTAGGTGTAGTCTAAGTTTTTCAAGCCTATTCCTGTGCATAAGTTATGACTCCCTATTGGTGACCTATTTTGATCGATTTTATGTGCAAATCCTATATTTACTTATTGTTATTTAATATAATTAAGTATCAAAGTGTGATGTTAGTGGGGTAGATTGGACATCCTCAACACCCTGCTATGATGAGAGTTTCCTACATACCAATACTCGGAGGAGGGATCAAGCCTAATGTAGTTATCCCCACCTAAGTTCCAGTGCAATTTAAATTAGTATGAATGCTAGTTTGAGTGATTTGAATGTGATTGAGATCATAAATTTAAGTAATCTAATATTAAGAATGTTGTAAATGGCTATATGTCTAAGTAAGGAAGAATAAGGATTAATAACCTTGATTGTGCAAAACTTATTCTAAGTTAATTTGTGTTATTTTCATCTAATTTACTTCTAGTGAATAATGGGATAAAATTCATGTTTAATATGTTCTAGTTCTTATGTGGGTCTTTAAATAGATCTAGGATGACCCTAGGTGGTTGTTAATTTGAAAATACATCCGTTGGTGATAAAAGGTGGGAAAATAAAAATGATGCACAAAATAGGACATTAGCGTCATTGGTGCTACTATCCAAATTATGGTATGTTTAGGTTAGCATACCCCCATTTTTAAAAAATGGGGACCCATGTGTCAAATTATGCAAATTTATACCCTAAAACTATTTTTTTATCAGAGTGTCATTAGCATGTTTGCACATTATTTTTATTAGAAAATCATCCACACCTAGTTTGGTTAGCATATTTTTTCATGGTTCATGTTTGACCTTATCTAAAGTGCTAACATTGGATCTCTACATTTTAGGTCACAGGTTTAATAAGGTATAATTGAAATTAATCAAACAATACTTGGGTTTCATTAGTTTAATGTGTAGTCATATAAAATGTAAAATTTGGTTACTTGAGTATGGTTAATGACACCCAATCCATAGGTTCTCCTACTTGCTTGCATAACCATTTTAGCTTTTATTTTACTAATTCTCAGTCATCCACAACCTTCTAGACTTAACCCTTACAGACTCAAGTATCTCTCTCAGGCCCATATCCATCCCCCCAAGTCTCATTCACTTTGGATAATAGTGCCCAAGTTGGATAAGAATGTTAAAACCCAAGGTGTCTAGTTTTTAGTGCTATTATCCAAGTGTACTTTTGGTCCTAATGGTCATATTTTATTGAATCCTTATCCTAATTCATGTCAGCTTAATGTGAATTCATTTAACCTACAATCATTAAATCCCCTATAAAAGGCCATTCAAAGTCCATTTAGAAGGGTTGGCACTCATTTAAAAGAGATAAGCAAGAATACAAATAAGACTACTCAAACACTCTTCCCTATTCTCTTCATACAACCATCCAATAGTATTTCAAGATTATTTAAATCTTTACACTAGTCCCTAGTCATTCCAAGTACACCTAGTTTCGTATTTAATTCCATTTTCATCACAATATTGCACCAAGCACTTCAGTGAGATAACTACATATATCTTGATCCCTCATTAGAGTATTGGTAAGTAGGCAACATACCCACACATGGGGTGTGAAATGCATCCAACGTATCCTTTACACACTAACAACTTTTCCTTATTTGCCAAAGTTCTATTTAATTACATAAAAGACACAAACATACAAAGAATCAACTCTACATGGAGTTCTATTATAGCAAGGATCTAGAATTTGGTACATAGGCTCACACAGACACTATGAACAAAACCTAGAAAAATCACATCTATGTGAGTAGTTTGGACAATATCAGCAAGACCAAGACTACAACACCAGATAACAGGGTTTCCTATTTTCAGTGGTCCTATCCAATCAAGAAACAAACTCTAGTTCTCAGTTTATGATAGTGTCCTAGCCATGTCCCTTCAGTATCAAACTCTGTCTTAGCCATAATAGCCTAGAATAATCTAAGTCATATTTTCTCTCACTCATTACTATTTTTAAAAAAGACAAAAATACAAATTATTTAAATAAATTAGTGGCTTAATTATTACATATTATTTACTCATTTTATCTACTCATACTTGTTTATTAAATAAAAAACAAAACTCCATTAGTCTCAAAAAAAAAAATCATAATGCCAACTTGATTATTTACTAACCTTTGGTTTGTTAGATTCATATTTGAATAGCTAAACCCTTAATCTAAGTTTAATCTAAGTACTTGATTTGAATCTAGTGGAAACATTTTATGTAGGAACATTTTAAATAATGTTATGGGCTTAGTTTATTTTTATTTCCTAAGGTGTAGTCATGTTTTTCAACATGACCAAACCTTAGTCTAACATCCATGCTTAGTCCATTTTATGTTCCAAGCCCCTTTTTAGACCTTTCTATTATTCATGTGGTCTAATCTTAACACAAAGTCCTTTTATCATGTTTCTAGCTATCATGTTTATATTTCTGATACTTTGTCCAAAAACTTTCAAGCTTTATATTTAAGATTTATTTTTGAGACTTATGCAATTGGTCTATTCCTTCAGACTATCTATGTTAGGATAATTATTTTGGACATTTTTTCAAAAACAATTTCCCTACGAACTTATTCTATCAAGCATTTTACTCGACAGAATTGCCCTTTGGCCTCTTTATAGTTACTCTTCAGTACATTTCTTTTAAACTTATTATTTTTCAAGTGAGCCTTTGGGATTTTTGTTTTGGACATTTTGTCGAATGTAAAAAGATTGAAACATCTTTCTCATGGTAATTTTTTCAAAACCCACATTTTAAGCTTTTTGAAAGTACCCTTTAACTTCCTTGAAAATACCCTTCAAGATTTTTGTGAAGGGCACATACCTTCGGTCTTTTTTTGGAATGACCCTTCATAATTTTGTCATCAAACATTTTGTCCAATGTAAAAATCTTGATACAATGACCCCAAGGGCATGTTGGAATAATGCATACTTAATCTTACCTAGGGTTAATAGGGTAAGTTATTTATTACCGAGGGTAAAATTTATTTACCTCAGTTAATTTATTTTATTGTTGAGAATTTCTCAACAATATATTTGTTCGTAGTATGAGAAAACAAATAGTTTGTTTTCTCTATTTTATAATCACTACAAATAGTTTGTTGTCATGAAACAAACTATTTGCATTATATAGACTTTATAATATATGAGAAATAAACGAGAGATTAATGAGAATATATAGATAAATTTGTGGATTATCACCTATTTTTTAGGTGTGACAAATTTATTTATTCTATAGAAATATTTGCAGGTTATTTGTTGTGGGTTCTTTATCCTGGATTGATCCTGTGGATCTTGTGTATCTCCTGCTCATTCTTTCATGGTATCAGAGCTTGGAGTTCCAGTTGAAGATCCACTTCCTTGCAATTTTTCATCTTTTAACACATTCAAAAATATTATTTTATTGATGTGTTATAGGTATTTTTAATTCTCTCAAATTCTGGTTCTTATTTACTAGTTTTTTTTTGGAAAATTTTGTACTTTATGCTCATTAAATGACCGTACAGATTTCCAAAATCAGATTTTTTTTCATGGGGGCATAGGAAATCAAGTCAGACTATAGTACCTATTTGTTTTTCTGATGTGGCAGATCGTACAGTTGACTTTTTTAAAATCTGAGACCTGTTAATGAAAGCTGACTCTTATATCTTTCTATCCATATAATTTTTGACGAATTTGGATCAGGCTGTACAACGTTTTGGAAGCCAACAACAGGAAATTAAAAACTATTTTTTTGTCTGCTGCATAGCTGTACGGATTTCTTATTTTTGAATGCCTTATGCTGCATAAAATCCAAATCTGAAAATTTCATGTGATAGCCGACTTCCATATCTTTCATTTCATGCTAAGAAGGATGGATTTGGATCAGGCCGTATAGTCCTTTTGGCAGATCCAGTGGAGCCATTTTGCATTGCTAAAAGGTGTTTTTTCCTTGGCTGTGTTTACAAATTTTCTTAAATATTTCCTTGACCACCATGCCTTGCTGAAAAAAGAGTTTATTTTTGATAAAGCCAAAGATTATTCAGCTGATATCTCACATGTGTGAGTCATTTTTGGCCTTTTTTTAATTATTTTTTTAAATTTTTAGTGGTTTAAATGCAAGTCTCTAGCTTTGAACGTTCAAATTTGACTTTGCTAAAGCGGTTAGAGATATTTTGTTAAAAATTTGTAGGGAGGAGGTCTTGGGGTCAAATCCCCCTACATTTTTTTTTGCATAAAATCCATTTTTTAATTTTGTATAAGCCAAGGCTAAATTTTTTTCATTGGGAGACGTTAAATTGTAATAGGAGGGGTGTTTTTTTTGAGGAAAAACAAATGTCTAGATTATTCTTGTCGACTTCATCATCTTCCTCGGGAATGGAATCTCGATTGTTTGAACCTCTAAATTCTACAAATTACCATGTTTGGAAGCCAAAAATGCAACAACTCCTTCAATCAAAGGGCTTATGGAGATTTTTTTCTAAAACGACACCTGTAGGATTCACCACTGAAAAAGACAAATATGCATATGGTTGTAAGCAGGATGAGGCTCTTGGATTGATTTGCCTCAACGTCTCAGATAATCTTCAATTTCACATTGTAGATGATACTATGCCAAGAGAGGTATGGGAAAAATTTAAAAACCCATTTGGCAAAGTTAATGAGTTTAAAATTTTGCAATTAGATGCAGAATTGAGTACTCTCTCTCCATCAGATTTCCCTTCAATAGATGAATTCTTAGCAAAATTCAAATTTATAAGGTCACAATTGAAAGTTGGTGACAAGGATAAAAGTGATCAAGAGTGCATTTTCATGATTTTATCAAAGTTGAAAGGACCATATAGTGTTTTTTCCTCTGCTTTTTATACTATGATAGATACATTAGGTGATGAATTCAAATGGCCTTCCTTTGAAGTTTTTTGTGAAAGATTGACTAGGGAGCAAACAAAATTAATGGCCTTAGATGCTCTACCTGGTCCTAGTCATGCTCTAGTTACTAATTCTTCTAAAGGAAAACCTTCACCTAAGTCTAAAAAGCAAGCACCTTCAAATAACCCTCTAGAGTCCACCACCCAAACACCTCATCATTCTAAATCTACTAAGACCAAAAATTCCTTTAAGCAAAAGAAGAAAACATTTGGTCCATGTAATTTTTGTGGTGGTCTTAATCATAATGAAAGTAGATGTTTTAAGAAGATGGAAGCATTAGCAGCAGCAGTCAAACAACACAAAATTTCCATTCTGTCTCCATCTCCTTCTACTTCTACAGGAAAAGGGAAAGCACTTTCAGCCAGGGCTATATCTTCATGTCAGGATTAGTGGATTTTTGACTCAGGTGCTTCTCACCATCTCACACATTCTAAGGATCTATTGTCTTCTCTTACAGATTGTAGTACATCAAATATTATTATGGGTAACTCCTCACAGATTGAAGTTTTGGGATCTGGTACTGTTGATAAACATGATGGATGTTTTAACAATGTATTGCTTGTACCCCAAATCTCTTCTAATCTTCTCTCTATATATCAAATATGTAATTTTGGTACTAGTAAAACTATGGAGTTTACTTCACATGATGTTGTAATAAGAGAATGTAATGATCCTAGTGAGATAGTTGCTACAGGTACATCAGACCATACTACAAGACTCTATACTTTTGATAAGTTTGAGTCTTTTATGTCTTCTGGTTCTTCACTTATAGCACATGGTAATAATCTCAAAAAATTGTGGCGTGAGAGATTAGGACATTTGAGTTATGGATATATGCAACAAATGAGTACAAAACATCTTGTAAAAGGCCTTCCTAATGTCTCATGTATTGATGGGGTGTGTCCTGGTTGTCTAGTTGGTAAACAACATTAGGATCCATTTCCAGTTGGTAAGGCCACACGTGCAAATGCACCCTTAGAGTTGGTTCATAGTGATTTGATGACTTTTCCAACTCGTTCTTTTTCAGGGGCTAAATATGCACTCACATTCATTGATGATTTCACTCGTAAAACTTGGGTATATTTTCTCAAGTTGAAAAGTGAAGTTTGTGAGACTTTTAAGGCTTTCAAAGCCTTTGTTGAAAAACAATCATCTCTTCCTCTTAAGAAGATACACACTGACAATGGGGGGAATATGACAGTAATGCTTTCTATGATTTGTGTATTGAGCATGGGATACAACATCAGTTCACTGTACCACACACTCCTCAACAAAATGGTGTAGCAGAGAGGAAGAATCGAACATTGAAAGAGATGGCTAATTGTATGATTCACTCTAAAAATTTGGGTCCACAATATTAGGCTGAAGCTATAAATTGTGCAAACTACATTCAAAACCGTATGCCTCACAAAGCTATGCAAAATATGACACCAGAAGAAGCTTGGTCTGGGATCAAGCCTGATATTTCAGATTTTTGCATCTTTGGGAGGCAAGCATGGGCATTCATTCCTGATGACAAATGTAAAGAATTGGAGAAGAAAAGCCAACCACTCATTTTTGTTGGTTATTGTGAAGATGTAAAAGCCTACCGTATTTTTGATCATGTCACACATGATGTGTTGTTTCGACTGGATGTTCAGGTTGATGAGCTACCCACTCCACAGGAGTGTACATCTAGTTCTTCTTCTCCCCCTCCTTCTACTGAGGATAGTGAGGATTTGATTTTTATTGTTGATGATGATGATGTTGCACTTATTCAGCCACCACAGCCATCTTCTTCACCACCTTTGCCTAAATGGGCAAAGAGCACTCTACAGGCAGCTGGTTCTTTTGTTGGTGATCCATCTGATTCTCATCGCACTCGCTCACAAACATCTGGTGTTGCTCTTTTGGAACAAGCTTGCACAAATGATCCAGTGTTGTTTTCTAAGGCTAATGGTATACCCGAGTGGGATGTTGCTATGTATGAAGAGTATTCTTCATTGATGAAGAATGATACTTGGGATCTTGTCCCTCTTCCTAAGGGAAGAAAACTTGTAAAATGTAAATGGGTCTATAGGACCAAATATGCTACAGATGGATCAGTAGATAAGTACAAAGCTAGATTAGTAGCTAAGGGTTTTTCATAAGTTGAAGGGGTTGATTACTCTGAGACCTTTGCCCCTGTAGCTAAGATGGATTCTATTCGGCTTGTACTATCTCTTGCTGCTTCACATTCTTGGTCTGTTTTTTAGATGGATGTGAAGAGTGCTTTCTTGCATGGTGATATCCATGAGGAGATCTATATGGATCAGCCTCTAAGATTTGTGCAGGACTCATCATTGGTTTTTAGACTCCATCGTTCTCTTTATGGCCTAAAACAAGCTCCTTGAACTTGGTACGAGAAGATGGATAGTTTTCTTTTGAGTTCTAGTTTTATTCATTGTGAGTTAGATCACAATGTATACATCCTGAAGCAAGGTGAGGAGCTTGTCATTTTGGTTTTGTATGTTGATGATCTCATCCTCACTGGCAGTTTAGATTCCTTGATACATGACATCAAGGACAAATTGGCAGATAGGTTTGATATGACAGATCTGGGACTTCTACATTATTTTCTTGGTCTTCAAGTTTTTTAGTCTTCTAAAGGCATCTCTATTGGACAACAGAAGTATGCGACATATCTTCTTCATCGATTTGGCATGGCTGATTGTAAGCCTACACCCACTCCATATCAGTTAGGTATTGTGTTGTCTACCACTTGTACGACTCCTCTTGTTGATTCCACTTTGTATAGGCAACTTGTAGGTAGTATTTTATACCTGACTCATACCTGTCCTGACATCACATTTGCTATGAACCTTGTCTCTCGATTCTCACATGAGCCTCATGAGAGTCATTGGCATGCAACCAAGCATATTTTGTGCTACATTCGGGGCACCACTCACTTTGGTATACATTACACACCCCAAAGTTCTACATGGCTTGTTGGATACACTGACTCTGATTGGGCTGGTGATGTTGACACTCGCAAGTCCACTTGTGGATTTGCTTTCACACTTGGTTCAGGTCCAATTGCTTAGGCATGCAAAAATCAGACTGCTATTGCATTATCCTCTACTAAGGTTGAGTATCGAGGTGTTGTCAAAGCTAGTCAGGAGATACTTTGGCTTCGACAGTTGCTTGGAGAGTTTGGCTTCACATAGCAGGGTCCTACTACTCTTTGGTGTGATAACTAAAGTGCGATTGCTATTTCACACAATCCTATTGAGCATCAGCAGACAAAACACATTGAGATTCACATGCACTTCATTCGACATCTTATTCAGGATGGAGTTCTTTTTTGGAGTTTGTGCCTACAGCTGAGCAGATTGCAGACATCTTCACTAAACCTTTGGCTTCTCCTCGTTATCTTCAGTTGTGAGCGATGCTTGGGGTGAAGGAAGTTGTCCTTGGGGGGATTTCCCATGAAGTCCTTCCTTCCTTTATTTTTCATATATTTTGATTGGTTTATACATGGGTACCTTATCAAGCCTAGTAGTCGGGACCCATCTTTGTTTATCATTCTCCCTATGTTTCGCTTAAGGGAGGGTGTTGGAATAATGCATATTTAATCTTACCTAGGGTTAATAGGGTAAGTTATTTATTATCGAGGGTAAAATTTATTTACCTCAGTTAATTTATTTTATTGTTGAGAATTTCTCAACAATATATTTGTTCGTAGTATGAGAAGACAAATAGTTTGTTTTCTCTATTTTCTAATCACTACAAATAGTTTGTTGTCATGAAAAAAACTATTTGCATTATATATACTTTATAATATATGAGAAATAAATGAGAGATTAATGAGAATATACAGAGAAATTTGTGGATTATCACCTATTTTTTAGGTGTGACAAATTTATTTATTCTCTAGAAATATTTGCAGGTTATTTGTTATGGGTTATTTCTCCTGGATTGATCTTGTGGATCCTGTGTATCTCCTGCTCATTCTTTCAAGGCACATACCCTTTGACCTTTGTGTAATTTTCCCTTCAAAATTTTCAAAATAGGACACTTGACCTCCAAGATTTCCTTTTAGCATTTTGGAAATGGTCCTTTGCCCTCCTCAATTATCCTTTGGACTTTTGAAAGTGCCTTTTCCCCCAAGAGAAGTGCCCTTCAGGACTTTTGTCCTAGGGAAATGACCTACCAAGTGACTCTTTAGGAGGATTATTTCAAACATTTTTCCCAAAACATTTTTCCTGATGCCAAAAGGCCCAAAATAATTTACTTGAGATAATTTCCATGAGACATTAATTTCATTAGACTCTTTTATGCCACAGTCATTTTAATATGTTTTAAACCTTAGCATAAGACTTTGGATTGAAGCCTTATTTTTTGAAAATAAAATGAGAACATTAATCTAAGGCTTTAGCTTAAGTTCTTATTATTCCCGTAGCCTAACTTCAATATTTCCTATTGTCTGTAAGAATTGATCTAGACTAGATTAATGGACATATTTTTGGGATGATCATGGCTTCACCCCTTCCAATGTCGCTAAAACTTGTTGTTGGTGTTGTCGGATCAATGGAATATCATTTACAAATAAACATGGTTAATGTTTAACCTAATATTTATTTGTCATTGGTTCAAGATTAATAGGATCCATGTTTAAGCCATGCCTAATGTTTTAAACTAGGTCCCCTTTTGAATTGAATTCAAACTTACATAGGGACAATTATTGTACCATTGGACTTAGTTTAATTTTTATCCTAAGGCTTGGTCATATTTTTTGACACAACTAAAGCTTAGGCTAAAAATCCTAGCTTGGTCTAAATAATTGCATGGTCCCTTTGTTATGAGGCTTAGCCTAAAGTCTTATCCTAAGGATTATTATATTTATTAATATGATAAAAACCTTAGGCTAAGACTTTATGCTATGTATTTATTATAAGCATGGTCCTTTTGTTAAAATTTAGACTAAAATCTTAGTCTTAAAGTCTTATTCATGTTTATTAACATAAACAATACCTTATCCTTAAGATTTTATCTAAAGTTCTGTATATCCCTCATCCTAACTTAAAAATTGTATTTGTTTATAGGATCAACATCCTGCATTTACTCAAGCAGAGTTAATTAAAAGGTGTGAGATGGACCCGATAAGCCAAAGATTATGATCCACAGGACTAATCTCGCTCAACCCCATAGATCATGATTAATGGAACATGTTTAAGTAGATGACCAAGATTGAATAGAGCAAGGTTAATGTTGAAAAGTCAAGGCATGGTACCCAGCTTAAAACCCAAGCAAGTTTTAGATGATTGATGGTATGCATTACAATGTACACATTCGATCGATGGAGCATAACAAGCCAAGGCTTCAACAGAGCCTTGCTAAAGCTTGAGCACTTTTCATAAATCAAGGATGTGCATTTACTTACCCAATTGAGATCTAATGGTGTGAGGCAAGTCAAAACTTTTCAATGAAGCTATAAGAAAATGTGATACCTCCCCATGGTAAAAGTGCATTAACTAGTAGAAATGATAGAATACAGAGCTTAGAAGGCCCATGGGACTGCTAAGTGACACAACCTTAGATCCTAGTGCATATTAAATACCAAACATCTTCTAGGATCAATGCCATGAATTTTTTTGAGTGGACAAGATCAGATGGTGTATGATCAAAGAGGACTTTTTGATGTAGCTTAGAGAAAACATGATAATAAGACATGTCATAACCATATAAAATATAGTAGATGAAGCTAATGGAATTCAACTCCCAGGATCAAAATCAATGAACCACATTGATTTATGTAAATCAATTAGACAGTATGAGATGAGGGAAGAAATTTAAAAAAGAAATGGTCATTTTTTAGCATCATTTAACAAAATGCCATGTAGGTTCCAAGACGATGTCACATAAGCAAGTAAAAATGAGAACTAAAAATTTAGTGGACTACTGGTGAAAAATTTAATACAAGTTCACGACCATAGGAAATTTATGAAGTATGTTTTCTATAGACCAGTCTACTAGAAGGAAAAGGTCATTTGTTTTACAATGCAATAGAGAGGACACCTATCCTATACACTTGTACAAATGTAATTAGATGATACTGATCGACATGCTACCTTGTATCTTATAAAATGAACATTATCAATTACCTAAAAGTCAGGGGGGAGTTTTTGAGCCAAAACTTGTGTAAACTTTTGAGCAACTAATGTAAGCAAAAAATTCTAAAAATATTGTCTCATTTTGTTTGTGTCATTTGCTATATGGTTTCTCTCTCAACTTTTTGTTCTAAATTTTAGATTTGAATAGTTCTTATGAATTCTTAGTGTGTACCTTTGAACGCAGAATTGTTTTAGTGCCAATGCTACGTTAATTGAAGGTTCCTTAGTTTGTTTCATTTTATTTATTCTGCATTTGTAGATGTGCATTAGCTATTTGCTTATAGGAGTAAATATTTAAAGTAAGTTTGGTTCTTATTTGCATCATTTCTCACATTCCTTAGATGTTCCCTTGATGTTTGGTAAGATTTAAGCTTAAGTTATTTCATATCGTACATTGGTTTTATGTGCATGTTGGGAGGACATTCAAACTTTGTCATGAAGTTTGAGATAAAGATCAACACCATATTTCTTCTCTACATTACCCTGCCCTTTTATTTCCTTTTTAACCAAATCAATTTAGCTTAATTTCCATTGTAAATATTCATCTAGATTAGCCTTTAGATTAGAGTTTGATCATAATTCACTACTATAAACATAGATTACTTCATTTTTTGAAAATATAGTTAGCTGGCCAAGGTGGCTCCCAACTACTAAAATTTATAAATATTGTAAAATAGTCCACTTGCTTTGTCTCTATTTCACCAATGGATAACAAGATTATCATAAATTGCAACTAATGCATTGAATTATTTGAATTTTGAAATGAGAAGGTTTCTTTAAACAATTAGAGCACCTATGGTACACATAAAAACATTAACATATAGAGCTTCATTGACACTAAAAGGAGGGCCTAGTTAGATCTTTATGAATTTGTAGAATCTTTACTAATTTTGGTGTGTTTTGATCAAAGATTATTGTATTCTTTGCATATTTGTGATTATTTTAGTATATTTTTGTAAAGATCAGTGATCTTGATGGTCTTAAACAAATCTTTGTGCTTCCTTTTTATAAATATCGATATTCTCCAGAGATCTATGGATATTAATACAAAGGTAGTTCATGCTTTGTGTATTCCCTATGTTTAAGGTTAGTAATAGTAATTTTGTATAAAGATTGACTGATTCTTTACAAATTTTATTTTAGTTGAGCTTAGAGATGTAAAAATCCCTTTCATTCATCATTATAGACATATCTTTGAGCTTGTTTAGTTAAAGATAGTCATGCTTTACATGTATTTGTGCAAAATTGGCTTAACTTGCAAACTAAATCATTGTACTTTGTAAAGATTAGTTTGATGCATCTTATTTATTATAGGTTTCATAGTCACAAGTTGGAATTGTCCAGGGTGAGGCTTAGGTGAGTAGAATTCCAAAGTCTTAAACACTTTACCAGTTCAAGGTACTCATGTGTTCAAGGTATGGCTTGGCTAGGTGGTTCTTCAATCAATGTGCCAGGTATAGTACATAATCTTCCTTGAAATACTAAAAGATATTTACCTTCTTTCAATCTTAATAATGTTTGCACTACTGAATGACATATTAAGTCATTCAAGGCTGATTTGAGATTCTTAAATGTAGATCATGAAGATGTAGCATGTAGATTTTTCCTATTTACTTTGAAAGATGATTCATATGAATGGTTCCTTAACCTTTAAAAAAACTACATTACTAGTTGGGATGACTTTAATAATGTGTTCATTGATCAATTTAGAAAAATCATTAGTCCTTGTGTCTTGTATTAGTAGTTCACCACAATTAAAAGGGATGTTAATGAAACCATTAGAGCCTTTAACGCTCATTTCCAAAAAATGTTCAGTAGAACCATAGCCCCTTATAGACATAATGAGGCTTTAGCCTTAGAAATTTATAAGGATATTGTGGATCCCATGACCTCCATGTTCCTTAAAAAGTCTCTTCCAATCATAAACACATTGAACTAGGCCTACTCTGAAGTTGTAATCATTAATGATCAATTACAACCTCAAGGTTAGATGGCATATTCCATGCATAATGGCAATTCAAATTGGCCCATCATGAATGTCATTCCTAGTATACCTAATTTAACACCAATTCAAAACTAATTGACCTTGAGTCATACATATCTTGGCCAAAAACTAGAGTTCCTAAATAAAACTACAAGTGGATCCCATCCACAAAACCATAAAACTCTAGTGCCCATAACTAGTAATAATTCTCTAATTGAACCTTGAGACACCAAAAAATTCAAATGAATTGATATTAGAAATGGTTCAAAAAATTGAGCATTGAATTTTTTTAGTTTCAAAAACAAGTAGGAAATATAGGGGAAGGATCTAACATAAACTATGATTCTCAAAGGTTCAATAGGCTTCCAAATGGGTTTCATGGTAACAACAATAATGGATCATCTGAAAAATGTATAAATGAGTTTCTATGATATAAATTTGGTTGATCATTGTAATATTTTTGAAACCTCTGAAATTATGAATAACCAAGACTTTTTTGTAGGGATATTTGGCTTTTCAGGAACTTATGAATCCTTCATGCAGGGCTTTGATTCCCATTTGAAGATGAAGATGAGCCAATTGAAGAAGTTGCATCTGAGATGGCTCGTATTATTGAAGATGTAAAAGAGATTGAAATTAAAGACCAACAAGACATCATCATTAGAACATCTATAAATGAAGAAGAAGAAGATCTGATATAAATGGAAATGGATGAAGTACAAGATGATCTTTCCTCAAAAGGTATCCAGAAAGACAACCCACATAGATTTGTTTATGAAATGGAGAATACCCCAGAAGAAGATGATCACTAGCAAAAGTTATACCATGATTTATAAAATGGAATTAAAGAGTTAGAGATGGTAGATGATAGGATAGAAAAACACATGGATGCTTCATCAAAGAATTTCACCAATGATCTGAAGTTTCCAGAAGATGATATTATTTTTGGGGTCCTAAACTAAGATAAGCTAGAGTCTTATGGGATAGAAGATTTGCCTTTATTCACCAAGGATGAAGATGAAGTAAGTAAAACAAATCAATAATTATCATATGACTTCATCAAAAGGTTAGGAGTATGGGACCAACATGTCTATGATGATAAGATTCCAAATGAGCATCATTTAGTTGATCAGGATGGAGAAGCCTTTTAGGTTGACTTGGAAGATTTTTTTGAAAAGATTAGTAGTCCATGTCCACCTTAGAAAGAACCTAATGAAGACATCAGCATAAAGATACTAGTTGAGTTACCATTATTAAGTGAAGATGATATAAACCACTATCTATCAATGGATGAAGTAGAACTAGGACTCCTACTTCAAAGTAGAAGAATTTGGGAAGAAGATGATTGGATCTTAGATTCATATCTTCAATCCATGCACCTAAGAATGCTAATAGGAGATCAAGACACATCACCTAGAAGACACAAGCATACAAGTGATTCTATCCACAAGAAGAGGCCATTAAATAGAAGTAATCATGGTTCAAAGTTTTGTAGTAGACTAAATAGTTTTTCATTTGATCTGGGAGGTAAGTACTTTGTGTATTTAGTATAGGGATTCGTTTAGTTTCTTTCTTGTTCTTTATTTCTTGATTTTTTCTTTCTTATCCATTGCTTTTATATAGTGTTTGTTTATATTTCTTTGTTTTCTCTCGCTTTATTCCTTGATTTTAAATAGGTCCTTTTGGACAATTCTCAGCTCAAGTTTTATCTAGTTGCTCAAGAAACTTCATAGTTTAGAAATGTAGGTATGACTTCTCAACTTTGGCTGATCATGAATTGATGAAATAGGAGCTTGATGTTATAGTTTAGTGAAACTAGCAAAGGCTAATGGAGGAGTTAATTGTTATTTAATATTTTAAACCTTATTTTGATCTAATCTTGGTTTTAAGAAGGATTACACATGTAGGATGAAAGATTAAACTATTAGGACACAATCATGCTCACACTTAAAAAATATTAATTTTGTAGGATAAAGTTTATAGCCAAGGATGATTTTTTGAAAATCAAACACTTGACCAAATCCCTAAACCTGGCTAACCTAGTTCCCAACCTTTGCTAAAAATCCAAAATAACCTGAAAAATACAAAAATAAGAGCTTATTGAAAAATCAAAAGCTTTTCAAGGAAAGGTGATTTTGGTAATCTCCACTGGGGCTATGGATGCCTAGCTGGTAGTGGAGTAAAGCTGAAGGCATCTCTATTAGGGATATGGACATCTAGATGGTAGCAGAGTAATGACCAAGGCTTCCTTGAGTTAAAGCATGGTTCTTAATGAATATTCAAACATGCTGAAAGTCAATGTTAATGATTAAAGCCATGAACTTGGAAGTTGTTCTCTAAATCTTTATGCAATTAGTAAGTGAAATCAAAGCACACAAATAACATGGCTATGTCTTGATGTTTGATCCTAATTCTACATGTGCAAGATTTGTTCTAACCATGAACTAATTTAAATAATGGTGCTTGATCAAATGGATTAAGTAGCTTAATTATGAGTTTAAACTAGAGTCTCTGAATTCTAACATATTATTATATTTCCCCAGAAGTTGTCATTTGTTGAGGTCAACATACCCTTATTTCTGAAAAATAGAGACACATGTATCAAATTGTGCAAATTTGTACCCTAAAACTGAAAATTTGCTTAATTATTGTATCATTAGCTTATTTTCACATTATTTGTATTTGAATATCATCCAAACCTAGTTTGGTTAACTTATTTATTCATGGTTCTAGTTTTCCCTTTATCTAAAGTGCTAACATTGGATCTCTATGTTTCAGGTTGTAGGTCCAATACAGTCTACTTAGAATTGATCAAAAAATGCTTGGGTTTCATGATTTTAATGTTAAATTGATTCTTTACTAAACTTTGGTTTGTTAGATTCATATTTAAGTAACTAAACCCTTAATCTAAGTTTAATCTATGTACTTGATTTGAATTTGGTGAGAATTTTATTGTGAGAACATTTTAAATAATGTTATGGGCCTAGTTTATTTTTATTTCCTAAGGCTTAGTTGTGTTTTTAAACAAAACCAAAACTTAGTCTAACATCCATGCGTAGTCCCTTTTATGTCCCAAGCCCCTTTTCAGACCTTTCTATTATTCATGTGGTCTAATCTTAATGCAAACTCCTTTTGTCATGTTTCTAATTGTCAGGTTTATATTTTGGATACCTTGTCTAAATACTTTCAAGATTTTTATTCAATTTTTTTTTGGTACTTATGTAATTAGTCTATTCCTTTGGACTTATCTATGTCGAGACAATTTTTTGGACATTTTGTCTAAAACAATTTCCTTGTAGACTTATTCTATCAAACATTTTGCCTGGAAGCATTGCCCTTCAGCCTCTTTGCTCTTACTCTTTGGCATATTTATTTTGGACTTATTATTTTTTGAAGTGACCCTTTGGGATTTTTGTTTCAAAAATAGTGTTTGACATAAAAATCCCAAAACATCTTTCCCACGAAAATTTTATCAAAACCCACCTTTTAGGCATTTTGAAAGTACCCTTTGGCTTGCTTAAAAACACCCATTGGGATTTTTGTGAAGGGCACATACCCTTCAAGTTTTTTTTTTGGAGTGACCCTTTGGAATTTTGTCATCAGAGATTTTTTTATGTAAAAGGCCCGATACAATGACCCCAAGAGCACATACCCATTGACCTTTGTGTAATTTGCCCTTCAGAAGTTTTGAAATAGGACACTTGCCCTCTGAGATGCCTTTCAACCTATTAGAAATGGTCCTTTTCCATACTAAATTATCCTTTGAAATTTTGAAAGTTCCTTTTCCCCCATGAGAATTTCCCTTCAAGACTTTTATTCCAGGTAAAGTACCTACCAAGTGACTCTTTGGGAGGATTGTTTTGGACATTTTACCTAAAACATTTCCCTCAATGCCAAAGGTCTAAAATAATTCACTCAAGAAAATTTCCCCAAGTCATTAATTTTATCAGACTCTTTTATGCCACAATAATTTTAATATGTTTTAAACCTTAGCCTAAGACTTTGGATTGAAGCCTTATTTTCAAATGCAAAATGAGAACATTAATCTGAGGCTTTATCTTAAGTTTTTATTATATATGTAACCTAACTTCAATATTTCCTATTGTCTATAGGAATTGATCTTGTGTAGATTAATGGACACGTTTTTGGGATGATCATGGCTTTACCCCCTTCCAATGTTGCTAATAATTGTTGCTAGTGCTTTAGGATCAATAGAATATCATTTGGAAATAAACATGTTCAATGTTTAAGTTGATCTTTATTTGTTGATGGTTCAAAATTAATTGGATCCATTTTCAACCATGCCTAATGTTTTAACCTAGGTCTTATTTTGAATTGAATTCAAAATTTCATGGGGACAATTATCATACCATTGGACTTAGTTTAATTTTTATCCTAAGGTTTGGTCATGTTTTCAACACAACCAAATCTTAGGCTAAAAATCCTAGGTTGGTCTAAATAATTGCATGGTCCCTTTGTTATAAGGCTTAGCCTAAAGTGTTATCCTAAGGATTATCATATTTATTAAAATGATAAAAACCTTAGGCTAAGACTTTATGCTATGCATTTATTATAAGCATGGTCCTTTTGTTATAACTTAGACTAAAATATTATTCTTAAAGTCTCATTCATATTTATTAACATAAATAAGACTTTAGTCTTAAGATTTTATCCTAAGTTTTGTATATCCCTCATCCTAACTTAACCATTATGTTCATTTTAAAGATTAATGTCTTACGCTTACTTGGGCAGAGTTAATCAAATGGTGTGAGATGGACTTGACAAGCCAAAGATTCTGATCCATGGGACTAATCTCACTCAACCCCATGGATCGTGATTAATGGCACATATTTAAGTGGATGACCAAAATAAAAAAAAATAAGGTCAAAGTTAAAAATTCAAGGCATGGTCCCTAACTTAAATCTTAAGTAAGTTCCATATGATCGATGGTACACATTACAACATATACATTTGATTGACATAGTGTAATAATCCAAGAATTCAATAGAGTCATGTTAAAGCTTGAGCATTTTCCAGAGATCAAGAATGTGTGTTTACTCACCCAAGAGAGATCTAACAGTGTGAGGCAAGTTAAAAAGTTTCAATGAAGTTACGAGCAAATGTGATACCTCTACATGGTAAAAGTGCATTAACTAGTAAAATTGATAGAATACATAGCTCAGAAGGCCCATGAGACTACCAAGTGGCACAACCTCGGATCCTAGTGTAGATTAAAGCTTAGGCATCTTCTAAGATCAATGACACAAATTTTCTCACATGGACAACATCCAATAGTGCATGATCAAAGAGGACTATTCAATGTAGCTTAGAGCAAATGTGGTAATGCCACATGTCATAACTATATAAAATATAATATAGGTAGCCAATAGCATTCAACTCCCATGATTGAGATCAATGAACCACATTGATTAATGAAAATAAATCGAATGGTGTGAGATGAAGGAAGAAATTTCAAAAGGCAATGATCATTTTTAGCATAATTGAATAGAATGCCACATAGGAGCTAGGATGATTCCACCTAAGCAAAGAACAATGAAAAATAAATATCCAGCGGATCCCCAGTGAGAAATTTAATAGAAGTTCATGACCATGGGTAATTTATGAAGCTAGTTGTCTATAAACCAATCTACAATAAGGAAAAGGTCATTTATTCTAGAATTCAACAGAGAGAACACTTGTCCTATACACTTATACAAATGTAATTGGATGAGATTGATCGACATGTTACCTTGTATCTTATAAAAGGAGCATTGTCAATTATAAAAAAGGGGGGGGCGGAGTTTTTGAGCTAAAACCTATGTAAACTTTTGAGTAACTAATGAAATTAGGGAATTCTAAAAGGATCATCTCATTTTATTTGTGTCATTTTCTATATGGTTTCTCTCTCAATTATCTGTTTTACATTTTAGATTTGAATAGTTCTTATGAATTCTTGGTGTGTACCTTTGAATGTAAAATTATTAACTTGTGCCAATGCTAGGTTAATTGAAGGTTCCTTAGTTTGCTTTGTTTTATTTTCTCTACATTTGTAGATGTGTATTTGTTATCTACTTATATGATTAAATCTTTAAAGTAAGCTTGGTTCTTATTTGCATCATTTCTCATATTCCTTAGATGTTCTCTTGATGTTTGGTAAGATTTGATATTAAGTTATTTCATATCATACATTGGTTTTAAGTGCATGCTATGAGGACATTCAAACTTTGTCATAATGTCTGAGATAAATATCAACAACATCTTTCTTCTCTACCTTACCCTACCCTTTTACTTCCTTTTTAACTAGATCACTTCAGCTTAATTTCCATTATAAATATTCATATAGATTATCCTTTAGATTAGAGTTTGATCATGATTCACTAATATAAGCATAGATTACTTCATTTTTTGTAAAGATATTTAGTTGGCCAAGGTGGCTCCCAACCATAAAACTTTATAAATATTATGAAAATGTCCACTTGTTTTGCCTCTATTTGACCAATGTATAATAGATCTAAAATGTTATATATATTTAGAATAATCTGATATGAATGGCATATGAAGGTTAAAATATTCTATACTGATCATAAGGAGACTATTATTTAATAAATTTTGAACCCTGTATGCTACACTATTCATCAAGGCTCACATTTCATGGTTGTATTGGTGCATCGATAGAACTCATTGGAGTCTATTTACATTTAATCTAAATATATCTTGCTTGACATAGAGATATAGAATGTGACACTATTGACCCATGCTCAGATGGTATCTTCAAGCTCAGTATCATTTCTAGTATGGTTCTATCTTTTTTGTTAGATATTAATATAGGGTAAATAGGTACTAAACATGCAATCAAGGTAGTGAATGAAAAAATGAAAGAGGGCATAGCTATAAGTTTTAAAGAACATACAACATACTGATCACAACTTGAAACTCATGCAATGAATTATTTGAATTCTAAAATGAGAAGTTTTCTTTCAACACTCAGAGAACCTAGGGTACACATAAAGGCATCAATAGATAGAGCTTTGCTGGTGCTAAAAGGAGGGCCTAGTTAGATATTTATGAATTTGCAAAATCTTTGCTAATTTTTGTCTGTTTTGATCAAATATTGGTGTATTCTTTACATATTTGTGCTTATTTTAGCATATTTGTGTAAATACCATTGATTTTGATGGTCTTAGACCAATATTTGTGCTTCCTTTGGACAAAAATAGATATTTTTTGGATATCCATGGATATTCACACAAAGGTAGTTCATTCTTTATGTATTCCCCACGTTTAAGGTTAGTAATAACAATTTTGTACAAAGATTAACTAGTTCTTTACAAATTTGAGTTTGTTCAAGCTTAGAGATGTAAATATCCCTTTCATTCATCATATTAGGTGTATCTTTGAGCTTGTTTAGCTAAAGATAGTTGTTATTTAAATGTATTTGTGTAAAATTAGCTTAACATGCAAACTTAATCATTGTACTTTGTAAAGATTGATTTGATGCATCATATTTCAAATAGGTTTCAAGGTCACAAGATAGAATTGCCTAGGGTTAGGCTTAGGTGAGTCAAATTCCCAAAGTATTAAACACTTCACCAGTTCAAGGTGCTCATGTGTTCAAGGTATGGTTTGGCTAAGTGGTTCTTCAATCAATGTGCTAGGTATAATACATGATCTTCCTCAAAATCCTAAAAGATATTTACCTTCTTTCAAGCCTAATAATGTTGTCACTATTGAAGAACATATTAAGTCATTCAAGGATGCTTTGAGATTGTTAAATGTAGTTCATGAAGATGTAGAATGTAGATTGTTCCCATTTACTTTCAAAGATGTTGCATATAAATAGTTACTTAACCTTCCAAAAAACTGCATTACCAGTTGACATGACTTAACAATGTTTTCATTGATCAATTTGGAAAAATCATTAGTCCTTATGTCTTGTATCATCAGTTCACCACAATTCAAAGGGATGTTAGTGAAACCATCAAAACCTTTAATGCTCAGTTCCAAAAAATGTTTAGCAAAACCATAGCTCCTTATAGACCCAATGAGTCTTTATCCTTATAAATTTATAAGGATGCTATGTATCCCATGACCTCCATGTTCCTAAAAAGGTCTCTTATAGTCATAAACACATTGACCTAGGCCTACTCTAAAGTTGTGATCATTAATGACCAATTGCAACCTCAAGGTCAGATGGCATATTTCATGCCTAATGGCAATTAAAATTATCCCATCGTGAATGTAATTCCTAGTATACCTACTTTAACAACAATTTAGAACCAATTACCCTTGAGTCATACATATCTTAGCTAAAACCTAGAGTTCCTGAATGGCACTACAAGTGGATCCCGTCCATAAAACCATATAAATATAGTGTTCACAACTAGTAATAATGCTCCAATTCATGAGCCTAAGACACCAAAAAATTCAAATGACTTGATATTAGAAATGGTACAAAAATTGAGCTCTGACTTTCTTTAGTTGCAAAAACAACTAAGAAATATAGGGGAAGGATCTAACAAAAACTATGATTCTCAATTTTCCAATAGCCCTCCAAATGGGTTTCATGATAACAATAATGGATCATCTAAAAATGTACAAATGAGTTTTTTTGATATAGATTTGGTTGATCATTATAGTTTTTTTAAACTTCTAAAATTGCACCTAACCAAGACTTTGTTGTAGGGATATCTAAATTTTTAAGAACTTTTGAATCCTTCATGCAAGCCTTTTATTTCCCATTTGAATATGAAGATGAAGATGAATATGAGCCAATTGAAGAAGTTGCATGTCAAGTTAGTATAGGGCTTAGTTTAGTTTCTTTCCTGTTATTTGTTTCTTGTTGTTTTCTTTCCTATCCCTTATTTGTATATAGTGCCTATTTATATTTATTTATTATTTGGTCCTTGATTTTAAATGGGTCCTTTTGGATAATTCTTATCTCATGTTTTTATCTAGTTGCTCAATGAACTTCACAGTTTAGAAATGTAGGTATGAATTCTCAAATTTGGATGATCACAGATTGATGAAATAGGAGCTTGATATCCTTAAATCTAGCTAACCTGGTTCCCAACCTTTTTTAGAAAGCTAAAATGACTTGAAAAATACAAAAATAAAAGTTTATTGCAAAATCTAAAGCTTGTCAAGCAAAGGTGATTATGGTAATCTCCACCGGGGCTATGGATGCCTAGATGGTAGTAGAGCAAAGCTTTGAGTGAAGTCAAAGGCATCTCTGTTAGGGATATGGATGTATGGATAGTAGAAGAGCAATGCCCAACCCTTCCTTTATCTAAATCATGGTTATTAATGAATATTCAAACATGTTGAAAGTCAATGATAATGATTAAATATATGAACCTGGAAGTTGTTCTCTACATCTTTTGGTAATCAGCAAGTGGAATCAAAGTACACACACAACATGGCTATGTCTTGATGTTTGATCCTACTTCTATATGTGCAAGATTTATTCTAACTATGAACTAATATCAACAATGGTGCTTGATCAAATGTAATAAGTAGCTTTATTATTAGTCTAAAGTAGAGTCTTTGAATTTTAACATATTGCTATGTTTCCCCCAAAAGTTTCCATTTGTTGAGGTCAACATACCCCCATTTCTAAAAAATGGGGACCCATATCTCAAATTATGCAAATTTGTACCTTAAAATTTAAAATTTGCTTGATCAGAGTGTCATTAGCTTATTTTCACATTATTTTTATTTGAAGATCATCCACACTTGGTTTGGTTATAATATATGTTCATGGTTCTTGTTTACCCTTATCTAAAGTGCTAACATTGAATCTTTGCATTTCAAGTTATAGGTCCAATAAGGTCTACTTAGAATTGATCACACAATGCTTAGGTTTCATGATTTTAATGTTAAATTTATTATTTAATAACCTTTGGTCTGTTAGATTCACATTTGAATAGTTAAACCCTTAATCTAAGTACTTGATTTGAATCTAGTGGGAACTTTTTAGGTAGGAACATTTTAAATAATGCTATGGGCTTAGTTTGTTTTTATTTCCTAAGGCTCAGTCATGTTTTTCAACACAACCAAACCTTAGTCTAACATCCATGATTAGTCCCTTTTATGTCCCAAGCCCCCTTTCAGACCTTTCTATTATTCATGTGGTCTAATCTTAACATAAAATTATTTTGTCATGTTTCTAACTGTCAGGTTTATATTTCAGATACTTTGTCCAAATACTTTTAGGATTTTTATTCAAGAATTCTTTAGGGAATTATGCAATTGGTCTATTCCTTCAAAATTATCTATGTCGAGACAATTGTTTTAGACATTTTTCTGAAACAATTTCCCTGTGGATTTGTTCTATCAAGCATTTTGCCTGACAAAATTGCCCTTTAGCCTCTTTGTACTTACTCTTTGGCATATTTGTTTTAGACTTATTATTTTTTGAAGTGACCCTTTGGTCTTTTTTTTTTTTGAATAGTTTGTCCAATGCAAAAATATTGAAACATATTTCCCATGGAAATTTTACTGAAACCTACGTTTTGAGCTTTTTGAAAGTTCCCTTCGATTTTCTTGAAAATATCCTTCAAGATTTTTGTGAAGGGCACATACCCTTCAATTTTTTTTGGAATGACCCTTCAAAATTTTGTCATCAGACATTTTATTTGATGTAAAAATATCGATAACATGACCCCAAGGGCACATTCCTTTCAACCTTTGTGCAATTTACCCTTCAAAAGTTTTGAAATAGGACACTTGGCCTCTGAGATTACCTTTTGGACACTTGAAAATGGTCCTTTTCCCTCCTTAATTATCCTTTAGACTTTTGAATGTGACCTTTCTCCCATGATAAGTGCCCTTCAATACTTTTGTCCTGGGTGAATGACCTACCAAGTGACTCTTTAGGAGGATTGTTTCAAAAAATTTGCCCAAAACATTTCCCCCAATGCCAAAAAGCCCAAAATAATTCCCTTGAGATAATTTACCTAAGACATTGATTTCATCAAACTCTTTTATGCCATGGTCATTTTAATATGTTTTAAACCTTAGCCTAATACTTTGGATTGAATCCTTATTTTTCAAATGCAAAATGAGAACATTAGTTTGAGGCTTTAGCTTAAGTTCATATTAGTTTTGTAACCTAACTTCAATATTTCCTATTGTTTGTAATAATTGATATTGTTTGGATTAATGGACATGTTTTTGGGATGATCATGGATTCACCCCCTTCCAATGTCACTAAAACTTGTTGTTGGTGTTGTAAGATTAAGACAATATCATTTGGGAATAAACATGTTTAATGTGCAAGCTGATCTTTATTTGCCATTGGTTCAAGATTAATTGGATCCATGTTTAAGCCATGCCTAATGTTTTAACCTAGGTCCCCTTTTGAATTTAATTTAAATTTGCACAAGGATAATTATCAAATCATTGGACTTAGTTTAATTTTTATCCTAAGGCTTGGTCATGTTTTTCAACACAATGAAACCTTTGGCTAAAATTCCTAACTTGGTCTAAATAATCGTATGGTCCATTTGTTATAAGGTTTAGCTTAAAGTCTTATCCTAAGGATTATCATATTTATTAATATGATAAAAACCTTAGGATAAAAATTTATGCTATGTATTTATTATAAGCATGGTCCTTTTGTTATAACTTAGACTAAAATATTAGTCCTAAAGTCTCATTCATGTTTATTAACATAAACAAGACCTTAGTCTAAAGATTTTATTCTAAGTTTTGTATATCCCTCATCCTAACTTAAACATTGTGTTCATTTCTAGGATCAACATCCTACATTTATTTAGGTAGAGTTAATCGAACATTGTGAGATGAACCCAACAAGCCAAAGATTCTAATCCATGGGACCAATCTCAATCAACCCCACAGATCATGATCAATGACACGTATTTAAGTAGATGACCAAGATTGAACAGAGTGAGGTTAATGTTGAAAATTTAAGGTATGGTCCCCATTTTAAAGCCTAAGGAAGTTCCAGATGATCGATGGTACACATTACAACATACACATCTAATCAATGAAGCATAACAATCCAAGACTTCAATAGAGTCATGTTAAAGATCAAGAACTTTCTAGAGATCAATGTTGTGCATTTACTCATCCAATCAAGATCTAATAGTACAAGGCAAGCCAAAACTTTTTGATGAATCTATGAGCAAATGTGGTACTGCCGCATGATGAAAGCATGTTAACTAGCATAACTAATAAAATACAGAGTTTAAAAGGCCCACATGACTGACAAGTGGCACAACGTTAGAGCCTAGTGTAGATTAAATCCCAAACATCTTCTAGGATCAACCACATGTATTTACTTACATGGACAAGATCGGATGGTGCATAATAAAAGAAGACTTTTCAATGATGTTTGGGGTAATGAAACGTGTCATAACCATATAAAATATAATAGAGGTAGCCAATGGTATTCAAATCCTAGGATCGAGATCAATGAATCACATTAATTCATATAAATGAATTGAACAGTCGAGATGAGGGAAGAAATTTAAAAAGGCAATGGTCATTTTTTATCATCATTGAATAGAATGCCATGCAAGTGCTAGAAAAATGCCACATAAGTAGATAACAATGAGACTTAAAGATCTAGTGGACCACTAGTGAGCAATTGAATAAAAATTTATGGCCATGGCCAATTTGTGAAGCAAGTTGTTTATACACCAATCTACTAGAAGGAAAAATTCATTTGTTCTAGAATGCAACAGAGAGGACACTTATCCTAAACACTTATACAAATGCAATTATATGAGACTAACTAACATGATGCCTTGTATATTATAAAAGGAACATTGTCAATTGTCAAAAAGGGTGGGATTTTTTGAGCCAAAACTTGTGTAAACTTTTGAGAAATTAATGTAAGAAGGGAATTATGAAAAGATGTCTCATTTTGTTTGTGTCATTTTCTATATGGTTTCTCTCTCAATTTTCTATTCTAAATTTTAGATTTGAATAGTTCTTTTGAATTCTTGGTGTGTACCTTTGAATGCATAATTATTAACTTATGTAAATGCTAGGTTAATTGAAGGTTCCTTAGTTTGTTTCATTTTATTTTCTCTACGTTTGCAGATGTGCATGAGCTATCTAATTATAGGAGTAAATAGTTAAAGTAAGTTTGGTTCTTATTTGCATCAATTCTCACATTCCTTAGATGATTGTTTGATGTTTGGTAAGATTTGAGCTTAAGCCATTTCATATCATACATTGGTTTTAAGTGCATGCTAGGAGGACATTCAAACTTTGTCGTTGTCTGAGATAAAGATAAACAACATCTATCTTCTCTACCTTACCTTGCCCTTTTACTTCCTTTTTAACTAGATCACTTTAGCTTAATTTCCATTGTAAATATCCATATAGATTATCCTTTATATTAGATTTTGATCATAATTCACTAATATAAGCATATATTACTTCATTTTTTCAAAGATAGTTAGATGGTCAAGGTGACTCCCAACCACCAAACTTTATAAATATTGTGAAATAGTCCACTTGCTTTGCCTCTATTTCACCAATGGATAATAAGATTATCACAACTTGTAACTCATGCATTGAATTATTTGAATTATAAAATTAGAAGTGTTCTTTAAAAACTCAAGGCACCTATGGTACACATAAAGGAATCAACATGGGACTAGTGTTTAGGTGGCATAACCCAAGGCACTAGGGGTTAAGATGCTAAAGGGAGGGTCTAGGACTACTTTAGGGATGTGTGTGGCCCACACAAAGAATGGATAAGTGTCTAAATAGTCCCTAAGATAGGTCTAGGGCTAAGTTAGGGATGGGTGGTCTTAAGTAACACTCTCAACACTCAATTGCCATTTTTAGATGATTAAACAACCATAAATAATACAATTTTGCTAAAATTATTACATATAAGACTATTCTTATCCTTGTCAAAATATGCAGCTATAGTTGGTATAGTAACATAGTATAAAATGAGCCTGAATAGTTAAAATATCTAATGTTGTGAAAAATTACTAAATAAATACAACTGAATACATCAATACAAAAAATAAAATACATCTGAAAGAATAACATGATAGCCATGAGCCTAATTTGGTATTATTTTCTAGCTATAGAGAGGGAGAGCATCGTCATAATACTTTTCTTCCAACCACAGACTGCTGATACCCCACACACCTCCCCACTGGGAGTGGCCCTACCCTTCATGAGGGAGAAGATGAATGTAGAGTGAACATTTTGAACCAATAGAGAATATGTGCAATGTGTAAAATTAATATTCTATGAAACCTCATGTGAACATACAAATGAGAATGTATAATGGACATAAAATATGTATATCTATAAAATTACTTTGGCCAAAGCATTTTATAGTAAAAATCATATTATAACAATATGGTTATAGTCCACGTAAGTAATAATATCTTCTAAATCATATCATACTCAATCATTCTTTCATCCAAACTGATGATGAACTATCTTTGAACAAGCTTCCTACTTGTCATTCATGATCCATTAAATGAAATGATGATAAAAATGTAAAAACCATAGTCATACATATATCTACTCAATGACTCACAATAATTCATCCATAACCAAGCAAATAGACAAAATGAATGTATTATAACATCTTTCATGCAAGTTAATTTAACTCAATAATTTAACACTAAGAATATCAATGCCTATGTGGGGAAGTAAACCCATAATTTAAAATAGTTATGTTATATAGCATTCCAAACTATACTACGTCTTATCTCAAATAGATGTCATAGTGTTACCATATGATTTTGCCTGATTTTTTTTCAAACTAAGTTATCATACATATATTAATAGGATATAATTATATAATTAATAGAATCCAAAAGCTATGCCATTCTCAAATGATACAAATCAGTCCATTCTTAAATAAGACAATCATTCATATGTATATAATTTAAACCAATAATATTCTATTCATAATTAATACCATGAATGTTATGGTATTACCACATAATAATAATCCATCTATTTTCAAAACAAGATAAGAAAATCATACCAAATTCAAAGACAATTCCATATCTAACAAATGCCTTTACTCATCTAACCATTTATTGCATTTATAAGCTTGTAGGTGGCATAAAAGTCCACCCAAATGTTTATAAATAGAATATATGCCACTAGTTGAGAAATTTATATTAATAAACACAAATAAATGTTTCATGCATATCCCGAATGAAGGCAAATGATCATGAATAACTAGAAACAAATAAAATTAAAACTTTCAAAAATATCTATAGCTAGAAATTAAATTAATTGCATATAATGATCGACTGAAACTATACAAATGATAAATTAATTCAAAAAAATAACTAGGGCCTATAAATGAGTCACTATTTGTGCATAATAATCAATTACAATGATCGAATATAACCATACTAATTTAACACTAGTTATAGGTAGTCGACTGGATACTATATATTATAAGAATTACCTCCAAAATTGAATATATTATATAAGTGATTGCTAAGCTTCCAACCAAATTTAAAAATCATTATAAACCATTATTCAATCAACCATTCCTCCATATTCTAAACTATATGTAGGTGAAAATTAGATATATCCAACTAAATAAGTCTTAAATAACTAAAAACCCTTATTTGTATTCTACACCAGCTAGGTATTACCTCTACCATAGGTATTCAAAGAGTAAAAAATATGTAGATTAGTCTCTTGTTAGTACAAATGAGAAAAAATCAAACATAACAATTCACTAAGACTAAATACTCTTGCCTAAGAACTAGGGGGAGCATAACATAGTAAGCAAGATCACAAAATAGAAATGAAGACAATACAATTTTCTTACCTCTTTTATCAAATTTAATGCTTACTTATTGGCATAAGTATGTTCATGCCCGGCCTATGATGATTAAAGTCTTCTATCAATGCTCTTCCATGGTGGTATCATCTCTCCAATAGTCACTGATGTCTTGGGGTGAAGCTTGGCATAAATTGGGCATTATAACACTACTCTTAAAGGCTTTAAGAAGGTATTCTAGTAGAATAAACTTACACACAAAAAATTATTAAACAATGGTGTGGGAACTTGTATTTATAGCTCAAATATTTAAATCTAACCATAGGGAGGTCAGGTTAAATTCTAACTTGAGTTGAGTCTAAATTAACCTAGTATGAGTCAGTCTAACTTTGGGTGGGGTTAAGGAACTCACGAAATCTTGACACCTCAATTTCAGATATTTTTGAGGCATGACAATTCACTTTAAATATTTATGAGATGTGAGTCATATTTTTAAATATTTATGAGATAATAAATCATTTTATTAGCTCATTTGACTTTTGACTTCGTATTTGGCTAAAAATTCTTTTTTTGGTAAATGAAATTCACTAATTTGATTTGGAATTTTTGTTTAGGCAAATTAATTGGGATTTATAATATAATTAGTCTTTGTTAGTGATTTTTGGATTTTTGAAATTGTTTTAGATGTTATTAATTAATAGCTCGACATGCCAGAAGTGCCAAATTACTAGGTCATAATTTGACTAGGGTTAGAATTGAACCAAGTTAGTAGTGCATATAGGGTAACACACCAAATAAGCTAGCCTCGTCATGTTTCTAGGTAATTAAATCCATTATACATATGAATTTGATCAATTCAAGTGATTTTTAGGCTTAAAATGTGTCATTTTCTATGAATTGAACTAAATCTCCAGTTTAGGCACAAAAGTGGCCAAAACTAAGTGTCTATAGTTTTCCCAAATAGGGAGATGGGATAAATACTAATTTTCCCAAAGGTGGTAATAATTAGTAACCAAATGGAAAGCATTGATTTTCCTAAATGTGGTTATAATTATTAACAAAAAATGGGTAAAAGATTGGTTTACCCAAAGACAATTATAATCAGGAATGAAAAATAGGAAACACACTGATTTACCCAAAGGCGGTTATAATCAAGGACACATATATTTTTCTTGGAAGGGATAGAGGAGAAATTAAAAATAGTGTTTTTTCAAAGATGGTTATAATCATTAACATAGGATTCAAAAATGATGATTTACCCATAGATAGTTATAATCATTAAATTGGTCAAAAATAATTTTGTCACAACATGGAAAATTGGTAAGGGTAGCTTATGTAAAAAATATGTAAAATAGATTTATGATGAGATTACAAAGGATAAAACATATTTCTAACCTAAATGTGAGTTTGAAGATGAACATTTGAATAAACATAAGATATACGTTGAGAAATCATGTTGTTATATGGGTCTTAGGGGAGGCCCAAAAAGATGGTTGAGTTTATAATCAACAACTAAATGTGAAACACTGATTTGCCCAAGGGTGGTTATAATAAAAAATGGAATGGGAAACAATGATTTGCCCAAAGGTGATTATAATCAAGAATATAAAGGAAACATTGATTTTCCCAAAGACATCTATAATCAAGAACATAATGAGAAACACTAATTTTCCCAAAGGTAGTTAGTTATAATTAAGAATAAAAAGGGAAACATTGATTTACATAAAGGCAGTTATAATTAGAAATAAAAGCATTTTCCCTAGAAGGGTAGGTGAAGAGATTAAAAATAATGATTTTCCTATAGATATTTATAATCATTCACATGATATGCAAAAATAATGGTTTTCCCATAGGTGGTTATCATCATTAAATTGGTAAAAAACAAGATTTATCACAACAGGTAAGTCGACAAGGGTAGCTTATGTTGGGGATCAACCAACAATATGATTACATTTATGAAAGCAATAAATCGTAGAATTAAATCAGATAGATAAGTAACTAGAATGATAATAACAAAGAACAAGAGATACAAGAAACCACCCTAAAAATTTGTATTAAACTCTTTACAGAAGGAATACGATTGAAGAAACTTCCTTCTTCCACACCTCTCTCAGATGCACAAGATCTCTCTATAGATCTCTATCCCTCAAGAGCTCTCTCTCTCAAGTACAATTAACTCCAACAACCTAGATTGATTCACTTATACAATTTTGTACTATTCTTCAACATTCACATACAATGAACTACTACAATCACAATAAGCTAAGAAGATCTAATTCTACATATAGAATTAGGAGACTTGAGCATGCACTTACAACCAACAGTTAAGCCTCTTGAACAAGGGCTCTAAAAATAGTCTTACTAATAATAGAGATGCGAACTTAAGACTAAGACTTAAACTCATCATGCAAACACTTAGTTTTGTCCTCAAAAATAGCATTCTGGACACACAGGTAACCGATGCCGGTTCCTACCTGCTTGCCTGTGACCGACGTCGGCCGATCCCCTGCCGACACTGGTGTCTCTTAAACTGCACCTGACTGACATCGATCACTCCTGACCAACGTCAGTCACTCTTGACCAATGCCGGTGACTGTGTAAACCTACAACTATGGTAATGCACTCCTTGGTGAAGCTTTTAGGCTCCACACCTTAACAATCTCCCACTTGGAGATAAACAGCTGCACTAGTACCTATACAACAACATCTTCTAGCTCCTCCATCTTCAACTCAATCATGAAGACCAATAGAAGTTGAATGAAGATTCGACTTCTCCTTTGTAACTGGCTTGGTTAACATATCAGCAAGATTCCTATCTGTATGGATCTTCTCCAGCTTCAACTCACCATCCTCCAATACCTGTCTTATGAAGTGGTACCTTAGCTGTATGTGCTTGGTTCTTAAATGAAAGGCTGAATTCTTAGCCAAATGAATTGCACTCTGACTATCACTGTATAATCTACAACTCTCTTGCTCCCTTCCAAGCTCTTCCATGAACTGTGTCATCCATACCATCTCTTTGCTAGCCTCTGTGGTTACAATATACTCTGCTTCTGTAGTTGACAAGGCAACAACTTTTTGCAACTTTGATATCCAGCTAACCACCATTCCACCTACAGTGAAAACATATCCTGTGGTGCTCCTCCTACCATCCAAATCACCTACCATATCTGAATCTACATAACCATGTAGAGAAATATCTGAACCTCCATAGCACAAGTGCCTATTGCTGGTTCCTCTCAGATATCTAAGGATCCACTAAACTGCTTTCCAATGTTCCTTTCCTGGATTGGCCATATACTTACTTAAAATTCCCACTGCTTGGGCAATATCCAGTCTAGTACACACCATTGCATACATCAAACTCCCTACTGCAGAAGACTATGGAACTTTACTCATGTACTCTACCTCATCATGTGAATTAGGACATTGTTCTTTACTTAGCTTAAACTGTCCATCCAAAGGTGTGCTTACCGATTTAGCATCCTGCATATTGAACCGTTTCAACACCTTGTCCACATAATCCTCTTAAGACAATATCAACCTGTGATTTTTCCTATCTCTCTTAATGCTCATGCCAAGGATTTTCTTTGCTGCTCCCAAATCCTTCATAGCAAATGTTTGAGCTAATTTCACCTTAAGCTCAGAGATACCCTGCATGTGTGATCCTACAACCAGCATATCATCTACATACAACAATAGAATAATATATTTACCATTATCTAATCTCTTAAAATACACACAATGGTCAGATTGACACCTACTGTAGCCATGCTCAGTCATAAACCTGTCAAATTTTAAATACCACCATTGTTAGATCTCAGGCACTTCAATCTTCTACCTATCTCATTCTCAACCATAGCTTTCTAAATCTTAAAAGTCTCAAAAACATCAGATTTCTTCTTAATATAATAGATCCATACCTTTCTTATAGCATCATCTATGAATGAAACATAGTACTGTGATCCTCCAATAGAAGCTACCTGAGCTGATCCCCACACGTCTGTGTGAACAAGCTGCAACTTATGCTTCTTTGTAGACCCAGTCTTGAGAAAACTAACCCTTTTCTATTTTCCAAATACACAGTGCTCACAAAATTCTAGATCCATGCTTTTCAAATCTGAATGCTTACCTTTAGACTTAAGAATTGACATCCCCTTCTCACTCATGTGGCCAAGCCTTGAGTGCCACAATTTTGCATCCACATCTGAAGTAGATAATACAGAAGGAGAATTGTTAGTAACACAATTACATAAATAGAGAGTACCTACTCTCTTACCTCTGGCCATAACAAGTGCACCCTTGGTCACCTTCCAAGATTCTGCTGTGAGAGTTACTGTACAACCCTCATCCCCTAACTTTCCTGCAGAAATCAAATTTCTCTTCAAGCTAGGAACATGCATAACATCTCTCAACACCCATGTGTTGCCATTCTGCATTTTCAGCTGCACTTTACCTTTGCCAATAATTTTACAAGGTTCATCATCCCCTAGATACACTATTCCAAAATCTCCATGGATATAGTCACTAAAATATTCCCTATTAGGGGTAGCATGAAAAGATGCACCAGAATCTAATACCCAAGATTCTATATTATTATGCAAAGAGAATATTAAAGCATCTTGTGCAATACCTGCAACCTTTGCTTCTTCTTTTCCTTCGTGCTGATTGTCCTCCTTAGGCTTTGACCAGCAATCTCTGCTTATGTGCCCCATCTTTCCACAATTCCAGCATTGTGGCTTCCTGCCATTTCTAGATTTAGATCTACCTCTCCCCTTAGACTTAGATCTTGATCTCCCTTTCTTGCTCTTCTCTTTTTGCCTTCCCCTGCTCTCAAAACTTAAAGCGTTCCCAGATGTCTCTTTTGTGCTTTTCCTACGAATTTCCTCATTCAAGATAACACTAACAACATCCTCTACTTTTAAAATATTTGAAGTAGATGCAGTATTGCTAACTGCCATTACTAAGCTATGCCAGCTTTCAGGCAAAGAACATAATATTAAAAGAGCTTTAATTTCATCATCAAATATAATTTTGACTGAACTTAATTGATTTACAATTCCATGGAAATCATTCAGGTGATTAGATACAGATCCACCTTCCTGCATATGCAAATTAAATAGCTGCTTCATAAGATATACCTTATTAGAAGCTGAGGGTTTTTCATACAAATTTGCTAAAGTAGTCATCAACTCTACCGTTGTTTTTGTTTGTGATAAATTAGATATCACAGTAGATGCTAGACTCAGTCTTATAGACCCCAGAGCCTTTCTGTCAAGAACTTCCCATTCTTCATCATCCATGTCTGTGGGATTCTTTGCAATCCCACCTAACGGTAAGTATAAATCTTTCTAATACAGATAGTCCTCTATCTGCATTCTCTAATGTTGATAATTTTTGCCATTAAACTTCTCCATTCTCTGTTTACTTTCTTCTGCCATTGCTTCTCCCACTCAAATAAAAATCCCTACAGAAACCCCTGTGAGTAACCTGTAATCAATACACACTAACACAGATCTGAACCACCTGTTAGTGAACCTGAGCTTTGATACCGATTGTTGGATATCAAGCTCTAAACCTACAACCAAGGCTCTAATACCACTTGATGGGGATCAACCAACAATATGATTACATTTATGAAAGCAATAAACCGTAAAATTAAATCAGATAGATAAGTAACTAGAATGATAATAACAAAGAACAAGAGATACAAGAAACCACCCTGAAAACTTGTATTAAACTCTTTATAGAAGGAATACAATTGAAGAAACTTCTTTCTTCCACACCTCTCTCAGATGCACAAGATCTCTCTATAGATCTCTATCCCTCAAGAGCTCTCTCTCTCTCTCAAGTACAATCAACTCCAACAACCAGGATTGATTCACCTATACAATTCTGTATTGTTCTTCAACATTCACATACAATGAACTACTACAATCACAATAAGCTAAGAAGATCTAATTCTACATATAGAATTAGGAGACTTGAGCATGCACTTACAACCAACAGTTAAGCCTCTTGAACAAGGGCTCTAAAAATAGTCTTACTAATAATAGAGACGCGAACTTAAGACTAAGACTTAAACTCATCATGTAAACACTCGGTTCTGTCCTCAGAAATAACATTCTGGATGCACAGGTAACTGACGCCGGTTCCTACCTGCTTGCCTGTGACTGACGTCGGCCGATCCCCTACCGACGCCGGTGTCTCTTGAACTGCACCTGACCAACGTCGGTTGCTCCTGACCGACGCCGGTGACTGTGTAAATCTGCAACTATGGTAATGCGCTCCTTGGTGAAGCTTTTAGGCTCCACACCTTAACAACTTATAAAAAATATATAACTTCGATTTATAATAATCTGGTAAAGGATAGAACACATTTATATCCTAAATGTGATTTTGAAGATGCATGTTTGAACAAACATGGGATAGAGGTTGAAAAATTATATTGTTAAATGGGTCTCATGGGAGGTCCAAAAAGATTTCCTTTTTTATGAGATATTCTTCTAAGATTATCATATGATTATGTTGTATGACTCATGTGTATGCTTATTCATATATGATCATTTGTATAAACACATAATAAATCATTTGTTGTTCTTGTTTTTTACTCATGGATTCAAGCATATGTTAGGTTAGTTGGCTAGTTTTAGATATATTGGAGAGATGCTACCATTTGTATTTCTAGAATAGACTCATGTGAGCATGGTTTTTTAGTAGCTTATGATATTATGCATGATAGTTATGGGTAGAGAAAATGATAATTCATATCTTAAGCATGGAAAACTTAATTTAAATGTAAATGTAAACAACATGGGAATAAGATATGGATAATCTAATCCCAAGTGTGAATATAACAAATAAGTCAAGTGTAAGACTAAATACAAAAATTTACAACTGAATTACATGATCTAGATAATCAAGACTTAAGTGTAAACAAAATATAATAGTATTAGGGTAATTGATGAAGAGAAAGACATAAAAAAACAAAACAAACAAACAAATAAAATAAACAAAAAGATAAAATCAAACAAAAAACAAAACAAAACATAAATAAAAACAAACAAAACACTAATAAACCAAAACAAATAAAATATGCAAACAAAAAAAGTGAATAACATAATCAAAACAACTAAACAATCTAAACCAAAAAAAAATTATAGTAAACAAATTATGCTAAACACAAATAAACAAAAATATACAAATGATGGTTACTCACAATGTCAGTGTAAATAGAAAATAAATTGTTCATGCATGTGTAATAGAGGTGTTACTCTTGGCAATAGAGTGACCCCTAATCTAGATATTAATGACATAGGTAAAAGAACACAAGCAAAAATGGTAGAAGGTTACCCCTAGGCTATAGGGAACAATGACACAAACAAAACAAACAAATTGGGGGGATAAAAGAAAAGGAAGGGGTAGTCAAGATGAATCCATATGAACTAGGAAGGTGGACATTACTTACATAGCTCCATGGACACAATATCAAATGTGAACTTTAGGTCAAATATAGTTCTCCCAAGATATGGGATAGAAGAAAATGGATGATAAGAAAACATGATTAATGTGTATATGAAAAAAAGAATGATCTCAAAAAACGTTGAGTGCATGAGAAAAGAAAGGATGATGTTTCATAATCATGAAAACATCAATGCAAATAAATCATGCAAGTATGAGAGTGTGATTTAGGATAAAACCATACTAAAATTAAAGAGACAAGTAGCCACTAATGAATTGAATTGGTAATTCATAGTGTCTACTACATCTAATACTTAGAATGAGAATGATCTTGTAAAATGTCAAGATAATAAGATGAAGTTGTTCATAAAATAATGATAGCATTCAAAATTAATATTAATCATAAAAAAGAGAAAACCTGGTAAAAGAGTGACTGAGTTAACCTTAACATGAATTGAACATTGCCTACATAGTCTTGCAATACCTCAAGTCACTGTAGTTCTGCCTTCAACAATCAAGGTGTTAAATTGTTTCCAATGTGTTTAGTGTTTTTATTATCTCAAATCTGTCGAGAATTAAAATATACAACATAGTCTAAAATTTAAAAATGGTGAGAGTGTGGAAAAAGGGTGATTGAGCTGACCTTAACATGAATCGAGTGCTTATTACATAGTGTCATTTATGACCTAAAGTCACTGTAGTTCTCCCTACTCAAAAGGCAGTGAAATGCTTCCAATGTTTTTGGTGTGTTTAATATATCAACTCTATCAAGAATTATGAGATACGATAAGGTATAAACTTGAAAAATGGAAAGATCATATGGTTTAAGCAATGCTTGCGAAATGGAGAGAGCGTGGCAAAGGAGGTGACTAAGATAACCTCAAGGTGAATTGAGTGATGCCTACATAGTCCCATTTAGGATCTCAAGTCACTGTAGTTCCATCTACTCAAAAGGTAGTGAAATGCTTCCAATGTTTTTAGTGTTTTTGGTATCTCAACTCAATCAAGAATTATGAATTACAAAATAGTCCAAAATTGCAAAATGATAAGAGAGTGGCTAAGGGTGACTGAGTTGGCCTCAATGTGAATCGAGCACTACCTATTTAGTCTGATAGGACATCAAGTTATTATAGTTATACCTACATAAAAGGCATCCAATTAAGTACCAACAAGTTTAGGTAAAAGGAAAATGTTAAGGAAAATGATAACAATAATGGCACGGTGATGTGAAAAAGCATGGTAAAAGTATTTTACCTAATTTGACCATAGGTGGTTATAATTAAGAAATAATGACAAAGGGTCAGTGGTACTAATTTACCCATAGGTAGTTATAATTAGTAGCATGAGGTGGGACACTTATTTTCCCAAAGGTGGTTATAATCAGTGGTACCAACTAAACATAACAACAAATGAAGGATACAATTACTAAGACCACTATCATATTGATTTCATATAATATCATTTGAATATGTAATTCTAACTCATCAACCAATAAACGTGCTTAAAGTAAAAATGAATCAAAATGAATGCCAAACATGATAGGTAGGGTTAGGTAAAAATAATTGGTTGGCAAAGGGTTAAGGGTATGGTATAATGATAAGGGGTATAATAAAAAGAATAGGTATAATGTAGCATAAATTAGATTATCCTTGTAAACAATAATTTGAATCCCTTAAGCGTAGACATGTTTGAGGTGCATTATGTTCATCAGTTCATCAAGTTCATATCATTCTAGTGTAGCGATATTGTATGCTCTAGAACCATAGTAGGAAACAACTACATAGGGCCCTAACTAGTTTGGTTAGAACTTTCCTTTTTTCTTAGACTCGACGTTGACATTTTAATGATTCTTTTTTAGTACTAGTCACCAAGATCAAATTCACAATGCTTAAATCACCTATTATATTGGCCTTTGAGTAGGTTTTGATAATCCTTGATATTATTCAAGGTAGCCAAACATTTACCATTAAGTAGGTCTAGCTATTGTAAGAGAGTCACTTTGCAGTCTTCATCATCGATGATGTGCTACAATGAATTTTAGAGATAAGACAACTCAAACTTAATAGGAAGAATGGATTCAATTCCATAAACAAGTGAATAGGTTGTAGCTAATGTTGGAGTAAAAAATGTGGTATGGTATCTACAAAAAGCATTAAATAACTATAAATTCTATTTACAACCAACTTCATTGATAATCTTCTTCAAAATATTGACAATGGTTTTATTAGAAGCCTCAACTTGGCTATTGCCTTGTAGATAATAAGTGTTAGAATAATGTTGTGTGACGTGGTATGGTATGTACAAAAAACATTAAATAACTACAAATTCTAATTACAACCAACTTCATTGATAATCTTCTTCAAAATATTGATAATGGTCTTATTAGAAGCCTCAACTTGGCTATTGGCTTACAGATAATAAGTGTTAGAAGAATGTTGTGTGATGTGGTATTAAGAAAAAAGTGATTTCATATATTTATTATTGAATGATCCACCATTATCAGATATAATGTCAGAGGGGATGCCATAACAACAAATGAGATATTTGAATATGAACTTGGATATCTACTTACCAATGGCATAAGTGAGGGGAATAGATTCCACCCACATAGTGAAGTATTTGATAGCAGTCAAGATATGTTTATGGACATCTAAATATGTTGGATTAATCTTACCAATAATGTCGAGTCCACACATTGAGAATGACCATGGTGTCATGAATGGTTTGAGTGTTTTGTATAGAGCATGAATCAAATTGGCATGCTTATGAAACTTGACACACCTCTTCACATATGTAGCTACATCTACTTCCATAGTTGGGCAGTAATACAAATATGTAGTAATTTTTTAGCTAATATTACCCCATTTTTGTGGGCTCCAAACACTCCTTCATAGACTTCCCTCAATGCTAGTCCAAATTTTTCTGAAGGTAAATAATGAAGTAGAGTTCCATCATAGCTTCTGTGATATAAGGTTGGTCTAAGTAGGGTATATTGAGAGGATTTATGGGAAAAGGATTTTTTTTTTTACATGATAAATATGGAGGCATGGTTTGGTCTTTAAGATAGGCATATATATCAGAGTACTAGGGAGATGTGGGACCAACAATGTCACAAACCATCTCAATGATTGATTACATGTGTGTCAGTGCTAAGAGATGTTCAACAAGAAATTGATAATCCCTAGCTTTATCAGTGATCTAAGTCATGAAACCAATAGTGTCCATAGAATCAACTATTCTATTATTGGCTTGAGGTATCCTCTCAAATTGGATGTTGGTAATTTATTTCGTAAGAGTATCAAGCATCCATTTATAGGGTACCAACTTCTCATCTTTTATCTGATACTAATCTGTACCCTGATTGATGATTATCTAAGAATAACCAGACACTAGTAAATGTTAAATGTTACACTATAGTACTTAATGAATCTCTACAATGAGTGCTTCATACTCGGCCATGTTATTGGTATAGGGAAATCTAATATGAAAGGACTTGGGAATGAGATCCCCATGTGGCATACTAAATAATATTCTAGCTCCTAATCCATGATTTGTGAAAGATCCATCAAAGTACATCTTCCATCATTCATCCTTAAGAGGTGCATCTACTTCTTCAATAGTCATGATGGTGTCATCTACAAATATAAATGTAAGAGGTTTAGTATATTGAAGAGGAGCTTCAATAAGTTGATCTGTGAGTACTTTCCCCTTAATGGATTTTTGGTTGACATATTTTATTTTAAACTTGCTCAATATCATGATCCATTTTGACATACAACCCTGTAGAGCTGATTTGGGAAATAGATACTTGAGTGGATCAACTTTAGAGATAACAATGTTCTTGTTGTTTAGCATACAATGATGCAAATTTTGGGCTGTGAACACAATTACTAAACATGCCTTTTCAATTGGTGTATATTTGTGTTCATATGTGAGTAATGTTTGACTCAGATAATACATGTCATGCTCCTTTCCCTATTTATTATGATGTGCAAAAAGTGTCCCTAGGGCATTTTTAGTTGTTGATAAGTAAAGAAGTAATAGCTTGTTTGGCATTGGTAGCAATAAAATAGGTGGGTTGGGAAGATATTCTTTAAGATGGTCAAATTATTTTCAACATTCTTCATTCTAGGAGAATGTAACATCTTTCTTTAACAAGTGCATAAATTAATGGCATTTATCAGCTAACTATGAGATGAAGCAGTTGATAGATTGAAAATTATCCTACAAACTATAGAGTTGCTTCAAGGTAGATGGTGGTGGAATTTACGTAATTACACAAACTTTAGTTGGGTCAAATTCAATGCACATGTGAAAGATAATGAAACATAATATTTTTATAAAAGTGATTCCAAATACACATCTCTTCAAATTAAGCTTAACATTGTACTCATAAAGGATCTCAAAGATTCTTCATAGCATGGTAGGGTGATTGATACAGGTCTTTGATTTACCCAACATATCATTGACATAGTCCCCAATAATGTCATGTATCATGTCATGAAGTCACTATCATAGCTCTTTTTTAAGTGACTCCTACATTATTAAGTCTAAAAAACATCATCTGATTGAAAAACATTCCCCATGAAGTGGTGAATGCTATCTTATGGTGCTATCTTGATCTAATTATAGCCTAAAAATCCATCCATTAGAGAGAACATTTCATATCTATTCGTTGAGTCGAATATCATATCAATATTAGGTAGATAAAAGTTATATTTTGAGTAGGATTTGTTGATGTCTCTAAAATTAGTGCAGATTATAATAACTTTTTTCCTTTTACTAAAGGGAACAATGTTTGAAATTTACTCAGAATAATCAATTGGCTTGATTCATTTTGTGTCTAAGAGTTTTTCCAACTCTTTCTTTACTAACCTAGTAATACGAGGATACATGTTACATAACTTTTATTTAACAAGCTTGGCATTGGTATGTACAATGAGATGGTGTAAAACCAAATCAAGGTCCAAACTTGGAATGTCCAAATAAGCCCATGTAAATATGTTAACAATTCCCTAAAAAAAGATGTAAAATCTTCACATTCCTCCTCAGTGAGGGATGTGCCTAGTTTAATCCACTTTAGTTCTTATGGAGTCATAATATTTACCTCTAAAGTGTCCTCTATGAGAAGTGTAGAACCATCGTATAGAATGGTTGGTAAGGAGGTGAACTAATTGGAAATGAAAAAGTCCTCTAGAATAGGAAGAATTAGAATCTCCTAATGCTAGCATTGGACATGATATAAATACTTCAAGGCACTCTTAAACAATCTATGTAAAATCCTACCACTTCTTAGTACTAATATTTGATCTATAAATAGAATATGGGATATAGGTCTTCTATGCTTCATAGAAAGAGGGGTGAACATCCCCATCTAATGGTGTCATAAACTAGTTTTCACCAAGAGACTCACTTTTTTCTTTACTTTTTCCCTAGTCAAAAAGTGCCCCAAAGAGGTTTTCAATTTCAGACCTCATTATTTAATTTACTTTTTATTTTTGGTTAGGGAAGTTCACTCACTTTCTGAAGTAGGCAAAAAGATCCAATCTAATATCAAATCCGTGATTGTGGTCTCCAAGAGGTATGTGACTCCTCAATCCCATAAACTTGTATATGGCCTCATTATTTTTGAACTTGTCTAATGGCATTATTGACTCTTTTTGGTCCCAATCTATCAATTGTGGATGGTAAAGGGTTAAATGTGAAGGTTGATAAATAGGGCTAATGGTGAAAATGGTATAGAGGTTAAAAAAATTTGTAGTTACAAGGTCATAATAGATGCTATAATCAGACCTTGCATCATGTTGACATCATCATTGCTAATATTTGGTGTTAGAATGCAAATTAGGTACTTGGGGTCACCTTGAGGTGGTTTAAATCTGATACCATGTGTTCCCCTAAACTTGGTCATTTATATTGGTTCAATTGTTCCTTCTTGATATACCCTGAGGCCTCTACCTTCATAAGATAGGTGATCCATAATCTGGTTAGGAATAGGATACCTCATGCTTTGGTAATAATTGGCCAACTCATCAGTGTAGAGCCATGAATCATCCTTTACTAAGGGGTCTTGTTCTAGGCTAGATGTCAGTTTAAAAACAATGGGATTATTCATATGATATTTTCCTTTGATTTCCCATACCATACGAGTAGTCTTGGCCTTAGGTCTCCCATAAGCTTTTGGATTTTTAGGCAATTTGTCAAGATGAAATGCATTATGAGTATTCTCCAAGACCTTTATCAGTGACATATAAGTGGCTAAAAATTTATGGTGGAGGCATGGCTGAGGTAGAGGCTAGGTTGTCTAGGTTAAAGTAATTAGATTTTAGGCCTGATTCAATGGATTTTACTTTTTTAGCTTTGTCTCCATCTAATTTAGGTATAGGATTCATGCCAAATTGGTAGTTATAGCTTTTATACTCGACCTCAAGGCATTTACAATATTGATATGGATGAAGATCAGTAGGTATAGTCACTTTCATTCCTGAATGTGGAAAGTTTATACACTGATGCAATGTAGAAGGTATCACCCTAATTTTTTAGATCTAGGGTTAGCCCAATAATAAATTGTAGGATAGTTTCAAGCCTAAAACATGGCACATAGTATCATGAGTCAATGTATCAATGAGCAATGACAAGTTAATGGTACCTTGAGATTCTCATTCTTCATTATCATATGCCTTGATAATGATGGTATTTGGTTGCAAGTAAATTGCTATATGTTTGAGATGATTGACCAAATTTAGAGACACAATGTTGAGACCCAAACCATTATTCACAAGGACATGTTTAACTATATGGTTTATTATACCAACTTCAATATACAATAGGTTATTATCTAGATGGCCCATAGAAGACATATCACTTTGGTCAAAGGTGAGACATTGGCTAGGGGCCAAGTGCCCTACCATGGTTTGGAATTTGTCTGGAGTGATATCATCTAGTATAAGAGATTTATTCAAATACTCATTTAGGATGTCTTTGTGGATGGTATAAATGCACAAAAAATCCATGATCAAAATGTGTGCCGGTGTCTTTTTTAGTTGTTCCATAATATCATAGGTTTTCCCCTTAGTTTTATCAGTTAGTTTATTTATGATAAGCATAAAATTTAGATTAGGCTAATTTTTAGTATTTCATTGTGGTCCTTTGATAATGACCCTAGCTCATTGAGTTATAATTACACAATCTTGATCTGAAACTTGGCTTTGGCAGTTGGCTAGGTAGGTAATGAGGCTTATAATGATGATTCTTAGATGGTATGGTGTGTGATATTATCAACATGGCCTATATCATATGTTGATTAGGACATGTATTTCCATATCAGTAGGAACAACATGTATACACATAATATTTTCAAACTTTATCAATTATTGATGCTTTCTATCTTGCAAGAACCCATTGAGTCTTAATCTCTCTACATGCATGCTTTAAAAGGTGCACTAGGAAAGGGGTGGGCATACAATTGGTGCTTTTCAAGATTATTTTCTATTTAATACCACTTTCTATCTACATAACCATCTCCTAAAAACATTCCCCTAAGCTTTTCCTGCTCTTTTGCACCCTATAGTCATTTTTTGCCTTCTTTATCCCTTCCCTATCCTAAAATCCTTTTTTTTAGTTTACGATACAATTCCAAACCCATTGACCCTATAATATAATTTAAAAAACTCATTTAAGGTCTAGGTTGGCCTTTGGCTAACATCGACCAAGACCTAATGACCCTGTTGGTTAAACTTTTGTAAAGGACTGGGGTTAGATTCAATTGTATAAATATATTAATTTCATTATTCTTAGAGACAATAATATTTAATTATTAATTTGTGCTTCTTTAAAATATGCTCTTCCACAATTCTACTTGAGGAGTCTTTGCTTAGGGTTTCTACTTGGAGAAGAATCTTGTCTTGTGGAAAAGTCTTGGATGTTTTGGTCTTTCTTAGTGATCTTTAAAAATCACAACAACCTCTTGTGAATCACCTATGGCCAAGGGAGAGATTGAGTCTTGATGGGTTCATCTTCAAGGTAAGCATCTCTAACTTTGCTCCTCTCTTTAGTAGATATAAGTAGCATAAGTAATATCTTTTGAATATATTTCTCTCTTCATGCATCAGGGTCTTACCTATACATAACTTAAATAACATTATCTTATGCATGTTTAATTTTTTGTTTATTACCCTCATTTTGTGCCACAAGCTTTGGTGAGCACTATATTAGACTTTACTTTACTTGTTATTAGTTTAGTGAATATGAAAACATAGGACCTAGTTAGGGTTATTGCATAGTTTTGCATGATTGGAGGCTTTGTAACCCTCCCTGGTGATATTATTGTGGTAAGATATTACTTAGCTAGGTCTAGAGTATCCATCTTAGTAATACACCAAAATATAATATGTATTTACAATTATAAGTGTAAGTAGGATTTATCTTTTCTGATTTAGGATTGATTTATATATCAGTTATATTTCCATTTACATACATTCTAGTAAACCCAAAGTGAATCTAACCCTTGAAGATTTTCTTTCACACCATTATTTTTATCATTTTATTATATTTTTCCATATTTATAGTAATTTAGTGAACCAATCAATATAGTTCTTTTTGTGTGCAGGTTTAACACACTGTCACTTCAAAATAACTCTATTCTATTTGCGCCGCTCTTCATCAACTACATGTTATTGTATCGAGCAATTCGACATAATATTTTTATTTAGTTCCAAGTTAGAATACACTCTCAAATAGGTCAACTCTATCTTCTATTTTATTTTGTCAACATATAGGTCAACAAACATTATCGAGAATGTCGACTCTATTTGTTATTCTTCTTCAACATATAGGGTTTTGTAGAGCTTGGTCAAACTAGTCGACCTAATTTTTAGAATTTGAAAACAATAAATAAGAACTAAAACATAAAAAATTGCAATATAAATAATCTTAATCTCATTAAGGTTCCTTTCTCATCTCTCTATCATTTTAGTTCTTCCTTCAATTATATTTTTCACAAGTTGGCTGTCTTCAAAACTGCAACCTTATAGCTAACTAGGTCGACTTGGTTGACTTAGTTCTATAGTCTACCTTTTATTTGAGAGACATAGTTGACCTATTTAACTTAGTTCTTAAATATCTTACTTTTTAAGACCAAAAATGACCCATTCAGATCTGTTATATACTATTTGCATATAATGTTTCTTGCATTTACTCTGTATTATTCTTAATCAAGGAATTAACATCTAGTTGCTAGTAATTAATTTACATTTCTTTTTTAGTTATTTACATGATTAAAATAATACACATAATCTAAATAGGTGGTTTTTCAAATTACCATTTTATTTACACTATTTTACTCTTTTTCACACACTACCAAATCACTTAACATTCAAAAAACATTTAAACATTTTTCTTCCCAAAGCTCATCCACTTGGATTTCACCATCAAGGGGGAAGTTAACTTGGTTTTCTATCCAAGTATAAATATGTGGTTAATGGTATATATTGGTAAAGCACCGATACCCTTACCACTATGATATTATAAAGTGATGGGGTAGGCCCTAATATCAAGCTAGTACCATTGCTAATATAAATATATTTTAGCCCAAATATACTAAAACTAGCTTTAGACTACTTTATAGTTCCCTATTTTAGCTAACTTTCCTATCACATTAAAATCAAAACTTTCTAATAATATAATAACACTTAGGGTGACCAATTATTTAGCATTTACTTTTTAGTTGGTTGCTTGCTCTTTGATCATTGTGTGTTGTATTTGAAAACTTGCATTGGTTAGCGTTGGTGCAAGGTTTGTGTTGTGTTCCCTAATTAGATCAATCACATTGATCAAATAATTTTTTGTGTTAAATTTCATTCTTGCTTCAAACTATCTAGAAAAACTTTTTCCCTATTTCAAGAACACTGCCATCTTGGTCGCTACAGTCCCTTATAAAATATGTACTTTTTCACTTTCTTGTTTATAGTACATGATCAACTTGAATGACTATGTATTATTATTTCTTTGTTTTTTCCCCTATCCAATAGTATACAGTAAACCCACACAACCATACACTCTTCTTATCCTATATTTTAGCAGTACTCTATTGACCTAGTTGACTCAATACCTATAGGTTGACCCTATCTCTAGCTGGTTGACCCTGTTCTTTTTTTATTTAACTCTATTCTCTATTTGGCCAACTTTATCCTTAATTATCCTTTAATTTTTTTTCCTTCATCAAGCATCATGAAATCCCTTATCATAATATTCTTGGACAACTTGAATCCATTTAGACACTATATGGGGTGCTCCTTTCTTCCTTTCGTTACCTCCCAAGAGAATCCTCACTCTTAGAATACTTCTTCCCCTCCCTCATCTTTAGATTGTAACATGGTCTAAATCACACCTCAAGATGAGGTAGGTGGATCATATCCTTTTTTTACCTATCAAGATGATTCCTATCTTCAAGCATCTCATCACAATGTGGGGGTGATTAACATAAGTCTATCTAACAACCCCACTGGTAATCTACCTCCTAACAACCCTCCTCTTAATACCAATTCAAGGAGTCTTCCTACAAACACCAACCCAACAATTGATACAACCCAAAATATTGCACAAATAGTACAATAAATGAACATAATACAAACATTTAACACCTTTCAAATGATGCAACTATAACATCATTTGATCAATATGTATAATCAACCTCCTATTCTCCTCCCTTAAAATAACCCAAAATTTATTCCTCCACCTCTTAGAAATGTCAAAGGAAATGTCATTCCCCAGCCTATCATGAAAAATAAGATTCTTCAAAACATACAAAATCAGCCTTTAGCCCCTTTATTATTTCCATTGATATTGGTAACATATCTCCAACTATTAAGTATGATGGGACTAAACACCCTACATCTTTTCTCAAGGCATTTGATAATCTTTACAAGGAGTGGATCCAAACTAATAAATTTTCCACAACTAAACTTGTAGTTAAAACCTTCACTGGTGATGTATTGGAATGATACAATCAACTTCCCCAACATTCCATATGGCAACTAGAGAATTTAGTCAATCCTATAGTTAAAGAGTTTCAACACAATGATCTTCCCAAAAATTGCCTTAGCCATTTCATCAATGCTAAGCAATCTCCCACTAAATTAGCTCATGATTTTATCAAAGGATGGAAATATTTGGCCCATAAGGATGACCATAATATGACTGATGATGATCTATTTAAACTCTTTATAACTTCCTTAACTCCTCTTCAATATAAGGTTTGAAATTTTTCCCTTCAAATGCTTAATGAAGATCTTGACCAGGCCAATCATCAAGACTTATTAATGAAATAGTTTTAACCTAACACCAAATTCCTTAAAGGGTATTTTCAAACTTCTACCAATGTAATAACCAACAATACTCCTCCAACCAAGCTAGGAATTGCCAAAGCAAATAATTCTCCATCTTCTCACACATCATTGACTATGTAGAAAATGAAACAATTTTTAGCACTCTCTAAACCATTTACTTATCCTAATAATCCTCCTAAATGGTATGAACCTAATCAATTTTGTTGGTTCCATGTTGAGATTGGTCATTCCCATGAACCTTGTAGAGGGCTTACCAAATTTTTTGTCTCCTATATACTTGGATATTAATTCAATCATGAAACCATGATTCAACTCCATCATCAAGAGTATAACACTACTTCTCAAAAATGACAAGCTCCCAAAGCTTCTTCTTCTTATAACCAAAAATATTTCTCTACATCTAACCCTCAATAAGCAAACCAAGATATTTGTGTGATTAATTATGACTATGATCAATATTAAAATAATTCTCAATATGTTAATATGATTAAGGTCATTTATCATAAAAAAATTGGCTCATGAAGATCCTATTACTAAACCTTAAAAACCACATTTGGAAGATCAACTCCTTAAAGATACTGCAACTACTCACCTAGCTTTAACAACTAATGAGGAACCATCTCCTTCTTCCAAATTTACAATCACTTCTATTCCTATAAAATATAATTTACCTTATAAACCTCATGCTAATTCTTCTTCTAAAATCCATTAGAACTTCTTAAAAGAACTCAACTCCTTGCCTTGAAAAATACCTCTTATGGAGTTAGTTCATACCTCTCCTTATCATCACAAGTTATTCATGTAATAACTACAAGACATTGAAGAACCATCTTCCATAGGATAAGAACCACCCTCTCATAAGCCTCAACCAACTGAAGTACATACCATTGAATCCATTTATCCTTATTTAAAAATATCCATATAATTCCTTGAAGAAGACATGATTAATGATGAGATCCTCTTTTGACTTGATGATCCACTCCTATTCATTAAAATAGCCATTAATACTACCCTCTTTCATAAAGTATTAATAGATGAAGGGTTCGGTATTAATGTGATGTCTTTGTGGATCATCCAAAAACTTGGATATAATAAAGATGATTTCAATAAAACCCACCTAACATGTCATGTATTTGATAGAACTAATAAAAATCCACTTTGTTTTATTTGACTCTCTCTTATAATCAGGCCTAAGACTATTTGAACTAAGCTTATGGTCCTAAATTTACCCCTATCTTACAACATAATCCCAGGACAACCATGGACTCATAGAATGAGGGCTATCACCTTTTCTAATAGCCAATGTATCAAGTTACTTCATAAAGGCAAAAGGTATAAGAAAGACGTTGATCCCAACCCTTGGAGTATTGAACTTCCAAATCCTAAATCTCAATATCCCATTCCCACCATTCCAATGATCAATAGTGATCCCTTACCCAAATCTGTAAACGTGAATCTGGATTTACATGTCACTCTTACTGATTCAGATGATGATGAACCTAATGACTAGTAAAATACTTGTAACATTAATAATCAACCTCCTTACATATCAAAGTGGCTTCCTTCTTATTTATTACCTTGTGATAACACCATCCCATTCATTGATGAGATCACTAATTTCTCCCTTCTATGTAGTGCTTAGGAATCCTCTTACATAGAAGATACATTCACATGAAATGATTATGGACTGGCCAAATTATTTCAAGATATTTTAACAATGTCTCCACATAAATTTAGTGATATACGCATTTCCCATTTTGAAATTCCTCCTTGTAAAATTTATCCAACTTATGATGATAATTACATCATGACCAAAGCTCAATCATGAGACTTGGATGTTTAACATTATCAAAAAACTCTAGCTCAAATACATGCTTTCAATCATGATGTTCATACCATTTCCATTAAATTTGAGTTAGCACTTGAAGGTCACAGGCCTCTTACTACTTCTCCACTCCTTGATACTCCTTGGGTGGTTAAACAAACCTTACCTTTCTAACCTCCATAAATTCCTTCATCTTTTATACCACTTACAAAATAAATCATTACATTTGATTCTCCCCCTGTCAATGATGTTAATAACAACCTAATTGAATTTGATCAACCTTCTTCCCCTAATCCACCTACTCCTAAGATTACACTAGATTCCAAAGCCATAAATGTATGTCAAATACACTCTAAATATGATTACCACGGTAATAAAATTCTCAATCTTGATTTAGATGTTGAGTATTGTGATCCTCTTCCCACTTTGCCTAGCAATGTTCCTAAAATACTTCATGCTCGTGAACCTCAATTACCTTGGTAGCATAAAAAACTTAAGAATTTCAATAATAAGTCCCCTTGTTTCAATAAATTCATCAGTAACATTGATCCTAAATCAAATCCCATTTCCTCTCTACCTAACACATTATATCATTTCTAATATGGAAATGCTATGCATATCATGGAAAATACCATAATTGATTATGGTACCCCATCATGCCCTCAACCGATTACAGTCTCTTACAAAATTACACCAACTAAACATGATAACTTCATATTATTATTAGATAAATATCACGAGACTTTCACTTAGTCCTTTGAGTACATTCCTGGTATTGACCTTAGCATCATGGTGCATATTATCATCACATATCCTAAAGCCAAACTCATACGATAAAAGTAATGGAAATCAACAAGTTTAATGATTTCTTTATGGCATAAATTAGAAATTTCCACTAGAAATTTCTAATTTATGCCATAAAGAAATCATTAAACTTGTTGATTCTAAGTTTATCAAGCTTGTGACCTATTCATAATGGGTCTCCAACATTGTCCCTTTTCAAAATAAACTCACCATGGTCATTCACATTTCTATTGACTTCCAAAATATTAATCTTACTTATCCTAAGAACAACTTCCCTTTACCTTTTAATATGCCATCATCGATTCTACTGTTGGTTATGAAATTTTGTCCCTTATAGATGGTTTCTCAGGTTATAATCAAATTCACATTGCCCCTAAAGACCAACATAAGACAACTTTGACCACAGAATGGGGCACCTATTGTTACGTTAAAATGTCCTTCAACCTCAAAAATGATAGAGCTAACTATCAATAGGAAATAACCCACATTTTTCATGATATTATCCTTAATATTGTGGAAACCTATGTGGATGACCTCATTACCACATCTAAAATCTGCAAGACTCATCTCTCTAATCTTGTGACCATCTTTGATTGCCTCAATAAATATAAAGTTAGACAAAATCCTTAAAAATGTGTTTTCGATGTCATATCTAGAATATTAATAGGATTCTTAGTCTCTCTTCATGGTATTGATGTCAATCCTATCAAGATCAATGTTATTATCAACATATACATCCCTCATTTCATTCCCATTGAGGCCATCACCATTCAACAAATCCTATGGTATAAAGACAACATTAAATCTCTTGAATACCAAACCCAAAAAATATAACAAAAGAGTTAAAGTTCAAATACCAAACCAAATAACATTTAATTTATTGAATACCATTCCCTTGGTTGACATAGACCAAGACCTAATTTCCTTTTATCAATAATGATACATAGTCATTTTGGTCAAACCTGTTAGCTAAACCTTTAGAGATGAGTAGGGTTAGATTCATCTATATAAAAACATTGATTTCATCATTCTTAGAGATAGCAAGAGTTAATTATTAATTTTAGTTTCTTTACAAGTTGTTATTCCACCATTATAAGTGAGGAGTCTTATCTTAGAGTTTCTTCTTGGAGAAGAACTTTATCTTGTGGAAAAGTCTTAGATATTTTGGCATTTCTTAGTGATCCTTAAAACCACAAAAAAATCTTACGATACACCTTTGGCCAAGGGAGATATTGAGTCTTGATGGGTTAATCTTCAAGGTAAATATTTGTAACTTTTATCCTCTCTTTAGTAGATAGAAGTATCATAACTAATATATTTTAAATATATTTCTCTCTCCATGCATTAGGGTCTTACCTATACATTGTTTAAATAGGATTCTCTTATGCATGTTTACTTTTATATTTATTACAACCATTTTTTGTCAAAATATTTGGTGAGCACTAGATTAGACTTTACTTTACTTGTTATTAGTTTAGTGAATATGAAAACATAGAACCTAGTTAGGGTTATTGCATAGTTTTGCTTGACTAGAGGATTTAGAACCCTCTCTAGTGATATTATTATGGTAAGAGATCGCTTGGCTAGGTCTAGTAGATCCATATTGGTCATGACCTCAAATATCTAATGTATCAAAAATAAAAAGTGTAAGTAATATTTATCTTCTTCGAGCTAGGATTGATTTATAGATTAGTTGCATTCCCATTTGCATATATAACATAATAATTTATTATGACATTATGTACCTTAGGTGTTCAAAGATTAAAAAATATGTATATTAGTCTCTTGTTAGTCCAAATGAGAAAAAATAAAGCATAATTATTCACTAAGACTAAACACTCTTGCCTAAGAACTAGGGGGAACATAAGACAATAAGCAAGATCACAAAATAGAGATGAAGAAAATACAATTTTCTTACCTCCTTTATCGAATTTGATGCTTATTTATTGACATAATAATTTTTGTGTTCATCCTATGATTATTTTATTATTATATCAACACTTTTCCATGGTGTTAGCATCTCTTTAATAGTTACTTGTGTCTTAGTGTGAAGCTTGGCATAAATTGGGCATTATAACACTACTCTCAAAGGCTTCAAGAAGGTATTCCAACATAATAACCTTAAACAAAATATTTTTAAATAATGGTGTTGGTAATTATATTTATAGCTCAAATAACTAACTCTAACCCTAGGTAGGTTAGGTTAAATTCTTACTTGGGTTGAATCTAAATTAACCTAGGTTGAGTCTGAGTCGGGTTAAGGCACTCATGAAATCTTGACACCTCAGTTTTAGGTATTTTTGAGGCATGACAATTCACTTTAGATACTTGTGAGGTGTGAGTCATATTTTTTTATAATTTATGAGATAATAAGTCACTTTATTAGCTCATTTGACTTTTAACTTCATAGTTGGCTTTTTGGTAAATGAGTTCACTAATTTGATTTGGATTTTTTTTAAAGCAAGTTAATTAGGTTTTGCATATAATTAGTCTTTCTTAGTGATTTTTGGATTTTGGTAAATATTTTAAATGTTATTAATTAATAGTTTGAAATGCCAAAAGTGTCAAATTACTAGGTCATAATTTGACAAGGTTAGAACTAAACCAGGTTAGTGATGCATATAGGTATATACACCAATAAGATAGCCTCATCACATTTATGGGTAATTATATCCATTATGTGAGTGAATTTGGGAAATTTGGGTGATTTTTAGGCTTAAATGTGTCATTTTCTAGAAATTGAATTGAATCTCCAATTTAGGCAAGAAAGTGGCCAAAACTAAGTGTCTACATTACCCATATTCTAATGCCTTCTTTATGCAAGAAGTCCTTCAATAAAATAATTCATTTTATTATTTTTATTAATAGGAAAATGGATGGATATCATAGTCATTACCCATTATTATAATCATATGGGTGAAAGTGTTTCTTATAAGTCAAAATAAGATGATTTTTGTGAATTTATGTACTTACAATCATATGGGTGAAAGTGATCCTTTCACCCATATGATTGTAGGTATGTAAATTCACAAAAATCATATTATTTGAACTTATAAGAAACATATATCCTCATAGAAACCATACTATAATCTAACACAACTTTATCATGTTGTTTTTATCTAAAATAAAACACAAAAATTATAATTACCTAATGGGTCTTCCATAAAAATTTGAACAACTATTTATATATCTTAAAAAACTAATGAAAATCATTATTTATTAACCTATATAGGCTTGCACAAATTGGCCATAACAGGGTATGAATTTACTACCTAGAATGGCACTTTAAACAACTAGGGTTTGATGAAAATAAACATATTATAGGTAGATTTATGCGGCAATAAATTAATTCATTATTGAAAATAATATTTCAAACAAAGTAAAAATTTTCAAATTGCAGTAATAAACCCATAATTTTCATTTTTTAATCATTATCTCATTATTCCATTTTTTGGACCACAAAGGAAAATATTATGGAATATTATTACTTGCCTCTTATTTTAGAAAATCAAACATTCTCCAAATTAATATTCCCATAAATGCTACACCATGTTTTCCTTATTATTTCTTCTATACCTCTATTATGTGCTTCTCCACTCTCAACCTTCTTAACACATTTATCTCCCCCATTTTCTCAATGAAATTACACTTCAACTATCAAATCACCCCTCCAAATTTACCCCCAAATTTAGTTATGAAAATGCCTCTAGAACATTCTTTCAGGTTTTAAAAATGATAGAACTATCACTTTTCCCTGCATGCTTCCAAAAATGTTCCATATTAAAAGCTTTTTAATAAATTTTTAAACTCTTGCCACTAAAAATAAGTCATAACTAGGTTAAAATTTATTAATTAAAGCATTTACTATAGTTTCCTAAGTTATATTCCAATATTTATGTTTGATTAATGACCAATGCCACCACAAATGGTCCCATGTTTTCTTACCATTTCAAGTTGTTTATTAACTCTATGTAAGAGGATCTAAACACAAGTCAACACTGATTTTGACTAATGTAAAAAACAATTGATTACCTAATAGTTATTTTATACTTGTTTTATGTTTTGGTTTCAATCATAATATGATAATTTCAATCATAGAATAATCATGATAGTCAAAATTATTATCAAGAAACAAACAGTCATCCCACAAGCATAAATCATAATAATGCCAATCAATGTTCATTGTAACCACTAAGTATCATTACTATTTAATCAAATAAACATAAAGTATTAGACCAATAACAAAAATCAATAAGACAAAAGAAGGAACACACTAACATGTAACACTAATTCACATGTCATCAAATTAGTTAAAACAAGAAATTTGTGCATGTGTGACATGTTCTCAAAATATTCCACCTATACCCTATTGTAGCCATTTATTGTCTCCTGTCTGATGATAATCTTCCTCTAAATACTCAACGAGGGTAAATATTTTTTATTTATCCACCTCAAATAAAATATTATAGTTAGTCTAAGCTTATATATGATAGAAAAAATACTCAAAACGTAAACACATCAAGAAAACTACTACATAATAACCATATCTTAAATGAAATCATCTCAACACAAGATTTAAAAACACAACAATATAGTATATTTAGATGTATGTAATATGCCTTAAAATCATAAAAACAACGAAAGAAAAAAAAAAAAAAAAAAATCTAAACAACATATGTTTGAATATACCAATAGAATCAGATAATAACTAATGGATAGTTTACTTCATTGTCTTAATACTATTGTAGTTTTTTAAGAGTAAGAAGGGATGTAACATCTTATTCATGCTGCTCTTATATATGTTCATATTTATCAATAGCTTCCATAATATTTGAGAATTAAGGAGGATTAGGGGTCACCATTTGAGTTCCACTCAAATAAATTGCTTCATCTTTTAATTTTTTACTAGGGGATGTACACACATCTTTTTCAATATTTCCATTTTCATTTTCTCAATGCACATAGTAGATATAGTGTTTGAATCCTTATAAGTCACACTCATACTATTAGTATTTTTAGGAACATATTTATTTTGAATTTACTTAAGAACTTGATTCTTAGGTACACTTTCTTATTTATCCATATTTTGTAATTTTTTTCAAGGTCCAACAACTACCCATACAATGTTCATACATTTTATGATAAGCACAATAATATTTGGATTTTTGTGTAGGATGTGGATGAGGTAACGTGATCATGTATTTATGAATAATGTTCCTTAGAATTTCAATTTGAGACATATTAACCTTATGATAATCATTTGACCCATTGATTGTATATTTTTATTACTTTTTAACCCACATTTGAGATGGAGTGAGTGGAGAACCAAATATGTAATGACACTAGTATGCCCAAAATTTGTGGAATGCACAATATCATTTTTAAGTGATGTTATCCTTAGACATATTTTATCTAAATACTCCTTCATGATGTTTATTTGATATAAAATATCCATGATATAAACCATAGGTTGGGAAGATCCAGTATTCATACAATGTTCATTAAAAGTAGGCACATTATAAGCCATGTATACTTCTTGATCACTCTTTTGTTATTGTATCTTATGATCCTTAAAGGAGTCAAATCAGAGCTCAAATTGGGCATGTATATCTTATTGTGATAATCTAGTAACCAATGTTTATGCCTTATATTTGCTATCATTGCCTTTAGACTTAAAATATTACTTATGTTGAAACTTTGCACTTGAAGGATAAGAGACATAATGAAGTTTGTTCATGGCAAGAAGCTTAATTTTGTGATCTTTGATTATGTGTCATAAATGGTCAAAATATTATATCCACTTGAAAATGATAGATTCATGTAAAGGGGAAAGGAAAATTTGTTTGAACATGTTTTGAAATTTCTTATCAAGCATATGATTTTTCATCTTGGCAAGCATTGTCTTATAGTGAAGGACATAATTATGAATAGTCTTGTTGTGATCAACACACCCCATTATTAATTTTTTGAATAGGGACCCAATGTAGTATGAAAAGCCTAGGTATATTTTGAAAATATTTTTTTATTGACATTTATATGCACACCTAGCTGAGCTCTTATTCTGCTCGTGGATGATATTCATTATGTGATATTCATGTATAAATGCAATTGGAAACCTTGTTATCTAGGTTTTTAATCTATGATTTATTTAGACTAAAGTATTAATGGTATTCATAATTTTACATATATACAAGTTTTTTACATATGCACATGAACTACATAATGCAAATTATAAGTTTTGGACTTTGCATATCTTGCATTTTGCAAGTTGTGCATTTCACATATTTTAGTACTTTGAAAATTTTGCTCTTTGGAAAATTTGTTCAAAAACTTTATCTTCAATTTTTTTTTGATTCTTGACTTTTGTTCATTACAACTCTTGGTTTTCACAAGTTGTGTACTTTGAATTTTTGGTTCTTCGCATCTTTTATTCATGGGAATTAATTGTCATAATTTTTATTCAAAACTTATGTTCATCAAAAGCTTTATTTTCATAATTTTTATTCATTGTAACATTTTTTTCCAGTGACCTTCAACATCTTTGAACTTCTAATTTTTCACAATTTTTCACCTGCACAGTTTTTATCTTAACATATTTCACACTTCAGAACTTTTGTTTTTAAGATTTGTCCTTCACAAATCTTGTAATTTTAGAATTTTTGTAAAATGTGAATTTCAAGTCTTCAAAATTTTTGTTCATAAGATTTCATCTTTAGAACTTTTATTTGCAAAGTGTGTTCAAAAATTTTGTTTGTAAGTTTTTTTCTTCATAGCCTTTGAATTTGTGTTTTATGTATTCAAGGTGTCAAGAGAATTGTTTAGCCTAGTCTCAATAAAAGTTCTAACACCCAAATTTAGAAGGAACACCACATGAAACACCTAATTTTACATAAAATTAATTACAGGGTGACACATGTCCAAGTTTATAATGTGGAATTTCTTATAATATATAGAAAGTCTACGTGGCATACCTAGAGAAGTAAGTGGTAAAATTAGAATTGAATGAGAAAAAAAAGCTTGGATATGTTGGGCATTAATGGCATACAAAATTGAATTAAAATCTTAATACTCAAATGTATATGATCAAACTTGAGAGAGACATCGTGCCTATTGATTAATAATGATCACTAGTGAATTTTCACTCCAAAGAGAATTTTAATCCTAATTATTTGTGTTCAGTTGTGAACTACTTCTGATAAGAGAGAAAATAGTCAAACTGAAGATGAGAGTTACAATAACATATAGGTTCAGAACGGAATCATTTAAGGTGTTTAGAGGAGTATTTCCAATGTTGAAGTTCTCAATCAAGGAGTCCAGAGAATACAAAGAGACTATCTTTGATGAAATAATGTTCAATGATGAATTTGTTAATTATAAAGATCTATGGGACATAATAGAGAACATAGACACCCACTCACATGAGGAAAAGATAACTGACTAGAAGAATTAGCTGGTAGTGGACTTACTACCACTAAAGTACCAATAATTAAAAATTTTAATAGCCATGCTTGAAGTGATGACCTACATTGACCTACTTTGGGACTTGTTATTCAAAAGGAAGGTGAATGACAACTTTATACACCACCTGAACCATAAGATAGTTGTCACTTATATATCAAGGGATGCTTTCTAAAGATACATGTGATTACCTATTACATATATCACATTCAAGACACACAAAGTTGAATTATGATGAAAAACAAGCATAATTAGAAATACATTAAGGAAATGGATCACTACCAGAGAGGTGGTCACCCTCAAGTCCAAGGAACCTGTGCCAATAACTAGTTTCAAGATGGGAATTTGCATTGGGATGGTCCTACTAAATAGATTATATAGTTTTAACAACATTCACTTCCTCCACCTGAAATTGGTTTTGTTGTTGGAACTATTGATGACCTTAGAGCTCACTTTCACCCTAGGAGAGATAATCAATACCAAGCTTGAGGAATGAATGTTCATTAAAGATAAAAAACCCATGGGTGACCACTTTTACATGATGTCATATCTATTGAATGTAGTCATGGAAACCATTTATGTTCATAATAAAGAATTCTAGAGCCCATCACTAGACTAAATTATAAATTAGGTATGTGAATTTTATTCATTTCTCCACATCTATTCATACATGAAGAATATCATCTGGATAGATAAGAATGTCTATCCCCATGTGTGGAGGTAAATTCATGAAGAACCCCTAAACCAAGTATTAGAAGGAATTATGAAAACACTCTAGCCAAGGGGGATTATTGGTTATACCTAGACTATATTATAATCATGGTAGAGGGAAACAAGGTCTCTTCTTTATGTAACCCAAAATATGTCCTTGAAAAATTAGTAAAGCATGAATAACTTATCATCTATGGTGGAGTATATATGAATACATGAAGAAGAAACTTAAGGGTATGTTTCATGGGTCTTCCCTGATGATTGGTCATATATGCTTTACCAATAGGAACAATTTTAGAGAAGTCACTAAAACCATAGAATTATAATCATTAGCATATTTTCCACACAAAGATTGGGACCCTCATGGCCTTATCTAAAAGGATATCTTAGGGTTAGGCATCCCTTAATAGCACGAACCTTATGGGCATGATTTTGTGTTCTTAAATGCAAGGGTTGATGCTTAGGTGATAGAAATAACTTGAGTGGGTAAGTTTATGGGAGATCATTCAATATCTCTATAAAGGGATCCCTCCATCATAATTGTAAAAGTGTATACCAAGATTCTACCTTTAGATGGATGGGAAACCATAGACTACTAGACGTCTTATCCCACCCAACAACCTTTAGACTGAGGAACATCCTTATAACCACCACCCATTATGATGAAAATTATGATGTAGGAGTACACTATGGGAGAAGAACCTATTGTGTCAAGTTACTTACAAGAAGGGCCTTCCCAAACCTCACCACCAATTGTAATGAAGGATATCGAGCAAGATCAATAGGTGGCTGAAATATTCATTGCTACAACTTATTTAGGAGGAGAATAGGATCTAATTTTCATTGTTTCATTCAACTCTGAAGACATAGGTCTTCCTATTGATTCCTCAATTCCTATTATGAAAATTGTAAACATTACACCTTCCACCACATAAGAGAATCCTCACTTGGATGAAAAGACAACAATCTATTACAAGAGGAAAGCAAGAGATCCTAGGGACCCTCTTCCATTAATAAAGTCTCCTATAAGTTCAACTATAGAGGCACCATAAAATGATCTTGAGACTAAGGATGAGGATGAAAAATTAAAAAGTGCTAAAATTTAAAGTGTTCAAGGGATCAAAGGAAAAGCACTAATGAAGGCTATAAAATTAGTTGAGGTCACCTTCACTCTGACCACTACTTCTTCACTTCCTTTAGGTCCTATTATTTCTTTAGTTCTAATGGTTAATATATTCTTTATTTCTTCCACTATTCTCAATGTTCTTGTTAGTAATGGTGTTTATACGACTCCTGTTATTTCTAGTGTTGAGGTTGTTTTTTAAGCTCCTATGGTCTCTAATTTCCTTGTTACTACTTTAGTTACCATTTTTCTTGGTGCTCCTAATTCCAAAAAGGTTCATTTTAAGAAGACTATGGGATCCCTTTCAAGTGCTCAATTGCATGTTTCCTATACTTAGTTGGGTTTACCAATGCATTCATCCACTAGTACCAAAGATACTTATATTTTCCCCTATACAAAAACTAAGAAGAAGAAGCCTACACATATTGTCCATCCAATGCCTTAGTTTATTGATGTGGATTGGTAGAATATTCATTTTCTATCATTTTTAGACTTGTTTCATGTAGAGGCATTAATGTAATATTCAAGGGACATTTTGACAATGACACTAATGAGGGCACTTAGCTAGTTGACTCCTCACAGTTGGTGATTCCATAATGGGTATCAAAATTAGAGGCCCAAGCTACACAAAGACCCAATTTGAAAATTATAGATTTTCCCACTATGAGCTCCATCTTTGATAAATCATCAAGGACCATCCAAAGGGTCAGGAAAAGGAAGATCCAAGATGAATCTAATAGTGGTGTGATTTTAGAAGAAAGACAACATATGTTTTCACTATCAAAGATAAAGAACAAGAGACTTGTAGAGTCTCCATAAAATTAGTATTTTAAAGCTTATCTTCAGGAAAACATAAATGCTTTGTTATAACTTCATGCATACACTGAATAATCTAGGCAAGAGTTGGAGAGGTAAAACATTAACAACATATAGTACACGTTCTTGGGGTAATTGAAGGCGATGTTCAAAATGCAACTCTTAAATTATATAATATATTAGACATTATCAGTTTAATGAGAGTTGAATTATCTCCTCATATTGTTGAAACTTCTAAATTATCTGAGATTTTATGCTTCCACAATCCATAAAATAATAGATAATCTTTTTTGGCAAAAAATTATTTCTAATTTTGAAATCAACAAGTTTTGGATCTATTATAGTGATCTCTCATCAGGAAAATTATCATGTGAGAACATCAGAACCTTGCTACTTAAAAACTAATGAAAAAATAGCTGTTGAAAAAAGTTTCTAAAAAGGAACAAGATGGTTGTTACAATAAATTACTAAAAACCAAAAAATAGAGATAAGAAATTTAAATAAAGCCAAAAATATAAACAATGTCAATTAAAATCTTAATTCATTTTTTTAATTTTTAATTTTGATTTTAATTTTAATTTTTTATTAATTTTTAATTTTAATTAAATCTAAAAATAAATGAAGTTAATTAAAATATTCATTTTCAACTTAATTTCAATTTCAATTTTATAATTATAATATTTTCAATTTAAAACCTATGTGGTTTAAATATTGTGTATTAAAAAAAAAGATTAAATAAAAGCCAAAAATATAAACAATGTTAATTAAAATATTAATTAATTTACATATATATATATATATATATATATATATATAATTTTAAAAATAAATGAAGTTAATTAAAATATTCATTTTTAGCTTAATTTCTAGTCTAATTTTAATTTTAATTTTATTATTATAATGTTTTAATTTAAAACTTATGTGGTTTAAATATAGTGTATTAAAAATAAAGACTAAATAAAAAAAAACCAATAATTCTAACTAAGAGAAAAAAAACAAGATAAAACTACTAAAACACAACTACCATCTAATAACAAAGGAGAGCAAACTATTTTGATTTTTTTTATTATTTATAAACTATTGGTTTCCATGCATGGCTAATCTCTAGCCTTTCATCTCTATTCATATTATTAGGGTGTTTCAAGATTTCTATGGCTTCTCTTATCTTTCTTTATGGTAATGATCTTCAACAACTAAAATTCTAGCATCCTCAATATTGATTGCATGTTGACTTGAATGAGTATTCTGCAAGGGCTGATATATCCTTTCTTTCAAGATGAATATCAATAGAATGCTTGTTAATTCTAGTTTTTACTGACCTACTCATTTCTCCAATATATGGAATCTCACATGAGCAATCAACCCAATAGACCCCACTCCTAAGGTTAGATTTAAAATGAAGTAAAAAATGAATGTTTTAATTAACTTCATTTATTTAAAAAAATTGAATTAAGATTTTAATTAATATTGTTTATGTTTTTGGCTTTTATTTAATCTTTTTTTTAATACACAATATTTAAACCACATAGGTTTTAAATTAAAAATATTATAATTATAAAATTAAAATTAAATTAAAAATTAAGTTAAAAATGAATATTTTAATTAACTTCATTTATTTTTGGCTTTAATTAAAATTAAAAATTAATAAAAATTAAAAATTAAAAATTAATAAAAATTAAAAATTAAAAATTAAAAATTAAAAACTAAAAAATTGAATTAAGATTTTAATTGACATCATTTATATTTTTGGCTTTATTTAAATTTCTTACCTCTATTTTCTGGTTTTTAGTAATTTATTGTTACGACCATCTTGTTCCTTTTTAGAAACTTTATTTAACATTTTTTTTTTTTTAGTTTTTAAGTAGCAAGGTTCTGCTATTCTCACATGACAATTTTCTTGATGAAGGATCATTGTAGTAGATCCAAAATGCATTGATTTCAAAATTAGACACAATTTTTTGCCAAAAAAGATTATTTGTTAACTTATAAATTATTTAATTCTTTAAAATATGATGAGAATAGTCTAAATTTCCTTGTATTATACACCACCAATAAGGATTTAGCCATTTATATTTCATGACACCACTAAAAGCAGCCAATGTTCTTAATTTGGTGGTCATCAGGACATTAGAAGTTTGAAACTAGGTATCAAGCACATAAGCCTTGATTCCAAAACTAGCAAAACATGAAAAGAGTGTCCTACAAATTTTGGATGAGCTAAAGATATCCTAGGCCTAAGATCCCTCGACTAAGTTAATAAATAGGGCCAATTTTGACTATCTACTCCAACATGAATGTTCCAATTTTAAGCAAATTATTCAGGGGTACACACTAGAGGAGATTAAACAAGAATTAGGATTAGCCAGGAAGAAAGTTATAGAGGTAGAAGTCTTTCAGGTGGAGTTTAGAGACACTAAGATCGAGCATGCATGATTATTGTCACAAGTCACTAGAGTACATAGACACTCTCTTTTGAATATGGATATAATCAAGTTGCACCATAGTGTTAGATCCAAGAATTACTAGGAATTAGAAGCAAAGAAATATGTTGTGTATGGATCATATAGTTCAATTCCACCTTCTAGTACACTCCCTTTAACAACTACAAGTTCAACCATGCAGGCCCAAATGTCTTGTAAACCTTAGTTTTCTTAGGTTATTTTCTATATGTATTTTGCATGTAAATTGGAAAAAGGAACTAATATATGTAATAGTTGACTCAACAATCTTATAAACATGCACATTTTGCATAGTTTTGCAAGAATAAGTCTTATTTCAAAGACATAAATTTACCTACTTTAAATATGCATGCAAAATTTGCATCAACTAGAACTCTCATTATGATTATCATTAACATGTAATTTTAGAGTTTTTTTTATGGATTTGGAGGATGAGGTGACTCTTCCCAAATCCTATTCATATTGTACTCTTCTTGTTTTCCAAGTGAGAGGAAGCTAATTGGAATTTTATCAATATAGAAACAAATATTTTGATTGTCATATAACTATGTTGGCATCTTTCTCTTTCAATTTTGTCTAATTAGTTTTTTTTTACTAGTTGGTTTATTTAGTAATTCAAAGTGTGAAAAAACTATAGAGAATTATTTATTATTATTAGTGGTGTATGCTAGTATAATATGTGTAATATCTATTGGATGATTAGAATATATCATTGATTTTATGCAATTAAGTTGACTATTTAATTTCTCTAAGTGTGTAGAAGTTCCTCCGATGATATATTTTTTAGGAGTGAGAAATAACTACCTTAGATACCTCTTTGATCCAAGATATAATCTTTTGAATAAAAATGTGCAACAACAACTCTAAACATGAGCAACATTTAGCTAAGATCTCAGAGTTTGCTATATCATTTTTAATTTGATTCTTTAATTATGTTTGTGTGTGTGAGATAAATATATACTAGGTAAAAGCATTAGTTTTAGACACTTATCCACAAACATACCAACCTAGAAGTAATCCCTCTTAAGATCACACAACCTTCTTTCTTGCTTTACCTTTCCACCCCCTTTTGGATTTTTTTTGAATTCTACCCACTTTATAATAAAATCCATTCATCCAACTCAAGTAGGATTCAATTTATTCTAGGTTTCACTCATCCATTCACACCTAGTTAACAACCCACATGCTCAACCTAGTATTCCACCACTCAGTTGTTCAAACCATACTTGTAACTCATGCCCTAGAGTGGATTTTATATTCATTGAGATCCTAAAAAAATAGAGGTTACTTCATTAAATCTATGGTGTGCATAAAACCACATCAATAGAGAGAACTGACATTAGAAGGAGGGTCAGAATAATTGTGTGCCCGTCCCTAAAAAAGGTTGTCCCCTATGTCTAATTTGCACTGGAGACACCCAGGAGAGTAGCTAGGTCTAGAGCCCAAACCAATATTTTTGTTTCACCTTTATTGATCTATTAAAGTCTTATATCTACACTAATTATTCCCATAATACCTTGAGTTAGGATACCTTCTCTAGTTAGGAACCCCCAACCCACTAATCATCTTATAGCTCAACCTTGGTTACTCAGATATGATATTATAGTCATAGGAGATGTGCATAATTTACCAAGGAATATAGAGAAGTACCTACCTTATTTCTCCCCCTGAGGGATCTCAGAGTTTGCTATATCATGTTTACTTTGACTCTTTAATTATGTTTGTGTGTGAGAGAGCAATATATACTAGGTAAAAGCATTAGTTTTAGACACTTATCCACAGACACACCAACCTAGAAGTAACCCCTCTTAAGATCATACCACCTTCTTTCTTGCTTTACCTTTCCACCCCCTTTTGGATTTTTTTTGAATTCTACCCACTTTATAATAAAATCCATTCATCCAACTCAAGTAGGATTCAATTTATTCTAGGTTTCACTCATCCATTCACACCTAGTTAACAACCCACATGCTCAACCTAGTATCCCACCACTCATTTGTTCAAACCATACTTGTAACTCATGCCCTAGAGTGGATTTTATATTCATTGAGATCCTAAAAAGTTAGAGGTTACTTCATTAAATCTATGGTGTGCATAAAACCACATCAATAGACAGAACTGACATTAGAAGGAGGGTCAAAACAATTGTGTGCCCGTCCCTAAAAAGGGTTGTCCCCTATGTTTGATTTGTACTAGAGACACCCAAGAGAGTAACCAAGTCTAGATCCTAAACCAATATTTTTGTTTCACCTTTATCGATCTATTAAAGTCTTATATCTACACTAATTATTCCCATAATACCTCAGGTTAGGATACCTTCTCTAGTTAGGAACCCCTAACCCACTAATCATCTTATAGCTCAACCTTGGTTAGTCAGATATGATATTATAGTCATAGGAGATGTGCATAATTTACTAAGGAATATAGAGAAGTACCTACCTTATTTCTCCTCTTGAGGAAGAAGAATGGTAGAAGAGCATATCAAGTCTTTTAAATCTACTTTAATGTTGATGAATGTCACTGATGAAGATGTTATATGTAAGATTTTTCCTTTCACATTATAGGATGTTTATTTCCATTTGTTCCTCAGTTTGAAAAAAAACTCGATTACTTCATGGAACTCATGTCAAATCACTTTTATTTCCCAATTCATATAGGTTACTAGTCCAAGTGTCATGTATCATCACTTCACCAGTATAAAGATAGAGCTCAATGAGCTGATCCATGATTTTCATGTGAGGTTTTAGAAAATTTACACTTGGATAAGTACTACATAGAAATATAAGAGGCTCTACCACTCAAAATGTACAATAATACCCTATATTCAATTATTATAGTATTTATGTGAAGAGTTATTGCCAATAATACTCTATCATTATCTTATGAAAAAATGATCAATATTGACATGTAGCTAAATCTTTAGATACCAGGCAGTCCCAACCTTAATGTTAGTTTCCTAGCTTTGAATCTGGTGCCTCATGTGAATTAAAATGTTCTTAAATTTAACCAAAATCAATTATATATATTTCCTCCTATGATGCAACATACACCAAATCAGAACTATGGCTTTTTAAACAACCCTGCACAAATGGATTGTAATTAGTAGGGTAAACATTCATTCCCATCTAAGACCACATTTTCCAAGGGTGTGGATTCTACCAAAGTAGAATTAGATTTTATATGGATGATGATTCAAAATCTAAGAAATGACTTTTTAGGCATATAGAGGAATATAGGCAATGATACTAGTTAGAACAATAATCAAAATTTTGGATTTCCAAGATATAATATGCCCTTCAACAAGCCTATACATAATGCATTATAACAATAAGCTAATAAGTTGCCAAAGATCAACATAGTGGAGACAACTCTACCCAATTGGTATAGGGTTCATAACACATCACAATAGGGTGATCTTGAATGTGTTGAGTTTTGTGCAACATTCAAAATCTTCTAAAGAGAAATGGTGAGGCAAGATTTAATGAATAATCCACTAGAGTTCCCCCATGATACTAGTTCCTCAAGCACAACTATGTTCTTTGAAACTCATGAGTTTCCTTTCCCAAACTAATATGACAATCTTCTAGAGGATAACTCAAATGAGGTACACACTTTTTAGTAGTTCCATAGAAGTAATTATAATTTGAGGAATAATCAGACCTTCACTACATCTACTCCTCCAAAAAATACTACTATTCCCCTAAATTTAAAGGCTGATAATAATCCACCTCCCCCAAAAGGGAATGATCAACCCCTAAATAATGAAGAATAGAGAAAAAGAGGACACAACATCATTGAGTACATGAAGAAGATAAAATCAAATAACATCTTTATGAATTGGCTCAGATTATTGAACAAAAGGAGTTCTTGTGGATGTCCTTTATAAGGAAGTTTGATACAAAGAAGCCAAAATCTAGTCATATGAATGCCATATATAAGAGTAAGCCAAAAGTTACTCCTTTTTGTTAACTATCAGAGCATTTGGTAAGAATATACATAATTTTTTAGTTTATTTTGGATCTTCAACCATTATAATGCCATTTTATATTTTTCAAAATCTAAGATAAACTCCAAGCCCATCCAAGATGATGATTTCATAGTTAGACAAAATTAGTAGTGCCTATGGTTGGAGAGATGAATGATGTGTGCATTCAATTTTCATCTGATACTTGTGTGTAGATGACTATAGGCATCCTTATGGTAGATATACTTTAGGGATATGAATTACTAATAATTAGGGATTGGTCAAAGATGTTAAATTGATATGTAGTAACAAAGTTCTCTCACATTTGGTTGCCCTAGAGAGGTATTCCAAATCAAATTTGAATTGATCAAGAGCCAAGAATGAAGTATCCCATCACATAATACAATGCTAAGAATAAATAAGTAAGTTAAAAATCTCCTAATATTAGGATTTTTACCTTTAACATGAAGTATGAGGTATAAGGGCTAGAAGTTTAGGGACCTTCCCAATTTTAGACTCTCCATTTTGATGGTGCAAGATCCAAGCAAGGATTAGGCATTGGTATTGAATTGGTTGACCAAATTGTTAATAAGTACCTAAAAGCATATAGGTTTTAATTTACATTAACCAATAATAAAGCAGAATATGAGGCACTAATTTTGGGGTTACAATTCGCTCTAAAAACAATGTCAAATAATTACTAATATATGGAGATTTAGATCTAGAAATTAATCAGGTCAAAAAAAAATACCAGTGTATATTATCATATCTTAAGAGATACAAACACCACAATTGGGATTTTATTGAGTCATTTGAGACATTCAATATAGTAGGTGTTTCTAGGGAATAAAACTAGGCTGTTGACTCACTAGCTACTTCACCTACTAGTTTAACACCATTATAAGAGTTTGAAGTATATAGGTTCTATATTGAACTCATACCTTACCCATCAATTCCTAATTATGTATAAAATTTCTAAGTGTTTGATGATGATTATTATATTATCCAATTATTGACCAATTTAGGTCAATTTGAATCTCAAATTAAATATTTATGCTAGGATAAATTGAGAGAAGTCATTCAACTCAAATAAAACCATCTTACTTTAGGGATGGTTTCTTTTGATAGAGTATTTGATATATATCCCCAATCCCAATAGTTGAGGCAACCCAAATTTAATGAATCTAAGTTAAACAAGGTAAACTTGGGGGATAAGAGTGATCCATGCTATGCTAACATTGGTCTCAATTTCACCTTAGAAGAAAGATAAAGGGTGAAATATTTGCTTATCTAGTATAAAGATGTGATTGCATGGACCTATAAAGACTTGAAGGTTTTCTATCTTAGAGTCATCACCATATAATCCCACTGAATCCAAACCATAATGCACTCAAGAAAAGATAGAGGTTGGTCAATACCATCCTAGAACCACTCATCTAAAAGGAAGTAGAGAAGTTGAATGATAAGATAGTTTTCCATATCAATCACTCAACTTGGGTTGCCAACTTGGTTCTAGTCAGGGAAAAGAGTGGAGAAATTAGATAGTGTGTCCACTTTAGGAACTTGAATAAGGTTTCTAAGAAAGATAAATACCCTATACCTTCATTGGATAAGGTGATCTAGATAGTAATTGGTTCTAAAATGATGTCCTTCTTGGACATTTTTTGGGATATAACAAGGTGTCGATAGAATTTAAAGATAAGATGAAGACTAAATTTACCATAAAGTGGGGTACTTATACATATAAGAGGATGAATTTTGGTATAATTAACATAGGAGATACCTTTTAACAGGCTATGGATCATGGATTTAAAGAAATGATAGGTAAATGCACAACCATTTACATATATGTCCTCACTATTTTTGTCAAAGAGAAGAACTGATCATGTAGGCCATCTACAATCAATCTTTAAAATATGTAGAAGGTTTGAAATCTCACTAAACTTAAAAAATTACACATTTGGTGTTACTATGGAAAAATTATTTGGGCACATCATCAATATGGAAAATATCATGAGTCAAATTCTAAGGATTTATAAGATTGCATTCCTAAACATTAATAAAGAGATCAAGTCTTTCTCTGGATAGATAAATTTTGTGAAGAAGTTCATCTCAAGTTTTGTATAAATTGTTATAACTTTGAATGAAATTCTTAAGAAATACAAAAAAATTAAATGGACATCGGAGGTCTGAAAGTCTTTTCAAGACATCAAGGATGTCATATCTTAAGCTCCTATGTTAATACTCCCAGACTTCAATAAGGAATTATTATTATTATTTTTGCTTCAAAACACATAATTGTTGTTGTGCTTACCCATAAAGGGGATGAAAGTGAGAATTTTCTTGTATTTATGAGAACAAATTTAAAAGAAACCAAGCTCAAGTACTCCATGATAAATAAATAGATCTTTGCTCTTGTCAAAGTAGTAAATAAATCCAGGCATTACATCTTTAGAAATAAGACTATCACTATTATGTCATACCCTAATTTAAAGCTCACTTTAGGAATAATGAATTGGGAGAGTGCAGAGGTAAATGGATGGAAAAATTATAGGAGTGTGACATAAAAACCAATCCTACCAAAAATATCAAAGGACAAGGCATCATTTAGAATATGACTGAACTTGACCTGTGCATAACCATTGAGGAGGTATGTGAGACCTAGGTATCTAGAGAAGATTGGTATGGTAATACAATTCAATATTTACTCATTGGTATTTACCCATAGAACATATTATAAAAAAATAGAGACTTGAGGCTCAAATATGTTTACTACATGATAAAAAAAGGGATTCTCTATAGAAAAAATTATGAAGGCATTTACCTAAAATGCCTATCAAGAGAAGAAGATCAAAAGATCATAGAGCACCTAAACTAGAAGATAAGAATTGGTAATCCATCTAGAAACAACACACCACATAATATTATCAGAGTGGGCTACTATTGGCCAACAGTCTTCAAAGATGCACATGCCCATGTAAGAGTATGCCATGATTGCCAAGTATTAGCAAAGAGAGAAGTACACACAACAATGCCACTATAACCTATTATTTAAGGAAGGCCATTTGCTTAGTGGGGATTGGATTTCATCAGTGTCATCTATAGACACCTAAAACTAGCCACCAATGGCCTTCAACTAGACTTTAAACCGATTCCTACCAACCATTGCAAATTAAGCCTAGGAATCACTAAACATCCCAAATTTTCTTGTGCATCATTCATCAAAGCTCAAAGTCACATTGATGCATCCCTAATTGGGTTATCTTATGATATGAAATAGTAACCTCTCATAGATTCATCTCTAATCATCCTATGACATCACAATAGTCAATTTGGCCTATTAACTTATTAAGTGGGACATGTGAACTTAAATCAAATCTTGAAATAGATAAATGGCTAATCAAAATTAATTAATAAGCTAAATCAAATTAAAAGCCTAGTTGAATTATCCATATATAATTAATGAATTATTAAAAAAAAAAATTCAAAAATATGAAATATCCTAGCTTTTCATGATTACCTTTTGAAAGTTGTCAAGCCTTTGGAAAATATCTAAAAATATCTCATTTTGGAGACCCATGCCTATTCATTGCAAATCATGAGTTTTTGACACATTTTAACTCTACTGGGGTTAATTGACTCACTTAGGTTAAGTTTGAACCCATTCCATGTTTATACTATGCTTTAACTCACCTTGAGTTGGGGTTAGTTCCTAAACTTATAAATACAAGCCATTGCCTATTGAAAAGAGATCTTGGAAATTGTAGAGTTATAATGTAGGTTCTGTAGCATGATTTATATCAATAGTGTTTTAATGTCAAAATATTAAGCCAAGCCACATCAATCAAGCATAATGCATATTAAACCATAATGGTGCCAAGGAGAGAAGGAACAAAGAAAACTCCATTGCCAAAAAAATTTTGAGCATAAATCGAGCAAGCCACACAACAAATACGTTGGAGTATTCATAGAAGGTAAGAGATTATTGTTATTTTGCATTTTAGTTGTGCTTTTCATTTGGTTTTATTCATTAATCTCCCCTTATGATCTAAGCTTAGAGATGTTAACATGTTAGTGTGTTCATTTTAAATTTTGTGTCTTAAACTAACACTTGATCTAACCCCCTCTCTTTGTCAAATTCCTATGATCACAAATGGCATTCTTGATGGGACCCAAAGTATCTTTCATACCAAGGAGACCAAAGTGCAACTCATAAATTTTCAAATGAATGCTTGAATATCTTAAAAATTAGAGTTTTTGCTTTGATTTTCTGTATTCTATTTTTTAAATGCACTCAGTTTTACTAGTAAATCAGCATCGATCCTTTTAGAAATCAAATTTGATCCCTATGGATCGATGTTGATACATGTGTACAAAAATAAGACATGGCAGGAATACATTTTTCAAATTTCTCTTTAGCTTTATAGAGTTTGTATTGTTTCTAAGGGCCTAGATATCATTTTGCTAACCATTTTACTGCAAGATTTGGTATTATTTCTTGGATTAAACTCATCTTGCTAACCATCTTTCTATGAGAAAATGTATTTAGTTTTTTTTGAATTTGCTAACAAGAAAGAATCAACATCGATTCTTATCAATCGATGATGATTTATTCAAATCAACATCAATCCCTATGTAGATCAATATCGATTTTTTGTGTAAAAAATATAGCAAAACCCAAGAGCCATATTTCCAAATCTTATTTGCTCTTCCATAATTTTGATTCAAAGTAGAAGGAAACCCTCTAATTTTTGTAGGACCAAGGTGGGAATAAGACATAAATTTAAAAATACTAACTCTTAAACACTTAATTTTGGTTCCTAATAAGAATGTTTAAGTCTTCAACATTTGTTTAAAGTGCCTAAAAGGAACCTAGGTGATTTATGTTAAGTTGTTTTGTGAAAATTATTACAAGTTTTGAAAATTTAAGCTAAGGGGATAAAAAATTCATCAAAATTTCATTTGGTGTATAAAATCAACACATACTTAGATTGTAAATTTGTGAAAGTGTTTATTTTATACTTGTGTGTTTTATGCAAAATTAAGGGTGCATGCATGCTCTCCCCCATCCGCTATAGGGAACTCAGGTGATCAAAAGCATATTTTCCTTATAATTTGTGCCTAGTCCAAGGCATGAAAATAATGTTGTCTAGGCTCTCCTCAAAACATATATGGTTTGGGTGATCTAAAAGAAAACTCTAAAGTATTTTCACTTAGTTTTATTTTATGCAATTTGGCTTATGAAGGGGAGTTCATAACTTCTTCATGAGCTATTTAGGGAAGATTTGACCCAATATTTCATCTCCCAACATTATTTCAACCTTGATCCATGATGGGGTATATAAATTAGGGAACATATACTATGAGAGCCAAGCGGTTGAGTGGCTAACCTCTCCTTTTTTAACAAAAACTTGAGTTGGGTCTGATTAACTAGGGGATTCCACTAAGTAATACATAGATAAAATCACTATGCAAAGGAATATACCCTTTCATGGTAAGTTAATCAATATGAACTCAATTGATTTGAGACATCTCTAATGTTATTCACACTTAGGACCATCTAGATGGTCAAAAATTTAAGTGTTAGACAAATCTCACTTACCATGACCATATTATTGATGCAGGGTGAGTAGCCTGAAGGTCCATGTCATCATAAAATATCTTGGGAGAAGGGGGGTGTAAAATCCCTAATAATTCATGTATTTTTATTTTTAGATTAACACTTAAAATCCTCCCAAGAGCACGTATATAGATGGATTTTAGTAATACGAAGCAACCTTGTTAGTTTAGGGCTTAAGACATTATACTTAGTTGTATTTTATCATTTTTACTTTTATTTTCTTGGTATTTTGAGTGTAAAATAAATTTATTTGTTTATTGTAATGTCAAAATAATTTTTGTGTCCACATCACTCTGTTATTTGAGGAGGTGTTATGCCATTCATTTGATGCCTTACATTTTCCTTAAACCATTTATTAAAAATATTGAGTGTGTTACTTGATTAAAATGGGTAACATTATGCTGCCCAAATCATGTCAAATTTTTGTGATTTGGAGTCTTGAAACCAACCATTGATCATACCTTTAGAGAGAGATAACATCATTACACCACTCAAATCATTTCATAGACTTGTTTTGTCTTGTATCCAAAGTTGTCATTTTCAAAAGAAATCCATGTGTGCCTTTAGGCTCTTTGTTTAGTGCCATTATGATGTTCACCTTTGTCTAGATTGTTTTTCAAAAGAATCCTTGTTTTCCTAAATTGAGTTTTTATTAACCTTGATAAGTTAAAATCTAAACATTGATTAATTTTTGTTTATGTCTTGTGTAATTTAGGCTTATACACTAATCTTTCTTTTTTGGGTTATGTAACTTAGGTTAATTATTTACTCAAAATAAAAAACTATTTATTTTTGCCATTATTTAGAAGAAAATATTATATCTTCAAGTGCCTTTTATTTCATGCCTAATACCAAATTGACCAAGTTCATGTCTAGAGTCAGATGCCTAGTTTATGTCAAGTTAGATTAAATCATCCTTTTATTTGAAAATCTAGATTTTGATACCAAATTTGGCTAAAAGTCCTAACATGTGCCTTGTTTGAGCCTATCTTGTGATGCTAAATTTGGATAAAAGACCTAGCAACCTTTCTTTTCCTATATTAAACCTATTTAGAACATTTTGTCCTTAGAATTTGGCATTCAAAATTTAAGTTCATCCACTTGACCTTTTTATGTGAGATATTTAATGTTATACATTTGATGTTAGGTTGTTTTATACTAAGTGATGAGTGTTATTTAACTCTTAATTTAATTAATCCTTCATATTGATGTCTATCAAAATAGGGATGGTGTCTAAAGCTATCTGCAATAAGGCTTATGATGGTAGATATATAGACAAGTCTTGGGGGGGGGTATCTTGTGATTCTATTTTAACTATTGATAATGAAAAAATTCCTTTTTAAACTATTTTATTCACACTTTCTTGGAAATATAAATCTAAATCTAATTCACACTTGCTTGGAAATGTAAATCTAAATCTAATTCACACTTGCTTGGAAATGTAAATTTATGCTTGCTTGGAAATGTCAATCTAAATATAATTCACACTTTATTAAAAATGTAAATCTAAATCTAATTCACACTTTCTTGAAAATGTAAACATTCAACTGGAAGTATAATTCTAAATTAACTCATTCCTATGTAGTAAATCAAAAGAATCACTAAGACTAAGTTACAATTGCTTGGAAAGAAAATAGCTATTGGAATGTGAATCTTGAATTGGGATTATTAATGCATGAAAGTATTTAGGATATTATGGTTATCCAGTAATGAAAAATTAGCTCAACATAAATATAAATACCATACATAAATTTTTTATTCCAAGGAGAGTGGGCCCTTGTTCTTTTTAAAGTCAAGAATGAAGTCTACTTAGTACTGAAAGCTGGAATAATATTGCATTGAATTATGAAAGCTAGAATGTTTACAATATGTATGAAACTCAAAGTGTGTCTATATTCAATAATAAATATTCTTTTCTCTAAGATAAAAGACTTATATTTTTATTCTAATACTTTGGACTAAAAATAAAATGCATAAAATAGAACTACCTAGTTAATTTGTCTATCTCCAAAATAAGAGATTTAGATTGAGTAAGATTTTATAAAACCCAACTATCATTATGAGATAATTATTCCATCCCTATAATAGTTTTAAGGTATAATTATGTACAAAGTATATCAAAATTGAATCCTTCAAAATAGAAGTCAAAGATTTCTTTGATGTGACTCTGCTGAAACAATCATCCTTTTCTAAACTGCCTACAAACTCTCTGACTTCTTAGACATTGGACCTATAGAGTCCACAGTTGGCTTAATGTTATCAGAGGCTAAACATCTACAAAGTTTGTAGATTATAAATTAGGAGAGTCCATATATTATTTAGAGTTTATAGATGAGGACTAAGTAATTTCGTGGCTTTGGACAACTGGAATCAAAACTAGAACTTCTTTGAAATGCTGCTTCTACCATATTTCTTGTGCAGTCTCTTCAAAACCAAAACAATAAAACATACTACTTATTAGGAATAAATGGAAAAGTAGTAACTCAATCTTTAGTTGACATAAATGAGATAAAGTATCTATTTTCCATGTTATAGTCAACTAAAAGTCTATGATTTTCATAAGATTATATCCTTAGAGAGATGAAATGAAGGAAACACTTAGGTCAATAATAAGCCATATTTTGAGCTCATCATCTCCCATAGGATTTACATTTTGAAAGTCCCTTTGAAAAACTTCTCTACTTCCATAAGTTTTGTTTTTGTCCTCTAAAACTTTGTTGAGATCATAATCATTAAACTCATCTTTTATATAATAATCTATACTACTTATGAATCTATTGTGGTCTAAAGTTATATTTTTCTAGATATTGAATTATACATCAAATTGAGGTGCCCAATTTTGCCATACTAAAATTGGTATGGCTAAAAAATGGGGTCTATATCTCATTCCAATCCATATCTTCTCTTCATTAGAAATTAGTATTGCCACCATTTCCTTAAGAACTACTTCATCTCTTTTCCTATTCCATCTTAAATTGTTAGGAGATATAACTTCACGTCTCTTGAGAGAGACTGGAAATAGGTCCAATATTTTAACATTGGCTTCAACAATTGAATTAAAAATCTATCTTGTGAAAAGGTCAAATGAGACAATGCAGTCATACAAGACTTCCAAATAATGATTTTTGACATCAACATTCTGGTAGGCAATCTTTAAGTTTTGTTCTACTAGTTTGGAAATGGAAAAGTTTGATCTTATGCATAACCTTGTATTTATAACATGTGTTGTATAATCTTTAAATTTTATTTTCTAGACTAACTGATTTTTAAAATTAGAATGGAGTGCTCTTAACTGAACTTCTCCCACATGTAGATTGATCAAAAAATTGTTGTGATCATCATATTCTATTATCAAGTCATGAAAATAAAATTCACAAAGGAGATCTTGATTGTCAAGCTCAACATTAAAAAATATTTCCAAAATGTAGAAGGATCCAAAATTTTGTAACGTAGTTAGCAAGATATTATGAGGAGCTACCAATTATAGAACTATTTAAAGAGAAACAAGATATATGCAGAAGGACTTCTACAAGCCAAAAGAGCTTCTCCTTACTTAAAAGCATTCTACAAATCCTCCTATAAGGTTTAGATTTTAGATTCTAACACTTGTTTTTCATTTTCCAACTTCTTATTTGTAATAACTAAGGCCTTATTCTTCTATTTGATTGTTTGATATTCCTCTTTAGCCTGACATAAAATATCTAATGGAGGAATATATGGATAATTGGTTTGACATCCTTGATCAACAAATGCTCTAGAAGTGGAAGTAGGTTGACTAACCTTTTTAGAATAACTAGTAGGAAATGTATTAGAAAAATTTAATAGCTACTACAACATTCTATTTTCATTTTTAAGACTTGTTATAGACATCCATTGATTAATATCTTCATCTTCTTTTTATTCTATTGTTTCTTTCAATTTATTGACTTCTAAGGCATGATTCAAAGATGTTGGTTTTAATTTTTACACTAACTGATCCTTATTATGAAGTTTGCTAATTATATCAACAATGTATGTTGTCTATTTTTGAATCACTACTCGAGCCTTAGAAATTACTAGTGTCAAATGCATAATAAGGTCCTTTGGATTGGATGATTTTCCTTTTTCAAATGTATATGGAAAATTTCCCTTGTCCATTGGAACTTTAATTTGAGAATTTTGTTCCTCTATAGTGTTATCTTGTTCAGCCCTTAGTTCCATTATGTTGGCTGGGGGAATTTTTAAATCATCAAGTGGCTTAATATTAGGGATTTCAATATGTTTCCTCACAGAAGTTACTTCAGAAGTCTCTTATTCTTCAATGTTTAGTTTATATTAAGGTTGAGATAGTTGTTTAAGACTATCCAAAGTATCCACTACTTTTTGTTCGTCCTTATCCAAAATTAGTTTTCTTCTTCTTTTCTTAATTCTCTGAGCTACACTTGATTGTTCATCTATTGCACCAGTCAATCCTCTAGCCTTATCAAGCCATTTTGAAGTAGAAGCTCTTATTTTTGATTTCTTCCCTCCTAGGAAAGGAAATTATTGTTTGACAGGTGCTTGAGGTTATTGTGGGGCTTCTGGAACAATGGAGGTTTGAGAATTTTGAGATTTAGTAACTCTTCTTAAAGAGGAAAGAGGAATTTCCTTGGAAAGGATAGCCTATTTTTATTTTTCTTCTTTTCTTAATTCTCTGAGCTACACTTGATTGTTCATCTATTACACCAGTCAATCCTCTAGCCTTCTCAAGCCCTGTTGAAGTAGAAGCTCTTATTTTTAATTTCTTCCCTCATAGGAAAGGAAATTATTTTTTGATAGGTTCTTGAGGTTATTGTGGGGCTTCTAAAAAAATGGAGGTTTGAGCATTTTGAGATCTGGGAACTCTTCTTGAAGAGGAAAGAGGAATTCCCTTGGAAAGGATAGCCTATTTTTATTTTTGCTTTGAACTTACTTTCTTAGTTGGTGTAGAAACTATAATAGATTGTCTTTGTGACTAAATTGAACTTGATGTTCCAAATATTTATTGTTTAGATAGGGATGGAATTTGTGTAGTGACCCTATTTTCCTAGGCTTCTCAAACTTCTTTTCCCTGTTGAAAGAAATGATGCTGAATAACAAGGTGAAGGAGGCCATGATGTCTGAGAGAAGCATTAAGAGTTGTGGTCATAACCTAAAGGGCACCATATAATTAATATTGGAGATTAATTTTTCACTGGGGCTTTTTTCTTCCATGTTTTATATGTATCAAAATTTTCATGGCTTCTCCTCCTAAAAGACTACATTGCCCCTCATAGGTGATGTACTTGATTATCCAAAATGTGACAGACTATCATGGCTCTGAAAGTGAATCTCTATGGATCCCCTTAGGTCATTAAATGGAATTCTACATGTTATTTTCATTCTTTCATCTAGAATTTTTGTAAATTCACTAATAGCCTGACTAGATACTGGAATGACTATTCATTCAATAATAGAAAATTTAGGGGTAAGGTTTTTCACAAATTCTCTTACTAGTGTCTCATGGAATCCCTAGAATTTATGGATGAATGGAAGCCAACCATTTTATTCAAACACTACCACATAACCCCTATCACTAAGAAATTTGGTGGCCTTCTTTGGTTCTGACCTTGTCTTCTCCCCCATTCCTTCCAAATTGCCATTGATTGTAGTAAGATGTACCAAAGTAAAACTAGGGTTTGTACTAATTCTCCTTTAAAATTTATGGAAGAATATTTTTGATTCACTTTATAGGGACTGGTAATTTTTATGAGCAAGTTATGCATATGAAGTTAACTTCACATGAGCTGATGGTAGGGTAATCATTACTTTAGATGAATTTTGGCTTCATTTAATGTTTATGGGTGTGACTACCAAATGCTGAGGCGACCCAAACACTATCATAACCATTTTAATGATGGTATTGCATGGTGATAATTTTATTGCTCATGTGGAGGGGACAGCTATTGCTTCCGCCGCCATAGGCTTTTGCCAAATTTAATCAATGATGTTTGGAAACCCTATTATCTCAAGGCTTTTATTTATTTATGGATTGATATCATAGTGTCCCATCATAATGATAATGATGTAATTGATTATATATATATATATATATATATATATATATTCATATATTCATTTTCACATGTGTCCCCTCATCCCTTTCCTTTACATGCTATAATTATCCTCTCTTTTAGAGAATAGATGATTATCTAGTTATACATTTTCATCTCCATAGGATTAGCCTTATTTAAATAAAAAACATTTATCTTACTAAACATGAAGAAATAAAACTTATCACTCACTTATTCTTACCTTAGATCTTGTTCTTCTTGTGCCATTTTTCATGTACAAGTGAATTTGCATGAATTAATTAATATATTTCAAAGGAACAATCTAAATTTTTATTGCATGAGAAAATAAATCAATATTGCATGATCAAATTTCTTCTTCTTTTTTTACTCCTTGACTATTCATTGCTAGTTTTCTAGTCAAATCCCTTTTTAACAATGCAGAACCAGTTAGAAAGTTGGTTTTCTAGTTATGCATTGTCAATAGCATCCCTGAAAGGATTTTCACTATTGATTTTTTTTATTTACACACACACACACACACACACACACACACACACACACACACACACACACACACACACACACACACACACACACACACACACACACACACACACACACACACACGTGCATAACTATAAAACTAACTTTCTAGCTAGTTCTGCATTGTTAAAAAGGGCTTTGACTAAAAAACCAGCAATGAATAGTCAAGGACTAAAAAAAGAAGATATATATATATATATATATATATATATATATATATATTAAAGTAATCATTAAGGAACAAGTTCCATGAAAGAAATATTTTCTTCCAAGAAAGCTACCTGCTATTGCATTTTTTGCACAAATTCCTCTTTGTTGAGAGGTTTTTGATAGAGTTTTATTTGATTACCATTGAATAGAAGAGCTCTTCTACTATTATCAATGGGCATCAATTTGATTGAACCATTTTCAAAAACCTTTTCTATTTGATAAGGTCCCAGCCACTTTACTTATAATTTCTCTTTAAATTGTTGAAATTTTGAGTCAAATAATAATGCCCAATCTCCTTTCTAAAATGTTTTTTGTTTGATTTGTGAATCATGCCAAAATTTTATATGATTTTGTACTAATTCAATCTTCTATAATGCTTCAATTCTCATTTCATCAAGTTGATTGAGTTTCATGAGTCTCTCTTTCTATACTGCTTCCAATTCAATTCCTACTTCTAATATTGTTTTCAATGTTTGTAATTCAAATTTAATAGAGAATATAGGTTTCTTACCATAAACTAGCTCATAAGGTGAAAAACTAGTATTTTTTTTACTAGTGGTATTATAAGCCCAAAATGATTTTGGTACTTTGTCTACCCAATCTTTCCAGTTGGTACTAACAATCTTTATTAAAATAATTTCTAATTCTCTGTTTGTGACTTCAACCTATCCATTGGCTTGTGGGTTGTATGGATAAGTCTTTCTATGCTGAGATTGACATGTTTTCATGAATAACTCTATCATGTTTGACATGAACTAGGGTCCTTGGTCTGAAACTATCTCCCTTAAAGCACCAAATCTTTGCATAATTTTGAAGTACAAAAAATTTATTTCTTCTCGAGCATGAGTTAAAACTTCTACTTCTACCCATTTGGTGACATAGTCTATGCAAACTAACATGTATTCTTTCCCTCTACAAGGGGGGTACATATGTCCAACAAAAACAATTCCCCATTTCTTGAATGGTTCCAAAACTAGTTGAGGGTGGAGTGGTATCTCAGCTAAAAGAGTGGGTTGCCCAGTTTTTTGAAATGCATCACAGTGTTTGATATACTTCTTCACTTGTATATGAAGATGAGGCTAACAATAGCCTAATCCAATTATTTTGTGTATAATCCTATGGGTTAAGTAATGTCATCCTCTTAGTTTATCATGATAGGCTCTAATGATGTCATATACTTCATTGTTTGTCACACACCTATGAAACACATGATTAGGTCCAAGTTTAAATAATATTCCATTAATCCATTTAAAATAAGAACTTTCTCTAATTAACCATTTTATTTCTTTATGTGAAAAATGTGGAGGAACCTTCCTTGTAGCAGGGTAATTGGCTATATTAGTAAACCAAGGAGATTTTGCTGAAATGGAAAATAATTGTTCATCTAGAAAATCATCTTCTACTGATTTTGCTTCCCTTGAAATGTTGATTTTGGACAAGAAATCAACAACCACATTAAATTTTCTTAGTATATCTATAGTAGTAATATTAAATTCCTGTAGAAGCAATAACCATCTAATAATTTTACCTCTCACTATTAGTTTGTTGGTAAGATACCTAATGGCTAAGTGGTTTGTATAGATAAACACCTTGTAGCTTGTCATACAATGTTTGAATTTGTTTATTGCATAGAATATAACAAGGAATTATTTTTCAATTGTGATTTAATTTCTCTCAGCAAGAGTCATGTTTTTACTGATGTAGTAGATAACATACATATGATTATTCTCATCTTTATGTCCCAAGACTACACCCATTACTATATTGGAAGCATCTATGTATATGTGAAAAGGTTGTGTCCAATCTGGATCTTTCAATACTGAGGTAGTACTAAGTTTGGCCTTAATAGTTTTAAAATCTTTTTGGCAATCATCACTCCAAACAAAATCACTTTTCTTTATGAGCAAATGAAACGTTGGGGCAGCTATTTTACTAAAGTTGTCTATGAAGTGTCTATAATAGCCAACATGTCTTTAAAAACTCTTGACTTTTCTTTGTGTGTGTGGAATGGGTAAGTTGGAGATTATTTCAATTTTATTGGAATCTACCTGAATACCCTTTATTGAAATGTGATGTCTTAGCACTATTCCTCAATTCATCATTAATAAGCATTTCTCATAGCTTAATGTAATTGATGCTCTTCACATCTTGTCAAAAATCTTTCCAAATTGGTAAGGGCTTCCTCGTAAGTTTGACCATGGAAAGTAAAATCATCCATGTAGAATTCAACACAATCATTCATGAGGTCAAAAAATATTGCCAAGACTACTCTTTGAAAGGTTATTAGAGCATTGCAAAGTCCAAATGGGAGTACTCGATATGCAAAGGTTCCCCAAGGGTAAGTGAATGTGGTTTTGTTCTGATATTCAACTGCTACTATTATCTAGTTATATCCACTAATCCATCTAGAAAAGAGAAATATTTCTTCCCTACCAAATTGTCAAGAACTTGGTCAATTAAAGGTAAGAGAAAATAATCTCTTAGGGTTGCCTTGTTCAATTCGCTATAGTCCACACACACTCTTCATTTCCCATTTTTTTTCGTAAAATCACCAATGGTGAAACCACTGTTAGTCTAAGATGGGGTAAATAAGTCCTATGTCTAGCAATTTCTAAATTTATATTTTCACTAACTTTCAATGTTGGGTTTATTCTTCTCTACAGTTGTCTCACTAGTTTGACTGACTCTGTGTAGATGTAGTGTTTTCATAAAATGGGGTGGATTCCTTTCATATCAGTGTAGTCCCAAGAAAAATCCTTAGTATGTCATTCTATAACTTTAAAAATTTGAACCTCATTATCATTGGTTAACCAACTGTTGATATTCAAAGTCTTTCTAGGTAATATCATAAGAGGTTTTATGTCTAGATGATTAGATTCTACCTACTTAAATTTATTCATTAGCGAATTTAGAGGACATGGATGAAGAAGTAACATTTGAAATGTGGCTACATTTTTGACAAATCCATTCCCAAGAGGAATATCACATGTTAATAGACAATGAAATGCACTCAAGAACTATGTTTTTTTATCTTTCTGCCCAATTCCATACACTTGATTGAATTAGATTATGATAATATGATGAAAAATAAATAGAAATATTGAGGGAAGATATCTCATAAGAGACTACATAGTCCATAGATTGTACTCTAGCAGAGTTTGTGGATTTTGGACTGGCCAGGTCTATAGATTCTGTTAAATGTTCATATTCATCTAGAATAATCTATTTAATCAATTATTCTATTTTTTTTAAATTTTGATCATGGATAATGATGAAAAATCATTTATGTTGTTGTCTGACTTGTCTATCCAAATATTTTTTTATGTGGTTTACTAATGGTCCTGTAGGAGGATACAAGGAAATGCATTTAGATTTTAGACCATTGGAAATGGTCATATCTCTTGACCTACAATCAATCAATGCTACTACAATAGATAACCATGGTCTTTCTAGGATTATAGGGTATCCTAAATTCTTTTTTTAAGGTTGCAATACCATAAAATCAATTGGATATTCCTAAGACTCAATAAGTACAACATTTTCTATGGTTCCTTTTGGTTTGGTTATAGACTGATTTATCATTTGGAGAATAGTAGATGTAGGCTATATTTTGGTGAGGGATAGTGTTTGGAGAGTATCAATTGTCATGAAATTAATTACTACTCCTAAATCCATAACAATGTTAAGAACTTCCTTTCCTCCCATTGTGATTGTTATGACTGGACTACTTAGGTCTACATATTTGGGTATTAACAATTTTCCTGCTAACAAATCAACAACTCTACCATCAAAATGTATGGTTTTTAGGTACTATTTATTTCTTTTGAGTGTTTTGACACACAAAGTCTTAATGATTTTTTTAAATCCAAGAATGTCTTTAATAGTTTGTAGTAGGGGTACCTCAATGTTGATCTTCTACAATTCATGGATCAAATATGATTCTTGTTTGATTTCAATTTATTTCAGTCTCTTAGGAAAAGGAACTACTGGTGTGGTGATATTTTTCTTGGATTTTTCAATATTTTTATTGGTTTCAACTTCCCTGATGTTTAGTTTAGAAAAATTTGTTTCTTATTTTTCATCAGGTACTTTAGAAATGAGAATTGGGGGCTCTTTTATAGTTTTTCTTGACATTAGCTATATGTCAACACAGTCAATAGATAATACATTTATTATTTCTTCTTTTTCATTGACATAAACATGTGCTGGTTGTTTATTTTTTGGATTAGTTATCAGTTGTGCAGGCATTGGGGGTTGATTAACTTGTTCTAGCTATTGGATGATATGGGTGTTATTATGGTTTTCTACTATAATTACCTTCTTAGTTGATTTTGTTGTTTATGAAGAGTCCATTATGGATTCTATTATGGATGAGGTTGTTATTATGGTACCCATGTTGTCATTGAGGTACCCATGGCTGGTGTGGTAATATTCATAGTTGAGCTGATACCCAATCCTTTCCTAGCCATGGCATTTGAGTCTGACCCCACATAGATGGAGGTGTTGGAACATTCCATGGTGTTAGCCATAGATTGATTGGATTTATTACACTAAACTATCCTTGGATCTAATTTTGTGGAAAGAAATTCTACCTTTGTACATCATTTACCTCTTTAATGGATCGAATGCTTACTTTTATCTAATTTTTCAAAGTAGGTAAAAGGGTACCATGGTTTTTTTCATGGTCCATTCCTTCAAAAATTTCACAAATAGAAATGTTTATTTTATTTAAAGGATAATCCCTGAGAGCATATTTTAATCTATACTTAGGATATTAAATTGCTAATGGTTCAGTTGCATTGGCTTTATCTTGAAGGCCATCCAATGTACTATTTAGTGTGACCAAAATATAAATTTTTAGATCAACAAATTCTTCCATCAATTTTCCCATTTCATGGGATTTTACCAACCTTCCTTTCCTCATTCCTAGTTTTGTCCAAGAATAATTAGTACAAATTTCTAAGATCTGATGAAAGGCTAGTTTGTTTATGTCTCCTACACCCATTAAGTTCAATGCATCTCTGATATCTTCATCTAGTCCTTTGAGGAAAACAAGTTTTATAACTTCCTCAGTAAGTGGATAACTACTTCATTTATGAGTGAATGAAAATTTATCTAAATAGTCCTCTAAAGATTCATCTTCATTTTGTTTAATTTTAAAGAATTCCTCCTTTCTTTCTCTCACCTTATAGTAATCCTGATATTTGTTCAAGAATTCAATTTCCATGTCTTCCCATGTATGAATGAAATTGCCTGGGAAACCCACAAACCATCTCATGGTTGTATCTTTGAGTGTCGATGGGAAAAATTTTAGTTTATGATTATCTATTGTGTAGTCATAAGTTTGACAAAGAACCATAAATTCAAATAGAAAATGATCAAGGTTTTCCATGTATATTCCCCCAAAAATTGGCAAATTTATAAGAGAAATGTTTTTCATGGTAGTTTGATCATTAATATTTGCAACAATAAGGAAGGAAAAGTCTTTCCATGTTGTGTAACCCATCAGTATTATCAGTCACCCATATCTTCTTATAGTGTTCCTTCAAAATTGGGATTAACTTTCCAATGACTGTGGGTTGAAGGTTGTTCAAATTATTCAAAACTCTCTTCAAAGATAGCTTGTTCAAATGATTCTTCTAAATCTTTTGCAACCTTTAGATATTATCCTTTTAAGAATGGATTTTTTGGGTGAATTCTTCTTATAAGACTTGGTTGTAGCAATGCTCTAGCCCCCAATAAGATTTTAGGAGAATCCTGAAGATGTGAGTCAACAACTTGTTCAAGATCCTTAGCTAAGGATGGTGATAGGATTTTTTTTATAAATTCTAGGGTAGAAATTTCAACTAGAGATGTTGAATGAATTTTTATTGTCATTTTTGGAGGAAATTTTGAAACAAATCATCCTTTAGAATCTCTTGGTCAAAACATAAATTGATTGCTTATTTTATGATTTTGATGTTTTATGATTTTTTTTTACTATAGATCAATAAGATTTACCTTACTAACACATAAAAAGTCCTCAGCAATGGCACCAAAAATGATGAGTGTCATTAAACTCTTCATTTAATCAATCCTTCAGATTGATGTCTATCAAACCAGGGCTGGTGTCTAAAGTTATCTGCAACAAGGTTTATGATGGTAGATTTATAGACTAGTCTTTAGGGGGTATCACGCGATTCTATTTTAACTCTTGCTAATGAAAAAATGTTTTTTTAAACTATTTGTTTCATACTTGCTTGAAAATGTAAATCTAAATCTAATTCACACTTTCTTAGAAATGTAAATGTAAATCTAATTCACACTTGCTTGAGAATATAAATCTAAATATAACTCACACTTTCTTGAAAATGTAAACACTCAACTGGAAGGATAATTCTAAACTAATTCATTCCTGTTTAGTAAATCAAAAGAATCACTAAGACTAAGTCATACTTGCTTAAAAATAAAATAGATATTAGAATGTGAATCTTGAATTGAGATGATTAATGCATGCAAGTATTTAGGATATTTTGATTATCTAGTAATGAAAAATTAATTCAACATAAATATAAATACCATACATAAATTCTTGATTCCAAAGAGAGTGGGTCCTTGCTCTTCTTAGAGTCAAGAATGAAGTCTACTCAGTACTGAAAGCTCGAATAATATTGCATTGAATTATGAAATATGTAATGTTTACAATATGTTTAAAAATCAAAGTGTGTCTATATTCAATAATCAATAATCTTCTTTCTAAGAAAAAATACTTACAGTTTTATGCTCATACTTTGGATTAAAAATAGTATGTAAAAAATTAGAACTACCTAGTCAATATGTCTATCCCCAAAATAGGAGATTTAGATTGAGTAAGATTATAGAAAACCCAACTATCATTATGAGACAGTTATTCTATCCCTATAAGATATTTAAGGTCTAAGTATGTACAAATTATATCAAAATTAAATCCTTCAAGATAGAAGTCAAAGATTTCCTTGATGTGACTCTAGCTGGAACAATCATCCTTTTATAGATTGCCTACAAACTCTCTGGCTTCTTAGACTTTGGACTTGTAGAGTTTGTAGATATGGACCTATAGAGTTCATAGATATAGACATACAGAGTCCATAGTTGGCTTAATATTATCTAAGAGTGAATGCCTACAAAGCCCATATATTTTAAATTAGGAGAGTCCATAGATTTTTCAGAGTTTGTAGATGAGGACTGAGTAAGTCCATAGCTTTGGACAACTAGAATCAAAATTGGAACTTCTTTTAAATATTATTTCTACCATCTTTCCTATGTATTCTTCAAAACCATACCACTAAAACATACTACTTGTTAGGCATAAATGACAAAGTAGTAACTCGATCTTTAGTTTGACCTAAATGAGATAAAGTATCTATTTTCCATTCTATAGTCAACTAAAAGTATATTATTTTCATAAAATTATATCCTTGGAGAGATGAAATGAAGGAAAAACTTATGTCAATAATGAGCCATATTTGTAGATCATCACCAAGTTTTAAGAGTAGACCCTTTTTTGGAGATACAAATCCATCTTTTGACTAAATTATATCAAGTTTAAACTCTTTATCTCTTTAGAAATTATTTTTTAGAGTTTGTATAACTCTAACACCTTTTATCATGAAACACTCACCATTGATTTGAACATGTCTCACTATACTCATAGTGGTGTCATGTATAATCTGGGGTATAATAATGTGGTTGCACAAGATAACTTTGTTCAAGAACCCTATGGAGATGATGCCATTTGTGAGATGGATCCTTATCCACTTTAAAACACTCAATCAGGGGAACAAAGATAAGATCCTTTAGCCCACTTTTTGGTCAACACACCTCCATACTTAGAGTAGGACCAGGAATAAATGGCACAATACCTAGCTAGCATACCTTTGATTGCATAACAAGTCCAACAATAACTATGCTATACTAAAATAACGTCATTCTATGACCCTTATTTGTTTGATCATCACTTGATTAAAAAGAAGGACAATGTCTTGATTAGAGCTATAGAAGTAGGGGCTAATTTTTTGGTAGACTTTCCCATGAAAACTTGCCAAGTCTAGTAAAAGGGCCTTACAACATGCCTTCTAATCAAAACATTGAACACGCCTCTTCTAGAAATCCTTAATCTATAGGGTCGATGTTGTCTCAATAACCTTATATTTTTTCCATAGGAAAGGGCCTCATAGAGGACCACTTCATACAAATGCAGATAACATACTAGACATATCTAAACTTAGTGTCCATCTTCAATAACATGAGCATGTCAAATGCTCCTCTTATGGAGCTAGCTCCTTCAAGAGGAGTCTTAATCAAATTGATAGGCCAATAAAATCAAGGTGTAGACCCATTTTAAAAAAGAACTTAAATGGGAAACATGTTCAATACCCCTACTATTGAAGAAGTGTCTTTTGATTCTATGCAAAATAGTGAACCAAACATATTGGATAATACACAAGTGTCATCCAGTCCATATCAAAATGGTGTAAATGCATAAATAATTAGTCCAAAAAAAATGTGCCTTTAGTTAACACCATGAGTGGTTTGAAAATAAAAGGGGAAATAACTTATACCTCCCAACCTCAAACAACTATATCTAATCTTCAACTAGTTATTTCTTCAAGCATGCAACCTCAAGGATTAGGTAGTCAAGAAATAAACAGTGTTGTGACTCAACAAAACATGATGAATATTACTCCACCAAAACCAACGATGACTAATATTCCATAAAAATATGAACAATCCAACATACCCACACAACAAAGGCAAAACATTATGCCACCTCAATAGGGGGAAACCAATGTTCTACCTCACTAGGCAGTGATGAACATACCTCTTCAGTTACATACCAACATACCAATACAATCATAAAATAGGTCTAATCAATAATGTATGAATATTGGTCAATAGAAAATTTCAAACTTTCAACATGTGTCTACTTCCCAACAAGGATTCACATAACCAAGAAGTTCTAATATTCCATAAGTATCAGCTAGGCAATAATTACATTTTGTTCCTAACATGCTACAAAATCAATGATAGGACCTTGGTTCTCAAGTTCACCTTAATCAACAAGGTTTGACTAGTCGGCAACAAGTCCCTATTCAATATCAATAGGCACAATACTTCACTCCCTACCATATATTTCCATCTTAGTTGTAATTTCCCCAAAACTAGGCCCTTATACCAAATCCTAACCAAAATATCACATAACAAGTGAAATTACAATAATTGCATCCTAATCTATGTATATTCATGGTTAATTCCCAAACCAAACCAACATTCCATAATAAACCATTCCTCCACTATACTCTGATCAAAGTAATCCACTTTTGATCACCCAATCTCTACCTCAGACCAATGTTCCCTCTAGTTTCCTAGCCTAAGAACTACACAAAATGAAGGATGGAATTGTTGCCATCCACAATGGGAAATAGACCAAAAGGTTTAAGTTGGATTATGTGTGTTACTACCCTTTAAACATGGAGTATCTATAGACACCATTTCTTATAGGGTACGAACCACAAAAGTTTGACAAATATAAGGGGAAAGGTGACCCTAAGGCCCACTTAATTGGATTATTCATTGCCTACCAACCAATGGCCTATAATGATATATACCTCTCACTATTGTTTCCAATGAGCCTAGTTGGATAAGTATTTGAGTGTTTCCTAAAATTACCTAAGAACTTAATATTTAACTTTGATGATATTTCAAACAAGTTTATGCAACACGTCTCTTACAATATTGAACATGAGATTTCATCACTAAATTTGGCATAAGCCAAAAAAGGCCAATGAAAGCTTTTCAAGTTATCTACAATGATGGAGAGCCCTTACTAGCTTATTCACCCATAGTCTACCAAACAAACAACTAGCAGTTATGTTTACCAAAAATTTGCATAGTGAGATATCTTACCATCTAGAGATGCAGTATGTGCACACTTTTACTTTCAAGGAAATCATTGACAAAGGGTTTTTGATCAAAAGAGACCTTATTAACAAAGATATCATTAAACTTACTTCCCAAATCAGAGCCAGAATCAAAACCAAAACATTGGCCAAAATTAGAACCAAGTTCAAGCGTAAGGATTACAACCAACCCAAGCCAATAATTATGAAATGTCCAAGCCATTCAATCAAAATAATAATGTTGTAGGAAATGGATTAATCAATTCACAACATGTATAAATGGTACAAACACCATCTTATTAGCCTACACTACATATGCAAATAACTCCTAGCCAACAACCCATTTAACAAATGCAAAAAGTGCAATAATCTAGATCAACACAACAAATGCAACAACCTTTACCTTTGCAAACCCCTCCTCCAGGGAGAACTATGCCTACTCATTGCATTTTTAGTGACCTTGTATAACCCATTAAAATTGTGTTTTGTAATCTCACCATCACGAATATGATTATCTGGCCTATTTTGAAGCACTATGATGAGGGCATTCCTTATCTAGATTAGTACCAACACAATTAATTATGCAAGTATCATCAAGTTAATGGACATAATTTGCATTATTGTGTATAAAATAAACATTTGATTGAGAATATGTTGTAAAATATAGAAATAAAATTGGATAATGGAGCTTCCACATCTCATTAGAACCTTAGTATTTATCAAAACCCCTTTCCACAAAATAACAATCATCAATAATAGTAATAAAGGCCAACACAACAACAACAATAATATCAATAATCGAGGCAAAATTAACAAAATTAGTAGCAACATAACCAACATCAAATGAATGGATGGAACTAAGGAGATAATGTTTCCAATAACCAATAGACCTACCATGTAGTTGTACATGAATATAACAAGGTTGTAGGCTGTATTGCAAGAGGTCATGTTTCTACCATTTCCATTAATTTGAGACCAAACACCAATAAAAAAGACCATTACTAATTAATTCAAACAAACCAACCCATGTCAGTGATCCTTTATTGACTTTGGACCACATAAAATCATACTAACAAGTAGGGTTTTTCACTTTTGGACCTTATATTGATAACTCATCATTGACTCGTGACCATGCACAAGTGCATCAACAACCAAGTCTTATCCTATTTGGTCCCCCACCACCATTATTTCTTAACAAAAATGGTCCTATATCTAATCTTAATTATGCAATCATACTTTGTTGGTTGAAGATTACTATCCTACACCCATAGCCATTTACCACTTCACCCATTTAATCCATTGTTCTGGCTAGGAATAAGCCATTTATCACTATACAAGAAAAGATATTCGATATTGTGGAACAATTACAAAAGACACCCACCCAAATGTCCATTTTGGATTTGTTACATACCTCTACAATCCACAAGAACATCTTAATAAAGTTCTTTGACCAATATAAAGTTCTTAATGACATATCTCCAGACAAATTTCAAGATTTTGTTGGACATTTATCCCTAAGCCAACAATTAACCTTTGACCAGAGTGATATGTCATCCCTTGGCCCTTTGTATAACAATCCATTGTACATCAAAGTTGTCATAATGTGATATAAAGTGAATCATATCCTCATAGGCAGTGAATCAAGTCTAAATATCATGTCTCTAAAGATCATGAAGCTTATTGAGTATACCATCGACAATCTCCATTCAAAAGCAATCACCATCAAAGCCTAAGACAATGAAGAATGAGAATCACAAGGCACCATCAGCTTGCCAATTATCATTGGGCCCTTGACCCATGATACACTATGCCATGTTTTAGACCTTGATTTATCATATAATATGCTTTTAGGTAGACATTGGATACATGAGATTTGTGCAATCCATTCAACATTGCACTAGTGTATCAAGTTCTCGCATTCAGGTATGAAGGTCACCATTTATGGAGATTTGTAGCCATACAAACATTGTAAGCATTTGGAGGCTGAGTACCAAATCTATAATTACCATTTTGGCTTGAATCTATTTCTTAAGAAAGATAAGGGAAAAAAATTACTTTTTGATTCACTAGAGGCCAATTGCATTAACCCAAATACCCTTGATTCACTTTCTCACATACTACCTCTTGAAATGTATAATCATTATACTATATTAGCTAATGGCCCAAGAGAATATTTGACTGATGATACATTCCATATTTATAAGCTTCCATAGAACCCCAAGTCCTATGGAATACCTAAAGCCAAAACACCTTGCATGAAATGGAAAAAAAGTGTACATGCCAACTACATAGTTCAACACCTATCATTTTCATACCATCCATTGGATAAGAACAAGACCCACTTGAAGGTGATGAATCTTGGTTGTATAATGACAAATGAGCTGACTAGTACCCAAATTCTAAGTATCCCATTTCCAATAAAATCATGGAAAGACATGCCTATGAAGGAGGAGGCCTTGGGCTCAATCAACAAGGTCTGCTTGAGCTAATTTATACCACTTGGTACAAAGGAACATATGGCCTTAGATTTAAACTACCTAGGGGTGATCCCATATACCTTATTCATGTTCCAATGCCAATGACTAGTGATGATGATTCTAAAAGTGAAGCAAAGTCTGATCATAGCCTTTTATATGACATGGATAATACTAATTTGTTCAATACTAGTTTCATTTGTACCCTTTGATCAATTATTTTCCATAATCCACTTCCTTTATATTATCCTCAACTGGTAGACCAGGACCAATAAGAATCAATAGTGCACATCGATGAGTTTAAAAATGATGAGGCATTCTATGATTTTTTAGGCCTAAGGGATAATGTTTCATTGGGAGACCATAAACAAGGTTCTCAATCAAACTAGATCCTGTAGCCTATTTTGAAGAATAGATGAACACCCTTAGTAAAAAAAAATTAAATAAAATATTAAGGTCTCAAAGTGAAAACATCTTTGAGGCACTTTTGGACCAGGTAAATAGTAAAGATAAAGGCTAGTCTAGTGGTGAAAACCTATTTCAAGTGCCATTATATAGGGGTTTTCAGCCTTGCTTAAACATAGCTTAGGATACCACCAATGATGAACTTGCCTATGGGTCCAAGTTTAGTTTTGAAGAACAACAAGCTTTTGATCAAATCGTCTAAGAGTTCCCAATAGTATTTATCACATGGCCATTCCTACCATTGGGGGATTTTGATTCATCATGCCTTGGAGAACTTGAAAATCTAAACCTAATAGAGGACTCTATCATTACAAACCAATTTAAATATTTTCCAGCCATTCTATAATATGGTTCAACACTTCTTATGGATAATAATACAAACATTAAAATCGGGACTTCAAACGACCCAAAATGGATCAAATTAGGTGCATCCCTCACTAAGGAGGAACATGAAGTCTATATATCCCTTTTGAGGCAGTATGGATTGATAGCGTTCAGAATCACTTCCTCAGTCGACAGCTTCAGACGGCTCGTGCATCGGATGAATGATGAGAGAGATATTTTAATGTATATTCATGGGCCTATTCTGATATGCCTATTTTGGACCCCACCTTGGTTGTATACCACCTCATGATACATCCTGATGCCAAACCTATGAAAAAAAATTTATGCAAGATGCATCCTCACATTGTTGTATTAGTAAAGAAAGAGTTAGAAAAGATTTTGGACGTGAGATGTATTTGATCAATAAACTACTTAGAGTGGATCTTGAATGTTGTATCATCAATAATAAGCCAGAAGGAATTAGAATTTGCACTAATTTTGGAGACATAAATAAGGCCTACTTAAAGGATGACTTTCCTCTACCAAACATTGACATAATAATCAACTCCAAAATGGGTTACAAAATGCTTTCATTGATGGACAAATTCTCAAGATAAAACTAGATATAATCATGCCAAAGACCAAAGAGACATGACTATCATATTTCATGATATGATGCATGACATTATTGAAGACTACATCTATGACATACAGGGAAATTAAAATACTAGGGTCGATCATCCAACAATACTATGAAGCATATTTTAGAGATTGTATGAATATAATGTCAGGCTTAACCCTAAGAAATGTGTTTTTGGAGTTAATTTGGGAAAATTGCTTGGATTCATTATATCTTGCAGGGGCATTAAAGTTGATCAAGCCAAAGTTTAAGCCATTACAAGCATGCCACCACTAACTAGTCTAAAGCATATCCATAGTTTGTAGGGAAAGATACAATCTATTAGACATTTCATCTTGAAATTAGAAGACAAATGCCACCCATTCACACACTTGTTTAAGAAAGGGGTAGAATTTCATTAGGATAATGAATGTCAGATAGATTTCTAACAATTGAAGGACTGTCTAGCTTATCCATCTATTTTATTATCACTAATTCCAGGAAAGCCATTCTTATTATACCTATCATCTATAGACAAAGCCTTGGGGACACCTCTAGCTCAACATGATGATAATGGAAAGGCACATGTCATATACTATCTAAGCCATACATTGGTTATGTATAAACATAATTATACACCCATTAAAAAATCCTATTTAGCTATGGTCTTCAAAACTCAAAAACTATGACATTACATGTTGAACAACAAGACCATGGTTATTTCCAAAGTATATCCACTCAAGTATTTACTATACAAAATATATTTACAAGGACATATGGCCAAATAGATCATGTTTCTCAGTGAGTTTGAAATAGAATATGTCAATCAAAAACCATCAAGGGGAAAGTTATTTCAGATTAGCTTATTGAAGCACCCCTTGAAGATACAAAAATAGTAACATTATAATTCCTAGATGAATCATTATGACCATCATTAACACACGTCTTGAGGAGAAACAATGAAAGCTACATTTTTATGGATCATTCACCACACATGGATCAGGGGTAGGCCTTTTGTTTATTACACCATAGGGGGATCTTAACCCTAAATCATTTAGGATCATTTTTTCTTGTACCAACAACATGGATTACTATGAAGCACTTATTGTAGGTATTCAATAGGAAGTACAATGGATCATACAAAATATTATAGTTTATGGTGATTCTTAGTTAATCATCAATCAGGTTATAAACTATTTTTAGACCAAGGATGATAAGTTAGTACTATATAAGGCCATGGTCACCACTCTTAAACAAAAAATTACTACCAAGGGCCAGTAACAAAACAACAAATGTCATGGTTATCATTTTATCTTTGATTCATCATACATACACTATAAAAGAATATAAATTCCTCATTAAAAATCTACTTACACTAGCTCATGAGCTTTCAACCATCTTAATGGTCTGTGATATTATTGGTCCCAACTCTATAAGGTATTCTAACCTTTACACTTGTCTTCATGGCCAAATAATGCTACTTGACCTATCTCACAAACAATCTAAAGCCTTTATCCCTCATGCCACATGATATACCTTGCTCTATTCAACCCTATACCACCATAATTTTGATGTAACTTTGCTTCATTATTTAACTTCATCTAAGTCTACATTAGTATTATGGGAAGTTCATGAAGGAGTATGTGGAGCCCACATTAGTGGGTTCATCCTATCCAAAAATATCTTGCATATTGTGTACTATTATCTAATAATGGATGCAGATGCAATTGTATATGTTAAAAAATGTGATAAATGTCAAAGGCATTCCAATTTGATTGATTTTCTAGCCAAGACTTTGAAACCAATGCTTACACCATTGCCTTTTCCTACATGGGGCCTTAATCTCATTTGGAATATAAACCCCACCTCATTCGATGGCCACAAACATATCCTTACCACTACCAAATACTTGACTAAGTGCGTCAAAGCTATACCATTCACTTACGTGATTGGAAATCAAATTCTTAAATTCATCTTTAACCATCTCATTTTACACTATGGAAACCCCTCTGAAATTATATTTGATAATGGTGGAGAGTTGAAAAATAAGGACGTCAAATCGCTATATGCTGAGTACAAGATTACTCAACATTTTTCCACATCATATTAACCTCAAAGTAATAGCTAGGCAAAAACATCTAACAAAACCATTATCAACATCCTTAAAAATATTGTTAATGATGTCATCCATGATTGACACCTTCAAATATTTTTCACCCTTTGGGCATACCACATCAATCACTTTAATCCAATAGGATCCACTCCATATTCACTTGTTTATGGCACTGAGGCCATTCTTCCCATTGAGGTTGAGTTACCTTCTTTGTGCATCTCTTTGAATCATATCCTAAATGATGGATAATATCAAGCAACTCACCTATAAGAGCTGAAGTTACTTGATGAGAAACACATGGTCGTAGATAATAACCTAAAAGCATACCATAACTGACTATGTGGACATTATAATCGGTGTATCCAACGTAGATGATTTGAGCTGGGTGATCTTATTCTTAAAGAAAACCAATAAAATATCAAGATTGAGAAGAAACACAAAGGCATGTTCAAACCTAACTAGATATGCTCTTTTGTCATTGTCTCCAACTATGCAAATAGAGCATATAGGTATGGTACACTAGATGTGGATGAACTTGATGAATTGATGAACATTATACACCTTAAGCGTTACTTCACTTGAGAGACTTGGTGTATTGTTTATGAGGCCCATTTCAAATTATACTAAAATATAGACATGATTCCTTGTACCATACCATTATATTATACTATACCATTCTACCATACCCTTCCCATTGACCGAGTTATTTTCACCCTCCCTTACAACCCATTTCATCATTTTGGTCCAATCATTTCCTCTTTTCGAGGGACCTATTGCTGACCCCTTTTCCAACCACACCTTCGATGGGGCACCTAAATTTCATCCATTGTCATTGAAGTTGTAATCATACATGACATTTTTATTCTTTGAGAAGATTTTACTATGCTTACAACTTATAACACCTTCCCAAATAGTGATAAACTGTAGACACCTAAAACTGGCCACCAATGGCCTTCAACTGATTCCTACCAACTTTTGCAAATTAAGCCTAAGAATCACTAAACATCCAAAATTTGATTTTATATCATTCATCAAAGTTCAGAATCACATTAAAGCATCTCTAATTGGGGTATCTTATCATATGCAATAATAACATCTCACATATTCATCTCTAATCATCTTATGAGATCACAACAATCAATTTGGCCGATAGACCTATTAAGTGGGACATATGAACTTAAATCAAATCTTGAAAGAGATAAGTGGCTAATCATAATTAATTAATCATCTAGATTAAAATCCTATTTGAATTATCCATGTGAAATTAATGAGTTCCTAAAAAAGGAAAAATATATGAAATATCTTCGCTTTTCATGATTACCTTTTGCAAGTTATCAAGCCTTTGGAAAATATCTCAAAATATTTCATTTTGGAGACCCATGCATATTCATTAAAAATCATGAGTTTTTGACACCTTTTAAAACTACTAGAGTTAATTTACTCACTTAGGTTAGGTTTGAACCCATTCCATGTTTAAACTACACTTTAACTCACCTTGAGTTGGGGTTAGTTCCTAAGCCTATAAATATAAGCCATTGCCTATTAAAAAGAGAGCTTGGAAATTATAGAGTTATAATGTAGGTTTTATATCATGATTTTTATCAATAGTGTTATAATTCAAAAATATTGAGCCGAGACACATTAAACAAGCATAAGCCATATTAAACCACAATGGTGCCAAGGAGAGAAGGAACAAAGAAAACTCCATTGCCAAAGACTCTTTGATCATAATTCAAGCAAGCCACATGACAAATCATTTGGAGCATTCAAGGAAGGTAAGAAATTATTGTTCTTTTGCATTTTAGTTGTGCTTTTCATTTGGTTTTGTTCATTAATCTCCCCCTATGATCTAGGCTTAGAGATGTTAGCATGTTAGTGTGTTCATTTTGAGTTTTGTTGCTTAAACTAACACTTGATCTAAAATACTTTCTTTGTCAAATTATTATGGTCACATCATCAACCTGAATTATTCAATTGGTCACAAATTTATGTTCATAGTCATATATTACTACACCAGATGGACTGAAGTAGTGGATATAAAACATTTAAAAACACATAATGTAAAATTTTTTCTTTAAAAAAACATCACAACTAGGTTTGGTACCCCTATTTCCTTAGTTTATGATAATGGGATGGCATTCAAATTAGCCAAGTTCACTGAATGGGCCCATGACAATAAAATCACCATTAGGTCATATTCCAATCATTACCTACAAGGAAATAGCTTGACTGAATCAAAAAATAAGAACCTAATTGATGATATAAAAAATTTAACTACAGATAAGCCTAGAGAGTGGCATCATCTACTAAAATATACACTATGGGCAGATCAGATAAGATATAAGTAGGCCCTCAAAGCTTCACTTTATCTAATTTTATATAGACAACATCTAATATTCCCAATTATGCTCAGTTTGAAAATATATCATTTCATGTAGGAATTCATGGAACCAAGTGAGAAAGTGGAATCCTAATTATTGGATATAATAAAAATGGAAGATTCAAGGATTGAAGCCTTGCATAATTTTCTTAAACATCAGGACTTGGTCAAAATGTGGTTTGACAAAAGAACAAAGTTTACGGCATTCAAATTATATGATTTGGTACTACTATGAGACAAATCCCATGAAAATAAATGATAATATGACTAGTTTACCCCCTCATGGATCAAATCTTACTAGATATTAGAGATTTTGGGTAACAATGCTTTTTATTTAAGGGAAATCTAAGGTAATGAACTGACATATTAGTTAACAGGTATTTTTTGAAGCACTACTTCATGGTTGTACCATCTAGCAATGTCCATAAATAACAACAAGTGTTGTGTTAGAGGTAAGAGTAGGTTAGATTTATTGCTTTCATAGTTAGGTTTATTAGTTTATGTATTTTGCTTTTTTTAGAGTAGCTTTATGCTTTCTAGATTAGCCTTTCCTATTTTCATCATTTTGTTTTCCTTTAGTTTAGTTTCCTATTTTATAGATTATATGCCTTTATTTTGTGATATTCAGATTAAATTCTCCAAGTATGACCAAGCTAATATCCAATTCACTAGACTCTCATGAATGATTGAATTAACATGTCAAATCCATGAGGAAGGTCCCAAAATAAAGATTGAACATGGGGAAAACATAAAATAGAACACACAAACTCATTTTTTTGCATGTTTTACACCTTTGTATATGAGATTTTTAGAATTCAGGTATGCAATAAAAAATTAGCCATGGTTATATCACAATGGAATAAATCTATCAAGTATGTAAAATATGCTCTCATTACTTCATACAAATTTAGAAAGTTTTCTCATTTTCTTGGATCAAATACACTTCTCACATTAATACTTGTTTAAGGTAATAACCATTGATGTAGATATAGCTAGAAGGGACATTATTATAAATCAACTTTTCAAAAATACCAGCTCACAATGGTTCCTATCTTCTTTCTTCTACTTGTATTCCAAAAAAAGAGAGGAGGACTAATGCATCCTAAAGAGTGATCAATAAAACCAAAAGAAAATCTAAAGGTGATCAAGTACTTAAATGATGAAATAATATTAATGTATCATGTATCATGTATCATGTAAGTGTAAGAGGTAATAAATGGAGGAGGGATCAAAGGTATCTAAATCAAGGTTATGGATGCTCAGCTAGTAGTAGAGGAATGCCTAAGCTTCCCTAGTTTTAATATTATTGAAATAAACAAAAATAAAACCTATAGTTTATTCTAAGTCCTTACTAAAACCCTCAGGAAAAGGGTAAAAGGAAATCACTTAATCACACATAGATCCAAGGTATGAGAAAAGCTAGTATGTTGCATGAAGTGTATTTTATGTTTCTAATTCAATTATTATTTTATGGTATGATTTACGTTGATTTCTAATTTCTAACCAAAAAATTTTGGGTTATCAATACTCATGAGTATTCCTCCATGTAAGTCACCTTTTATTGTACTCGACACACTCCATTCTTAATTTTTTGAATAGGGACCCAATGTAGTTTGAAAATCTTATGTATATTTTGAAAATATTTTTTCATTAACATTCATATGCACACCTAACTAATCTAAAAAACTTTAAAAAGTTCTTATTTTGCACGTGGATGAATTTTGTTATGTGCTGATCATGTATAAATGCAATTGGCATTTCCTCATTATCTAGGTTTTTACTGTATGACTTATTTGGACTAATTTATTAATGGTATTTGGAATTTTTTCATATATATAGGTTTTATGCATATGTCCATGAACTATAGAACTAAAATTCTAAGTTTTGGACTTCACGTATTTTGTACTTTTCAAGTTGTGTATTTCATGTATTTTGGTACTTAAGAACTTTTGCTCTTTAGAAACTTTGTATTCATAAATTTTATGATTCATGACTTTTTTCAATGTAACTCTTGATTTATAAAAGTCACATAATTCAACATTTTAGTTCTTCATATCTTTTGTTCACAGGATCTGGTCATGATAATTTTTATTTAGAATTTGTGTTCATCAAAAGTTTTATTTTTAGAATTTTTGTTCATCATGACATTTTTTGCTAACAACCTTTGGCATCTCCAAAATTTTAAGTCTTCATAAGTTTTCACCTGAACAAATTTTACTTTCACATATTTTACAGCTCAAAACTTTTTTCTACAAGATTCATTTTACATGTATCTTGGCATTTCATTTTTTTTTGTAAAATACAACTTCTGGTTCTTTAAAAAATTTTTTCAAAACTTTTGTTCATGAAGTGTGTTGATAATTTTAGTTTAATTTTTTTTTCTTCATATCCTTTATATTCATGTTTCATGTATTCAAGATGTTTTGAGAATTGTTTAGCCCTTTCTCAGCAAAAGTTTCACCTCTAACTTTTGAAGGCATGTCACATGACATACCTAATTTTGCACAAAATTAATGAATAGGTGACACATGGTTAAGGTTAAAGCATGGAATTTATTTAAACATATAGAAATATAAATGTAATACCCACCAAATTAAGTGGAAAAGTTTGAATTGAATGAGTAAAACAAGCTATGAGATGTTGGGCATTAATGGTACAGAACTGTAATTAAAGTCTTAAACTTAAATCTATATGAGTGAACTCAAAAGAGACATCATGCCTATTGGTTAATAATGAGTATGAGTGAATTTTCAATCCAAAGATAATTTAAAGCCCTAGTTGTCTATGTTTAGTTTCAAATTAATTCTAGTAAACGAGCTTACAATCAAATTTAAGATGAGTGTTACAATAACATACAAGTTAAGAATGCTATCATCATCTAAGGTGTTTAGAGGAATATTTCTATCACATAAATTATCTATCAAGGACTCCATGGAATACATAGACATTGTCTTTGACACAACAATGTTCAACGATGAATATTCCAATTATACAACTCTATGGGACATAATAGAGAATGTAGATGCCCACTCACATGAGGAAAATATAATGCTTGAGTAAAATCATATAGTAGTGGACTCAATACCATTATAAAACCAACAATTACACTTTGAAATAGCCAAGCTCAAAGTAATGAACTACATACACATATTTTAGGACTTATTCTTCATAAGGAAGGTGACTAGTAGCTTTCTATACCACTAAACCATAAGACACTTGTCACTTACATATTAGGGGATGATTTATAAAGTTAACTATGACTACCCATCACAAATGCCACATTCAATAGACACAGAGTTGAATTGTGGAAGAAAACAATAACAATAACAAATACATTAAGGAAATGGATTGCTCTCAGGTAGGTGGTCATCCTCAAGGCCAAGGAACCCATACAAATAACGAGTTTTAAGATGGAAATATACATTGAGATGTCCTTAATATAAATATTTTATGGTTTCAAAAACAATCACTTCTTCCACCTGGAATGGGTTCTATTATTGTACCTATTGATGACCTCATAGCTCACTTTCACCTTGGGAGAGATAATTAGAGCTAGGCTATAGGAATATATTTTCAAGAAGGATAAAAAAGTCATGGGAAACCACTTATACATGATTTCATATTTTTTAGATGGATTCATGGCAACCATTTACATTCATAATGGATTACTTTGGAGCCTAGTCTCAAACTACATTAAGAATTAGGTATGTGACTTCTATTTATTCCTACACATCTATTCATACATGAGGAATATTGTCATAATAGATAATAATGTGTATCCCCAAGTATGGAGGGAAATCCATGAAGGACCCCTGAATAGAGTATCAAAAAGCATTAGGAAGACACTTTGGTTAAAGGGGATTATTGGCTATACTAGGACTATTTTGTAATCATGGTGGTAGGACACAAGGTTTCCCATTTATGTCTCCCTAAATATGTCTTAAAAAAATTGATAGAGCAGGTAATAGCTTATTGGCTATGGTGGAGTAAATATCATGACATGAATAAGAAACACAAGTGTGTGTTGCATGGGTCTTCCCTGATGATTAGCTAGATGTGCTACACCTATAAGAAGCATTTCAGAGAAGTTGACAAAACCATACAATTATATTCATTGGCATATTTTTCATACAAATATTGGTATCCTCATGGCATTATCCAAAAGCATATCTCAATCCTAGGCATCCCTTACTAACATGAACCTTATGAGCATGATTTTATGTTCTTAAATGCAAGGGTTGATGCTTAAGTGATGGAAAGGGCATGAGTGGTTGGGTTAATGGAAGATCATTTAATATCAATATAAAGGGATCCCTCTCTCATAATTTTAGTGGTGCATACCAAGATTCCACCTCCAGGTAGATTGGAAACCATGAACTATTTGACCTATCGACCTACCCAAAAACATTTTGACTAAGGAACATCCTCCTAACCACCACCCATTAGGATCAAAGTTGTGAAGTAGGAGAAGGATATGGAAGGAGAACCTATTATGTCAAGTTCCTTACAATAATGGTCTTCACAAGCCTCACCACTAAATGTAAGGAAGACTATCAAGCAAGAGAAAGAGGTGGAAGAAATACCCACTACTACAACTTATTTGGGAGAATATTAGGAACCAATTTTCATTTATTCTTATGATTCAAAAGACACAAGTATTCTCATTATTTCCTCTATTATTTTTACTATAAGTGTAAACATTTCACCTTCCACCATGCAAGAGACTCCTCCCTTGCTTGAAAAGACAAAAATCTTTTACAAGAGGAAATCAAGAGCTCCTAGAGACCCTCTTCCATCAGTAGAGTCTCTTGCAAGTTCAAATATGGAGGCAACATCAAATGAACATGTGCCTAAGGATGATTATGAAGAACTAAAAAGGGTTAAAATCTTAAGTCTTCAAAGGATCAAAGGAAAATCACCAATGGAGGTTGACAAATCAGGTGAGGTCACCATTACTCTAACCACTATTGCTTCACTTCCTATGGGTCATATTATTTCTTTAGTTCTAATGGTTACTACATTCCTTATTGCTTCCACTATTCTCTTTTTTATGATTATTCATGTTATTTATACAACTCTTGTTGCTTTTAGTGTTGAGGTTGTTTCTTCATCTTCTATGGTCTCTACTTCCCCTATTACTACTTCAGTTATGGTTGCCCCTATTACTCCTAAGTCTAAAAAGGCTCATTTTAAGAAGACTATGGGAGCCTTTGAAAGTGTGAAATTGCATGTTTCCTATACTCAATTAGGTTTACCAATGTCTTCATCCACTAGTACCTAGGCTACTTTGATTTTTCCCTCTATAAAAACTAAGAAGAATAAGCTTACATATATTGTCCATATAATACCTCAATTCAGTGATGTGGACTTGCAAAAGATCATCTTTCCATCATTACCAGACCCATTACATGTAGAGGCATTAACTTAATCTCTAGGGTAGATTTTGATAGCGACTATTATAGAGGACACTCAACTAGCTGAATCTTCACAATTGGTTATTCCACAATGGGCAACAAAATTGGAGGCCTGAGCTACACAAAGATAGAATTTGATAATTAAAGAGCTAACCACTATGAACTCATCTTTGATAAATCAATAGGGACCATCTAAAGGGTTAGGGAAAGGAAGATCCATAATGAATCTAGTAGTGGTGTGATTTTTGAAGAAAGACAAGATATGTTCTGCTATCAAAGAGAATGAAGATGAAACTTGGAGAGTCTCCATACAATGAGGATTTTAAAACTTATCATTGGGAAAAGTCAGAGGCCTTTTTGGAAATTTATGTAGACACTAAACAAGCCATGAAATAAATATAGTAGGAGATGGAGAAGTTACAATAATAACTATGTATAGTACAGGTTCTTAGGGTAATTAAAGCTAATGTTCAAAATGTAGCTCTCACATTGTATAGTATCTTGGACACTATCAGTTCAATGAGAGATGAATTATCTCCTATAATTATTGTGTTTTAACCTTTTAGGGATTTACTATGTAAATCCTAAGTTATATTAAAGGACTGAGTATGATGTTAATCTAGAAAAATTGAAAATTATTGATTTAATGGAACTTTTTGAAAATAACAAGTGAAAGAAGAAAAAGAAATTATCTAGATATAAACAAATGTAAATACAAATTAGAGTAATGGAAATGGTTGAGAAGACACAGATGTATCTTTCATATTTTGACTATTTCTTAAGATTAGGCTTTGGACAATAACACCCTCTTAGGATAGTAGTGCAATGTGGTGCTAGTGTCTAATTATAGCATTATTGTCATTTTTGTAGGGATTATGTGTAATTTAAAAGGAAGTTGTAGGAGATTTTAGAGGTCCTATAGGTGATTCTATGTCACTTAGGGGCATGTCTATGTCATTATTTTGGATGAATCTTCTCCAAAACCCTAGTGAATACCTATACACATGAAACAATAAATGAATAAAATGCAAAAACGAAAGGACAAACTAGGTTTTGGGATGTTATGAGTCTATGGAGAATAATCCATGTTATCTTACCCACTACCTACATTACCTCCAATGTTAGGGGTCTCAGATCATATGTAGTTCTTGCTTAGGGAATGTGCACCATTAATTTACATTGTATACTAGAATAAATTTTTCTTAGGCCCTTCTTTGATCAAGCATGAAAATATTTAGGTGTGAAACTTGAGTAGTATGTAGAGTATTTGAGCTGTACTATAGGTTGATTTTATGTAAATAAGTGCCAAAATAGTAAGTGATAGATGTCCAATGCCTTATGAGTATTTTTATATATGAGAATATTTTTTTTGAATATAATACCTTGTTCATTAGCCAAAAAGTCATAAAAATATATAAAAACATAAGAGAAGGCCCACAAAGGGGATATGACCCAAACATGGGTGAAAGGGCTCATCAAACATTAGAGACACAAGTAGACACTATTTTCATATGGTGCTACTATTTTTAAAGTGGAACTAGTGTCCTAAGGCTTAGAATAGAGTAAAAATTAGGGAAGATAGGCTAAGGGCCCCTGGGATTGGGAAAAAGTGACCTATCATTATTGAGATTGTCACAATTAGGGAAAATAAGACATAAGGAAGATCATAAGACTCAAAATGACCATGAAAATAAGGAATATAACCATCACTAAGACCCTCATCTGAAAGAGAAACAAAAGACATAGTACTTGTGGTTGCTTGACCAAATTAGGGTGTTTACATTTGGCCCCCTTATATTCTAGTAATGAAATGAAATGAAAGTACTAAATTAAAATTAAATAGGAACACATACCTATACTTACATGTGTGAATGTAATCTATATTTGGCCCACTTATTGGCCAAATAAGTGGATAATAATTGGAGTGTAATATGTGAAGGGGAGACACATGGTGTGGATGCCCCTTGTACTAAAAATAAGTATGTAAACTAAATGCATGGAGAAATAAAGATGGATTTATCCCACTCTAAATATGAATAAGTAAAATGAATGCATGGAGAAACAAGGCTCACTTACCCCCACTCCAAATCTGAGTATGTAAACTAAAAGAATGGAGAAATAAGGCTTTCTTTTGCCCACTCTAAATTTGAGTATGTAAACTAAGTGCATGGACAAACAAGGCTCACTTTCCCCCACTTTGAATTTGAGTATGTGAATTGGGTCTGGTAGAATGTTATGGATTAACTACTATAGATGGTCCTATAACCCAAATTGGTGAAAACTTGGTGATGATAGTGAGTGTAACTTGATAAATCTAAAAATGGGGATCAAGAACATGTACTCTATATCATTCCTCCTAATCCTCATATATAAACAATGTATCTATGTATTTGAATATCTAAGTGAATTGGTATACCTAAGTCAAAAATGTATATCTACATAGAGTGTATATCTAAATACCTATGTAAAACTTGCGTAAACCTATGTAGACCTATGCATCTATAAATATAAAAACCTATAAAACCTATGTGTCTATATATCTAAAAATCTATGAATCTAAATATCTATGTAAACTTGTGTAGACCTATGTGTCTATATATCTAAATACCTATGTAAAACCTATGTAGAACCATGTATCTATATATTTGAATGCCTATGTAAACCTATGTAGACTTATATGTATGTATATATGAATGATTGTGCATCTAAATGCTCTTGTAAACTTGTGTAGACCTGTGTGTCTTTATATCCATGAATGTGAATGCCTATGTAAACTTGTGTAGACCCACGTGTCTATACATCTATGAATTTGAATGAATATGTAAACATATGTAGACTCGTGTGTCTTTATATCTGAATTAAATTTTATATGTCTGAAGTAATTTATGCATATTTAACCCCTTTTTATGAGATATCTGATTATGTGGTGAGGATATGTGACCAAAAGTGGTAGTGATTTGTTGTACTGGTGTTAGTTAGTAGGTGTAATGTTGTATTAGGTTTGAATAGTGTATTTATTATGTCGATGTTGATAATTGAATGTGTAATTTGATAGATATTTGGTCCATTATAATGTTAAATATATTTAGATTATTTTTGACATTTTTTAGATTTCATAATGATGAGTGGATTGGTTTAACCAATATGGGACATAGTGTATTGATGTCAATTCCCAAGTGCAAGAAATAATTAATAAATAGGAGCTACAGTTCTTGAGATATGGAGATAATAAGATATTTGTATTAGTTAGTAAAATTAACATGCAAAGATAACCTTAATAAGGTGGTATTGTGTAAGTTATGAATTAAATAGGTCATTTTGATTCATATTTTAATTCATTTGGATAATTTGAGTTGAAAGCATTTTTTGTTCAAGTGAGACAAATATGTTGAGGAAATGAGGAGCTAGCTTGTTACACTATGAGGAAGTTGAGGCATGAATTTAGGCTAGGAAGGATGTTTACCTAGTAATTAACTCAAACTTTTTCCTATTTTTATATTTTTTTGTCTTGTTTACTATTTTTTTGAAAAGGAACTGGTTTAAAGCTGCTTTACATAGACTAGAACTAGTGTCCCATTTTGGGTGTTATTGTCTAGGTCTTAGCACTGATGTCCAAGTTGTGGCACTAGTGTCCTCTATATAGCACTAGTGTCCACTAGACTTGAGATGTGACACTTAGTATTGCTAACTAGTTACTAATGCATGATGTTGTTTACTAGATTTAGTTTTATTTTTCTAATGTTTGATTTGGTTGTAATTTTATAGATTGATGCCTAAATGTGAGAGTTCTACATGGGGAAGATGATGGAGAATTTATAGGGTTTGCCCTTGGATAATGCATATATATAGGTGCTCAAGAGATAAGGCCTAAGATATGATGATTACGTAGAGCCTATGCCCTGGAATAAGTATACAACTTTTTTAATATTTGAGAGATGGGATGAAGACACATGCACATTCTATCTACCTATGGGTGAGATGACCGTGACATTAAAGGATGAATTTTAGATTATGTAGTTGTGGATCTCTAGATAGTGGGACATATTTTATGAGGTTATTAGTCCTCAGGCCATATAATGGGTGTCTAGATATTTATCTACCATGGTGGCAAGGAATCATCATATAGGGAGTTAAAATAATATATTATTTATCTTGATTATTATGGTCAATGTTCTATGATTGTGGAAGTTCCTAGCTATTCTATTATCTTCATTTATTAATGTAGATGGGAGTGGTGTCTTGATTTCTTATAGGATGCATGCGATAGTTTAAGACATCGATGAGCATGCCATTGTGTACTATTGGGTTCATATGATGCTAACTTATCTCTTCAATAATCTATACCGCTTTACACAAGAGATGTGTGGTGGGGGTATCAGTGCATCGATGATATTACATTGCTAGGCATATGAACACATAGTTATGAGTAGTCTAGTGGCATGTGTATGGGATGGATGGAATCATCTACATGTGTTTTCAAAGAGATGGACTAGGATAGATCACACACCAAGGAGGAGCACTTTACAGTGTCGATAGTTACTAGATAATTTGATAGTAGGGGATATCATTTAGAGACCCTATAGGGGATATAAGGTGTGTTATGAGGCTATTTTTTAGTTGAGGAAGATTTAGGTTAGTTATTAGATACATGACCATTGGGATAATGTATACGAGCAGTTTGAGTATGAGAGGGTCACTTGATAGTTTTATATTGTGTAGGTTGTTCCCCCAACACATGTGATATGATTAAGGGATTATAGTTCTCTTATGAGGCCAAGTAGTATACTAAGGCCATCTATTACTAATCCAAATCATATTCCATTAACAAAGCATGACCTTGATATTGAGATACCAGATATAGATGATGTGAGAGAGATTGAGGATTCCTCAGCCTGGTGGAGTGACCACAAATAGGAACCTCTATTTTTGAGAGTTAGGATGATTGTAGATGAGGTATTAGATGTAGAGCCCTTGAGGGCTATTTATTTTAATTTAAATAATATATTTGTATGTTATATGTAAATATGATTATGTGATAGAATTATTATGAACTATGTGGATACTTCTAGGTTTAGGAGATGACGAGTATTAGGAGGTCACCATTAAGTTTTCACTACACAAGTTGACATGACATATCCCTAATAATGCCATGGAGGATGGATTGGTGGATAGGGATACCAATGTTTTTAGGGTGCATGCCCATTTTTTGATTGGGTTAGAATAGTGATTATGGTATATAGGTGATCAATGATAGATAGAGATGAGGCATGTGTTGAGTTGCATAGGTATACCATGCCTGCTCTTGATGTTCTAGGTGGGGCTAATAATCAGATAGTAGATGACTACATATGACTTAAATGAGATCATGTTGACTACATGGCTAGGCTAGGCATGTATCAAGAGAGAGAGTAGATAGAACTATAGATTGAGGTCACATAGAGATATCAGGGCATCTAGTTCTATTTTTGATGGATCTGAGAGTGAAAGTGAGGGAGTTGGTCCTAGTAGTCATGTTTGCATCACTGAGTGATGCACCATATTTGTATTAAAATTATATTATTAGTTAGATATATAGGGATGATTATTGTTTAATTTGACATTATGTGTTGGCAATTGGATCTTGTTATAATGGATATATTGTTATGTGTCAAATTAGTTTGATTATTTAAAATGTTGAGATTTTATAATTTGTTTTAGTCAAAGTAAATTTATTGAATTTGTATTTGTTTTATGAATGTTTTAGGCATATATGTAGTAGATTAAGTTTTTGTATTTTATCTATATATGGTTTTTGTTTATATTCCATAATATAGCTACATGTATAACATGTGATAGTAGTATACCCTATTTGAACCTGAATGGCATGGAGAACTAATGACCATACTGCTCATGTTGTGTCGATGTAGACATGGACTATGAAACTAGAGATCTTTGTGATGTAATTATAGTATGTGAATATGTAAACTTTGGTGCAAAAATATTGATTGGTTGACCTTATAAAACTTTACTTTGAGTTGTATGAGTTATTGCAAATATCTTAATTTGTGTGCGTACTGAAGCTGGGTTTTGGTCTCTGTAATTATTGTTATACATATTTATTGTTAGTTGAACTGAAATTATGCCCTTTAGTTTATAGATGTTTCCAAATATGCATATTATTGGATGTACTAGAGTTGCATTTTGAGCTCTATAGTTATTTCCATCGATTTTGATTGATGATTGAATTGAAATTGTGCCCTTGGGTTTGTAGTTGTTCCCAAATATCTTGATTGGTGTATGTAGTAGAGGTGCATTCTAAACTCTTCAAATTGGTTTCGATTACTGCTAAGGCTATGATATATAGTATTTCTCATAAATGGATGTCCTAGAAATCATGGGGATCATGCGATGAGTAACCAATGGTTAATTAAAAGGAACATCCTAGGATAACTCTATCGTAGAAGAGTGTGGCAAATGAGGTCTTGATTTCCCTTGTGTAAATGATGCCTCACGTAAGATACTAGTCAACGCAAGCTCAGAGTGTATAATAATGATCAATTAAATGTCCATTTATCTATTGAAAATAACAATATGACTTATGTGGTACATGGCTAAAATGGTGTGGTGGATGATGATTATTAGAAGAAAGTGTGATCATCCCCCTATCTAATAGTGTAATCAAAATGTCATGAGGTCCAAACTTATCTAAAAATTGCATAACCCCTCCATGTTTATCATATGTTGTAATCATTATAGAAGGTGCTTTGTAGAGTAGCTCTTTGCCCTTATTGAGTATTTTTATTGGTTGTTTCTATTCCACTAGTTTCTTAATCGAAAATGGAGTAGGATCTTGTACCATGTTATATGAATGGGGCTCTAAGAGGATTATATCCAAATTTGTCTATGAATGTGTCACCACTAATCCCAAAGTTGTGTAACATAAATGTCTAAATGACTGTGATGTCTCATATAGTAATTTATCTCAAATAGGGAGAATGAGACCTCTAACCAAAAGGTATTGTGCCTTTAAATCTATTGTTTGGTAGATAAAATGATACATATATGCTTTTAATATTAGAATATATTCATTGACTATTTATGTTTGGCCCTAGTGTAATGAATTCAACCTCTCATATGTAACCTAAGGTCCCTTGTTCTAAATGTAATGTATGAGAAAGAACTATTCTAACTCATCACATGTGTGTAGTGAACCAATAAGGAGTGAATGATGAAATAACTCTATTACCTAACCCTATAGAGTCCTAGGAAATAGTTGTAAAAGAGTCAAATTGCTAGTAACATGTGCCATACTTTTCCTATAAGCTTCAAAATTCAAGTATGGTTCTTTATGTCCATCAAACTTTGGTAAATATGGTATATTTATTTTTCATGGTATTATTGCATTGAATATCCTACATTGAATGGGATTATTATGGATGGAATTAGAATCTACCCATGAGTGGTATGCTTTGTTATCCAATGTGAGATGATGTACTTGTTATTGCAAAGAACCCACATCATGCATTAAGGAAATTAATATTTGTTAAGGTGTATTATCATTATCAAGGGGTTCTATTGGGCCTATTTTATTAACACCCCCCGTTTTTGTTTTATAAAGCAAATACTTTGTGATGATTCTGCCATATTGATGACATTGCTGTAATGTCTAAAACTGCTAGTTGGGGGTCTTAGTTTATTATGTCATTTGAATATGCATTTTATGTTGAAATGTTTATTATGACTCTATATGTGGTAACATTATTAATCTAAATTATAAGTGGTTTTTAAAGCATTTATGTATTTAATGAAAAAATTAGATATATCCATATTAGCAAAAGTAATGTTTTATGAATATCAGTTAATAAAAAAATTTAGAATCATTGTGATATATAAGGTCATCAAGCAGGTAGCATTTTGTGATTAAGAGTTAAATCTAAAGTGCTTAGGATGATTTTGATCATTGTCAAATGAATTTTATTTATGGATCATAAATAATTATAGTTATTCATTGAAATTAATGGTTTATGTTGGTGTAGGCCTTTTTTCCACTAGGTTTTAGATACACGATTGTATTAGCTTGCTTAGGGATCTAGTGGTCATGTTGGTTACTTGGAAAGATTAGTATTGCATTCACTTAAATGTGTGGTATCATTCCCTCTCCAACCTATAGATACACCTCTCTCCATTTCTATTCTTTATTTCAACATGATATATAGTATTTTATTTGCTCTTGTTCCTTTTACAATATTCCTCTATTATTGATTTCATTCACTAGCATTTTTATTGTGATATGCACTTGCTCAACTCGTGAGATCAATCTATCATATGCATTCATTGATCTAGTGATCTTATTTGCAAATATTTTATGGTGTCATAGTGTTAATCCATTTTCATGATAGTCTGGTTGGTTGGTTATTTATTGTTATTTTTATGAAATCCTGAGATCTGATATTATATTATCATAGGAATTCTTGAGAGAAATATTCTAGATTTTAGATCTGAGGTTTTGAATCCATTATTTCTTGGCATTGAAATTTAATCTACTATATTAGTTGACTTTTCATTAAGAACCTTATTTTATCTAGCATTAGCACTTTGTTTGTGGTGTTGTAGAAATCAAAGATCTAGTCTGATAATCAATTTCACAAATTTACACCTTTGCAAATCTTTGGATTCAAACAAAGGTGTTGAAATTTTGGAGATTTTAGATCTACAAGTTTTTTTTGGAAAACTTAGTGTTTTGAATTTTTTATATTGTATCTTGGTTTTTTTTTCTATCTTGCTTTCCTTTTTTAGATATGTACAAAAAAGACAAAAAAAAGGGAGGCGTTAAAGTTTCTTGGATGAGATCTCTTGTTTTCAAATCTAAACTTTGATGTCACATTTTATACCTTGGCATTCTTTCTTTCCAGCAAGTTTTCTTTTAAGTTGAGATCTAGAAGGAATGCATTAGAGTTTGTTCTACAGAGGCATTTAGTCATATTCCTATGTTTGGTATTCATATTGGGCAATTTTACAACTTGGTGTTTAAGTTTATACTAATTATTTTATATTAGATCTGTACCAAGACACATACGTTGTATATTTAACCTTAGCATCATCCTCTATTGTCTTATGTTGCATGGGAGAGAAGTTTTAGATCTACTGCTATGATTTGGAAGAAGCATAAAGGTGGAAAAGAAGCATTGGATCTGTCGATCTGAGTTGAAATTTCTACCCAACTAGCCTTTAACATCACACTTTGTAGCTAGGCATTGAACTTTGGAGTTTATTTATTCCCTTTTTCTCTACTAGCTTTAGCACTTTAATTTTAGACCAATTGGTGTAGCATTGGAGAAAAAGAGAGGAGGATTATGGCATCTTTTTTGCTATTGTTACCTATGGCATTAAAGATCTAAGGTGCTTAAAGACTTACATTCCATTTTTCCTCACTAGATCTATTCTTAGAAGATAATATATAACTAGAAAAAGTTGTCCTTTTTATCTTAAGACCTAGATCTTGGCATAGAGAGGTAAAAACCATAGTAAAGGTGTTTGACTAGAGTCTTGGCATCACTCTTTGGTGGTTGACATGCCAATGAACCACTGAAATCTACTTTGGGTAAATAGCGTGGTGTTTATTTGATGTTGCATTGGATCAATGTGTTGGATTGTATAGGCCATTTCTCTCAGCGTGGAGATCTATCACTGCATTGGATATTTCATCTACTAGGTGTTAGAAAGCTACTAGTAAGGTAAGCATTGGTTTTATCTTCATCTACTACTGCATTGAAGATCAGATTCCTAAAACTATGCCTCAGAGCTAGTTTTGATATCCTTTCTTTTTATCTTTGTGGAGGCCTATTTTGGTGCACTTATGTAGTTTTTTGGTAGGTATTCTTTCCCTTTCCACATACTGGGACACATACAAACCAAGATAATTTATTCTTAAGTGGATTTTTGAAACAGGTAACATTTTTTATGTGCCCTAAAAGTTTTTTAGAGCGAGCAATTTTTAATTATTTTTAAATAGCTATTTTTTTACATTAAGTGGCATGCTCTTTTACTTGAAAGCTCATAGATGTCATTGGATGGAATTTTTTAAAATTTTGTTGGCTTGATGATATCTGTGGTTTAGTGTTGATTCTAATGGGTGGTTACACAACATGCTTTATGTTTGAACCTATCGAGCATTTAAACTTTAAGTGCAATTTAATTAAATAGACCATTAATGACAAACAATTTATTTTGCTATAACTTTTGACAGGTAACTCAGAATTGAGTGTCACTTTTTTCAAAAGTGCATATTTTTTTGTCCTCTTTCCATTTTCTACTTTTTTTTATAAAATGAACTAAAGTTAGAAAGTGCCATATTCAGGGGGGTTATGGGTTCTACTATTTTTTGTAACATACTTCATGCACTGATTGTACTCATCTGTATGGACTCATTTTTTTCCCAGTATAAAGTCCATATTTAGATCCTACACCATTGTTTACCCACCCCAACATGTTTCTCACTTAGATGCATTATTGACAGAGTTTGATATCCTCTTATTTGGCCTATTTGTAGTTTTCATTTGTGCCAATTTAGTGGTTATTACACTAATTGCTCATGTTTATGGATGCATTGTCAATTGAGTTTTATGTCCATTCATTGAGACATGTTTTTTCACTCGTGCATTGATTTATCTTACTTGTGTGGACTCATTTTAGTTAATTCTAACATCCATACTTAGAGCATATACTAGTACTCGATCATAAGCACAGATTATTCATTCCTTGAGCATGCTTTGTTATTTCAATATTTTTTTTGGGGGCTACCTATTGATTGTCTCAAGGAATTTATTATGGGCCCTACATTCTCTATTGCACACATTAAGTTTTTTGTAACTATTACTTGTGCCAATTTAGTGACTACTTACACAAATTGCTCTTGTATTCCTGGATGTATTTTCAACAGAGCCTGACATCCATTTGAGAATGTATTATCACTTGTGCACTTATTGTTATCATTTTATTGGACTCATTTTTCTTATTTTCTAAAGTTTTTTTGAGTGTGCATTATCATTTGTGAATAGATTACTCTCATTTGATTGGACTCATTTTTGATGTAGTCTGGAGTCCTTCTCCAGAACATGCACTATTAATAATCCAGATGAGGAAAGTTATTTCCTCTCTAGTGATCCTTCTTGGGAAGCATAATTATGATTTGTGTCATGCTTATATGGAACACTTGCTCACACATAATAATCATATTCCATTTTTATATGGATATATTCTTGCATCCATTGATCTTGTTGAGTTTGATAAGTGGGTTAATACTTGTGACAAAGTTTTTTGCACTCTATTACTTCATGTTTCCATGGATCTTCATTACCGTTTAGAACATACAAAGTTTCCATGCACTGTTTGGAGCATCCTACAGTTTATTTTTGGATATCTTACTAAGATTTACATCACTTCTCATCCTCCACTTCCTATAGTCTCTTCAGAGATAGTTGTACTTTCACCTCATACTTTTATTTCCTATGATTATATATTCATGGTGGATATTGATCTTTCTTATATTGAGCCCCAAATATAGGAAGATATTCTATCAAACCTCAATTGTCCTATTATAGATTCTACTTCTGTTCTTGTGCTGATTATTACTCTTTTAGAGACTTCATAGCCTTTTACTTTGGAAGACTCAACTATTTATAGTATGAGTACACATATTGTGAGCATCAACGACTCATCTCTTCTAGTGGAATTTATTTCTTTAGTTGGTGACTCATTCTCCACTCTTCACATGGACATTCTTTTAATGAATGTTTCATGTCATTATTCTGACTAGTTTACTTTAGTGGTATTACTTTTAGATTCTATGTATATTCTTGTCAGACCTATGCCATAGATATGATCTGGACCACATTTAGAGATCTTAATACTATTTCCTTTATCTTCCATTATGGAATGGGTAGACTTTCAGTACACTCATTGGGTTTACACTTTTTCAAAAGGAAGAAAAATTGTTTGATGTAGATGGAGGTTCTACAGTATTCAGGTAGAGGATCTCATCATCGACCTTCATCATCTTAAAAGTTATACTTGGAGTACTGATTTCTTTAGCATCATCATTTAGGGGGTCTTTTGGTCTTATCTTCTTATTTTATCTCTTTGAGAGGAGTTTTTCCCACTGAGTTTTTTCTTCTCTATGTATGAGGGATTACATTGTACATGGGTACCTTATCAGGGCTTATTGTCTGAACCCATTTTTTGTATCATCATCCACCCAAGCTATGCATATGGGGAGGGTGTTGGTGTAGGCCTTTTTTTCCATTGGGTTTTGGCTACATGGTTTTATTATCTTGCTTAGGGCTCTAGAGGTCATGTTGATTACTTTAAAATATTAGTACCACATTCACTGGAATGTGTGGTATCCTTCCCTCTCCAACCTATACATACACCTCTCTTCCTTTGTATTCATTATTTTAGCATGATATAGAGTATTTTATTTTATCTTATTCATTTTATAATATTCCTTTATTCTTGATTTCATTCACTGGGAACTTTGTTATGATATGCATTTGATCGACTCATGAGATCACTCCATCATATGCATTCATTGATTTAGTGATCATAGCTGCAACTCTTTTAATTTATTTTTAACAATATCTATAAGGGTTGTTTTGGTGACCTAAATATTTATAAGGGTCCTAGTTTATATACTTTGATATAAAAATTTGCATCATGATATGGGTCAAAGGTTAGAAATCTTTTTATTAAGGTGGTATTTTTATAAAATTAGATGATGATTCATTGTATCAAAGGTGGCTATGTTGAATGAATTGACATACGTGGTTTTTTATAAATGCAAATATGGTGAAGTGTTACTTGGGTTAGCTATGAGTTTAAATCATGGTTAAGTGGTTAAGTGAAAAGTAATGGTTATTAATGTGCCCAAGATTTGGCACATATATGTTAGGATTTGATTTATTCCCCATAAATTTTGGCATTTAAGGTTGGTGTACTATGTATTAATTTAAGGTTTTTAGAGGAAGGTTTAGTGGTAATACAAGTCATCACTATTTTTGTTATAGTTATTAATTTTTTTGGTGAAGTTAGAGATAAGTATTGTCTAATTATTAACAAATATTAATTTAACTTGTATTCATTTTAGTAATTTGAGCTAAACAAAATATAAAAGGTAGAGTAATTTTGGTTAGTTATCATTATTTACAAGCTTGTTGTGAAAGTGAAGACCTGGAGCTAAAGGAAAAAATTGTAAATTATTAAAAAAAATTGTAGGCAAGGTATGTTTCCATTTCATTTTTATAAGCAGAACAAGTATGAGGTAGTTGTTAAGCTCTACTAGAATTAGTTATGATGAGTTTGACAACAGATGGTTAAATGGTTATTCAATTAGTCTTTTCTTTAAATAAAGGAAATATGGATCTTACTATGTGTTTTCTTAAATATATTCATTAAAAAATGATTTTGAACATGTAGTATATAAGATGTTATCATGTGAAATGAAAAATGATGAATTTTTGTCTGCATGTTGTTTAACTTTGATTTTTTTTTTTGAAATAATCAGTTATGAAGTGATTATGGAAGATACAAGTTGTTTGGTATGGGACTGAGTAGAATACTTGAGATTTAGTTTGAATACTTATTTTTTGTGAAGAGTATTTAAGAAATTTATATGCAGTTCATTATAATACAGGTTTGGTCTGAGCAACAAGGTTTTGATTAGTACAAAGTTATAGTATATTTGCATGTATTTGAGTTTTAAAATCTTTTTGTATGAAGAAATTATCTTTTAAATCATGAAATTTTGTCATAAATTATTATGATTAGTTAAGTTGATAACGAATACGAATCTATACAATGGTTCACTATGTTATTTTCTTTGGTTTTGAAATTATATAGATCTTTGATCTTTTGACACCAGTGCTGGAAGTTTAAATAAAGTTTCAATGTTTAAAAAGATATATGACACATATTGAATCATTTTTTAAGAAAATTATATGTTACTTATATACAAATCGTGTTATGAAATTGAGACTGCAAGGTTTAAACCATAGTATGGAAGTAAAATTTTTATGATTGTTTGAAAAGCTATGTTTAGAGGTTTTTGAAATTTTCAAGGACAATTAGTTTATCAATATTTATTTGGTAGTAGTGAATGAAGTTTTAGAGTGATGATTTTAATTTTAGTATATTATATCTATGTTGATAATATATTATTTTCAAATTTTAAATTTTATATAAATTTATTTATATTTTTAAACATTTAATGGAGTTATAGATTTTGATATGTGATTTTCAAGGAGTTTTGGTTGATATGTTTTATTTTTTAAAATGTCAGGAAAGACACCACCCTCCCATTTAAAATAATAACCAAGAAAATCCATGGAGAATAGATTAAATTTACAATAGGAAAAACATATTTTTTCATAGTTTTGTATCTAGAGGTCATTTTTAGATTGGTAAAAAGTTTGGTAGGAGTTTTTTCAGACCTTTTAATAAGGGAAATGATATGTCAATTCATTTTGATGCTACTAGTCCTAATTTTTGGAATGTTCTAAAAGCCTTGCAATTTAACCCTATGAATACTAGAGGAAATCAAGGTTGGAGAAGGATTGATTGGAAAAGTCATCCATATGGACATGAAAATTCTAATGGTTTTCAAAGAATGCAAACCACTTTACAATCAGAAAATAATTTATTTTCCCATCATTTTCCTCATCAAAATGAATAGTTGCCTAGACATGACTTAAAAAAGGTTGCTAAATTATATGCTTCTTATGCATTAGTACCTTTGAACTGAAAACTTCCATATCCTAAACTTGATACTCCATATGCCACTTGTTCTAAGCTTAACCTTATAGATTTTCCTCATCATTAGTTACAAGAAAGAATATTACCATTGAATATAAAAAGGAAAGAAATAAGTCCTTTAGTGTCACCAACAGTGACTAGGATGGTGAAGAAAGTAAATATGGAGGTGGATGATGAAGAAGATAAGGAGGTCGTGAAGTTGATCAAGTTCTTGACAACCAATATGAGTTATACTGAGTATATGACTAATAAGGGCTACCCATTAATTAAAATGCTATCATAATCAAAGGATGATTAAATTTTTTTAGAAATAATTTGTTATGATTTTATACTTGTTAGATACTTGTTTTAATTTTTGCTTGACAATGGTTTTACAATTTAAAACATTTTTGGACAAAAATATTTTAATATGGATATTTTAGTTTATATTTTTAATGTATATGGATGAATATTAGATGTATTATTTTTCATTAATACTTATGTTACTTTAGATATTTTTTCATAAATTATTTTATTTATTTGATAATGTCTAAGGGCCCCCATCTGATTAGAGTAAGTCTACTTGATTTATTAGTTTAATTTTGATCTTGAGACTTATTTTTAAAGTCTAAAAATGAGTTAGGTAATAATTGAAATTTATCTGACTTAATTAAAGGTAATTAAGTTATAACCAATAACTAATTAAAATTCAATTATAACCTCTTCCTCAACCATATTTGGAAGAATTGATTATAACATAAGATTAAAATGACATAGAGGAGGAACATTACACAGATATTTTTGAAATACTTTTGATTCATTTCAAGTGCATCTTCATACTTATTTTTGTGCAATATCTCTAAGATAAAAAATCTTGAAAATAAATCAAATACACTTTAGCTGATAGTTAAATAACTTGATTAACAAGCACATGTATAACCAGGTTTCTTTGTTTAATTTATAAACTAGTTATCTAAGGAATATTAGGTTTAATATCTTATGATAATTATAGATTTGTAGTCATATGAGCAGAGTCTGACAATTTGACCTAAATATTGATGAACACTTCATTGTGTGTGACATATTTTTGATTAATTCATATTATACTGGTTGTTATGTTAAAGATTTTTTGTATCAAAAATGATATTTCTCAATAAAATTTGATTTACTTGTTAAGATGACTCTATCTTAAAAGACTCACAAATCTTTATTTAATCTTTATATTATTTTCTTAATATAGGTCTTAGTTTAATTAGTGTGTTTTATTACAAATAGTTTGATTAAATTATTTTAGACTTAGATTATTTTACTTTCAATTATTAGTGTCAATTTTCTAGTTTTAAATTAACTTAAGTCATTTTATTTGATTTCTTAATTTTTTTAGTCTTTTAAAAAGATTTAGTTTTCTTAACAATTCCATTTTACCCTTCGTGATAGGCAAATGTGATGATTCATTTATGTAACAAATTTAATTATCAACAAATTTGGTGACTCTAATAGGGAGAGTTTAGTAATCTTGTTTTCTTGTTTGTTGTCCATGACCATTGCAGGTTAACACCCAATTATCCAACCCTTGGTTGATATTATTAAAGAATAGGATGATATTGCTTCTAATTTGACTTATTTTTTTTGTATAATAAACCTTATGATATAGTTCATGTGATTTTAGTGAATTTTTCCATTGGGTTTTGCCTACATGGCCTTACGGTCATTCTATGTCAATTAAGCTTCCTTAGGTTAGTTATAAAGGGTCACATAGGCTAATTTCATTTTAACATAATTATCTAATTATGAAAATTAGAGGATTCTTCATTCGCCTTAATTTTCCTTATATGTACCTCACTTTTCCACTTTGAAATGTTAGACAAGTTAATGCGATTTTATTCAAGCATGTCATTATTTGCAATATTATTGTGTGAAGACAGGCTTCTTCCTCCTTTGCAATTTATCTATGATTTCATTTCTCCATACATAGATTTTCTCAATCTTCTATGCAAGAATCCAAGATTGTGGCCAATTTGATATTCATATTGTTGAAGTACTTAACAAAGAATAAAAAGAAGAGAAAATTATTGATGTTCATGCAAGTATTACACATGAAAATCAAATTCATATTCAAGAAAACAATTATAGAATTAGACTTGAAAGAGAAGCAATCTTGTGCTTTAATCATCAACCTAAAATTCATTTTATTTTTGATTCATTTCATCTTGAAGATTTTATTATACCTATTGATCAATCTAATCAAGTAATTAACATAGTTGAAAATTTAGATAGAAGATGAACAACAATAGTAGTAAAGGGTTCAAGATTTGATTTCAGGTCTTCAAAATAATAGAGATTGATTTGAGTAACTAATGAAGATAATGATTTAAATGAATAAATTTCCCAACCCTTAATAAATCATTGGATTAGTAGAAATCCAATCAATATTGGCACTCATCCAGTTCAATTACGTTCATTAAAGGGACTCAACATTCATAAGATTTCAAGAATCCTTGATGAGTGATGGGAGGATCATTTAGATGCTTTCAAATTGGTTTGTGATATTTTTGGTATTGATAATTAAAATGTTTCTCTTAGACTTTGGAAGGTAAAGCTTACCAATCATTTATTAGTATTCTAACAAATGTTATCAACACTTGGAAAGATATCGAAGATTGGTTAGAATTATGCTTTGGTAAGCATAAACAAGATTTAGATATAATGAACGAACTGGTTAATATTTCAATTGATTCAGGTGAAACCATTTATGATTTCATTAGTAGATTTATTAGGTTGTACCAAAAAATTTCACCTGATGTTAGGCGATCTAAGAAGTTGTCAAAGTTATATTTTTGTAATGCTTTACCTCTAAAATATAAAATGGCTATAGAGGATAAGTGTATTATGGACTATGATGAAACTATAACATTTTTCATAGAATATGAAAAGAAGTTGAAAAGAGTTGATTTTAATGATAGAACCATGACAGGGGTAAATTCAAAAAAATTAAAATTCTATAAGTCATTCATCATTTTAGCAATGAGCTGGTCTCCATTAAGAGACAATTAAATGATAAACTATCTTCATCAAATAAGTCATCATTTTCTCAAAAGAATCAAATTAAAGAAAAATTTATTTATTGTAATGTTTATGAATTAGATCATGACTCAAATACATGTGTAGCTATTAAAAAATTTAAAAGATATATCCAAGGTAAGGAAAATATCTTATTTGATTTGAATGACAATATAAATATGTGTGGGATTGGTGATTCTTTAGATGATACTAAAATCATAAATGCTTATGTTGTTAATACTATACAAAGAGATTATTCTAATACAATAAATAATAATAATTTTTTTTATCAAAACCAAGATAAAAATAAAAATATATAAAATAATGCGACAACAGATAATGTTTTAATAAATCTCAAATATAATGATCCTTTATCAACAAGTTTTAATAATTCTCAACATCATCCTTTTAAGCCTAAAAATTATATACATATACCTCATCCAGATGTAGGGGATTATAATATTATTGATGATTTATCATCCATCAAGACATGGTTTTCATTATTACAAGCTACTAGTTTACCATGACAACTAGAGAAAATTAATGAAGCTATTAAAAATTCAAATACAAAGAACATTCTAATATTTTAGGAAGATAATAAAAATGATGAGCATACTCAATCTGCTATTTTTACTCAAATTTAAGAACCTCCTACAGATTATATACCTCATTTTTATATATCTATCAAAATTATTGACTAAGTCATACATAACTACATTTTAGATATAGGTGCATCAAAGAATATTATGCCTAAATTCATAGCTGATCAGTTACGTATTTATTATAAAATAAATAATAGAAATTTAACTGGTTTCAAATCCCATCAAACAACAAGTTGTGATAAATTTTGAGATCTTGTAATTAAGGTTACACAAGATGAGAGAATTAGGTGTATGACTAATAATCAAATTTTGGATATCCCTAGTAATTATGCAATGTTTTTGAGTAGAGATTGGTCTAAAGTCACTAGTGGATTTGTTGGAAAAGATACCACTTGGGATCCAATTAAAAATGAAATTATCTTTATTTGAAGAGAAGATCAGTACCATAGCCCAATTGATTCATTACCTCCTACTATGACTCATGTTGAAAAAAAAATTGATACATATGAGTTGATGACTCTTGATGAACTTGAATAACAACAACAAAATTTATTTTTCAAAAATGATTTATGGACTTTGTATTTTGATGGTGCTTGTTCACAAATTGGTAATGTTGCATAAATTTGTCTTATCTCTCCCATAAGTCAAATATATAACTATGCTTATAAATTGTCTTTTGGTATACTAACAATATAATAAAGTTTGAAGCTTTATGTCTTGGTTTGTAAAAATCTATAGAATTGAATGTTAAACACTCAGACATTTTTGGTGATTTTGAACTAGTTATCAAACAAGTAAAAAAATTTATAAGATAAACCAAACTCATCTTGATTACTATACTCAAAATTTTTGGTCTTTACTTGAACATTTTGAATATTTTAATATCACACACATTCTCAAAGAATTCAATTTACGTGCTAATAAACTTATTTTTGGTTCAAGTCCTACAATAAGTGAAATAGAGTCTATTGTAGAGTTTTCCTTTCTAGAAATATTTAGGCCTAAAATTCTTGATTTAAATGAATGCTATATTTTTTTTTTATTGTGATGAATATATCAATGCTTTTATCAAAGGAAATTATTTTGATAATGATGATTAAGATTTTAATGGTGGAGATTATTTACAATTGAATGCTAATAAGTTATATGCTGGTTTAGTAAGCTTAGAATCCATGTTTTCTCCAAATGATCAACCTAAGTTCTCATGGAGTGAATTACCTTCTTTGAAAAAATTATCCTAATAAATCTTAGATCTGATGAAGAATCAAAGTTTTTTAATTTGGGAATACAATGCACACCTGATTAGAAGGTTAAGTATACTAAATATTTTAAGGAATTTATTGATATTTTTACTTGGTCTTATAAATATTTAAAAGGATATGATACTAATTATGTAAGACATGATATTCCTATTAAGCTTGGTATTAAACCTATTAACCAAAAAATACGTAGGATAAGCCCTTTGCTAAAAGATACCATCAACAAATAGCTTGATAAAATGATTGATGGTGGTATCATTTTTTCCATAACATATTCTAGATGGGTAGCTAATCTAGTTCCTGTATAAAAAAAGAATGGAGATATTAGAATTTGTGTATATTTTATAGATTTGAATAAAGATAACACAAAGGATAATTTTCCTCTTCTAAGTATTGATCAAATTTTACAATAAATTGCAAAATTTGAAATTATGTCTTTGTTTGATAGGTTTTCAAATTATAATAAGATATTTGTGAACCTAGATGATAGGCACAAGATAACATTTACAACTTGAAGAGGAACTTTCACCTTTAATAAGATGCCCTTTGGTCTTATGAATACAGGTGAAACATTTTAGTGAGCTATGCATGTATCTTTTAATAATCTAATTGGTATTGTTATGCAAGTCTAGTTAGATGATCTTACAATCCATTTTAAAAAAATAAAAAAGCATTTGGATCATTTACATGAAGCTTTATAAAGATGCATAAGATACAATATTTCCCTTAATCCTAAAAAGTCTATTTTTAGTGTTACAGAAGGTAAATTATTAAGGTATATTACTTTTAAGGATGGAATTTCGATTGATTCTGAATGTGTTAAAGCAATCAAAGAGTTACTATAACCTAAATATTAATCATGTCTTATATCATTATTTGTCAAAATAAAATTTATACAAAAAATTATATCATATTCCACTGATAAATATAATCCTTTACATATTTTGTTTAAAAAAAATCAATCATATTTTTAAGATGTAGAAGTTGATTCTACTTTTAACAATATAAAGAATGCTATTGCAAGTGCACATGTGCTTGCCAAACTTAATTTGTCTAGGCCTTTAATTATTTATATTAATTCTATAGATGAAATAATAGGTGATGTGATTATACAATAGGATAAGATTAATAGTGAAAGACCTATTGTATACATGAGTCAAGTATTAAAAGACACAAAAACTAGATATCCTCTTATTGAGAAATTTGTCTTATCTTTGGTTTCTTCTTTAATTAAATTACATCATTTGTTAATGGGAAATAAAGTGATAATAAGATCAAATGTGCCAATTCTATGTTATCTTTTAAAACAACCTACTATTCAAGGAAGATTAGCAAATTAAATTTTAAGAATCTAAAAATTTGACCTTGAATTTGAAACATAAAAAATTATCAAAGAAAATGAATTAGCAAAGCATTTGGCTAAAAATGCTTCTTCCAATATTAATGTCTTGGTTTTATCTATTGATGACTCTTTAAATTCTAAACCACAATTTCAATCTATGAAAATTACTAATTTTTTAAAAACTTTTAAGTTTGGACTTGAAATGAAAGATTGAGATTGTTTAATAATAGAAGATGATTGGTATCATGACCTTACATATTATTTTCAAAACCAAGATTGTCCTAAAAATTTAGATAAAAGACAAATAAGGTCATTAAGAGTACATGATTTAATATTTTGTTTATTTAAAATTATTTTATTTTATCGAAATTGAGATGGTGTATTACTATGATGTCTAACTCATGATCAAACTCAGAAGGTTCTTAGAGGATATCAAGAAGGTAGTTATGGTGGCCATTATGCTATAAAAATAATAGATTATAAGATTTTATGTGAAATTTATTATTGGCCTACATTATTTTAAGATACTTATAAGTTAGTATATTTTTGTATGCCTTGTCAATTATTTGTTGGTAGGGATAGATTACCAACAATGCCTCTGAATCTCATTATCCCATAAAATCATTTCTAAAATGGAGAATTGATTTTATTTTTGATATTTGTCCTTCTTATTTTTTTAGTCATAGATATATTCTAATAACGATTGATTATTTAACAAAATAGCCTAAAGCAAAGTTTTTAAAAAGTTTAATGACATCTAAAGTAATTATGTTCCTTAAGGATCAATTTTTTTCTAGATTTGATGTACCTTATGATATTGTCTCAGATAATGTTCCTTAGTTTACTTCTAACGAATACTTGAAATTTATAAGAAGTTATTATATTATTTCTAATCATTCCTCTAAATATTATCCTCAAGGGAATGTGCAAGTTGAGTCCACAAACAAAATCTAATTTCTATCATGAAAAAAATAGTCTTTGAAAATAAACAAAATTGGCATCATAAAATATTTGAGGCATTATGGATAGATAAAACTATTATCAAAGTAGTTATAGGATACTCACCTTATATGTTTACTTATGATTTTTAAGCTATTATGCCCATACAATTACAAATTTCATATACTAATACAACTTTATAGTACTTATCAAAGGACACAAATCTAATTGAATAAATGTTAAATGATTTAATGCCATCAGATGAAAGTAAAATTACTACATTGTACAAGTTAGAAGAAGCCAAAAAGAAATTAAAGAAATTATTTGACAAAAAAGTTTCAAATAAAATATTTAAGGTTGGATATCTAGTTTTTTATTGGGATAAATTTCATAAAGATACAAGTAAACATCATACATTTGATTCATTTTGGTCAAGAAAATGACAATATTTGTAAAGAAATTGGTTACGTTATTCAATCAATGGTCATCATTTAAAACTGCTTATTCAATAACTCTTTCTTTTTTGTTTGTTTTTCCTATTTGTTTTTGGTTTTGTTTGATTTTTTTATCTACTTATATTTTGCATTTCTTTTTCTATTCATTTATTTTTATTTGATTAGATCATGTTTGATTACCTCAACAAAGTTCATCATCAATAAGGAAAGTAGGTAGAAAATGCAGTATCTGTAAGTATTCAATAATGATAAGATGATTTTACATGACACGATTCAATTTTGCTTTATAAATGAGCTTGAAAATTGTTATTAATGTGTTTTTAAAGTATTACTTGTTTTTAACAATTATTTTTAAGGCTTTTGTAATTGATTGCTTATTCAGACTAAATTTCTCTTTCTAATTTTTTCTATTCTTTGTGCCATGCTGAACAAACACCTCATTCCTTAAAATTTCATAAATAAAGGGGTTCGTGTCTACCTATGTAAGAAACAATTAACTTGGATTTTACTCTTAGGTACTTTTGTTTTTAATAGGAAAATTTTATATTTTTCCTACCTTATTCTATTACTGAAACCAACTAGCAAAGTCACCAGTGTTGAGATTATTTTTTTGACACCCCTCCTTTTCTTTTTTCAAAGCAAATGCTTTGTGATGATTCTTTCATATCAGAAACATTGTCATAATGTCTAAAACTTAAAGTTGGGGTTCTTAGTTCATTATGTCATTTGAAAATGAATTTTATGTTAAAATGTTTATTGTGACTCTATATGTGGTGAAATTATTACATGCATTACAAGTGGTTTTGAAAGAATTTATGGATTTAATAAAAAATTAGACATATCCATATTAGTGGAAGTCATGTTTTATAAATATCAGTTAATGAACAAATTTAGAATCATTGTGGTTTATAAGGTCACCAAGCAGGTAAAATTTTATGATTAAGAGTTGAATGTAAAGTGATCAAGATGATTTTGATTATTGTCAAATGATTTTTTTTATGGATCATAAATCATTATAGTTATTTTTTAAAATTAATAGTTTATTTTTAACAATATCTATAAGGGTTATTTTGGTGACCAAAACATTTCTAAGGGTCTTAGTTTAAATACTTTGATATAAGTATTTGAATCATGACATGGGTTGAAGGTTAGAAATTTTTGAATAAAGGTGGTCTTTTTATAAATCTAGATGATGATTCATTGTATTGAAGGTGGTTATGTTCAATAAATTAACTTACATTGTTTTTGATAAACAAAATGGTGGTGAAGTGTTACTTGAATTAGTTTTGAGTTTGAATCATGGTTAGGTGGTTAAGAGATAAGTAATAGTTATTAATGTGCTTAGGATTTGGCACATATATGTTGAGATTTGTTTTATTTCCTATAAATTTTGGCATTTAAGGTTGGTATACTATGCATTGATTTGAGGTTTTTAGAGAAAGGTTTAGTGGTAATAGAAGTCATCACTATTTTTATCATAGTTCTTAAATTTTTTATCAAAGATGGAGATAAGTACTGTCCAATTATTAACAAATTTTGATTTAACATGTCTTCATTTTAGTACTTCAAGCTAAATAGAATATAAAAGGTAGAGTTATTTTTGTTAGTTGTCATTCTTTACAAGCTCATTACGAAAGTGAAGTTTTGGAGCCAAAGAAAAAAATGGAAATTGTTGAAGAAATTTGTAGGCAAGGTATGTTTCCATTTCATTTTTATGAGCAAAATAAGTATGAGGTAGCTGTTAATCTCAGCTAGAATTGGTTACAATGAGTTTGATAGAAGATGGTTAAATGGTTATTTAGTCATTTTTTCATGCAAAATGTTTATTTTTCTTTAAATAAAGGAAAATATAGATCTTACTATGCATTTTCTTAAATATATTCATTATAGAGTTATTTTTTACATGAATATATAATATGTTATTTTATGAAATGAAAAGCGATGAGTTTTTGTCTGCATGTCATTTAGCTTTGATAAAATTTTCAAAATAATCAGTTATGAAGTGATTATGGAAGATACAAGTTATTTGGTATGGGACACAACAAAATATTTCATATTTTATTCAAATACTTAGTTTTTGTGAAGAATATTTGGAAAATTTATATGTAGTTCATTATAATATGGGTTTGGTCTTTGCTATAAGGTTTTGATTAATATAGAGTTCCAGGTATATTTACATGCATTTAAGTGTCAAACTCCTTCTATATGAACAAAACATCTTTTAAAACATGCAATTTTATCATAAATTATTATGATTGGTTCAGTTGATAGTGAATATAAATCTATACAATGGTTCTCTATGTTGTTTTCTTTGGTTTTAAAATTATATAGATTTATGATCTTTTGACATTAATGATAGAAGTTTAAACAAGGTTTCGGTATTTAAAAAGATATATGATAAATCTCGAAGCATTTTTTTGAAATTTCTTTTTCACTTGTATAAAAATTATGTTATAAAATTGAGACTACAAGGTTTAAACTTGATTATAGAAGTGAAATTTGTATGACTATTTGAAAAAGCTATGTTTAGAGGTTTTTGAAATTTACAAGGAGAGTCTATTTATCAATATTTTTTTGGTAGTAGTGAATGGAGTTTGAGAGTGATGATTTTAGTTTTAGTAGATTATGTCTATCTTGATAATAAATTCTTTTCAAATTTCAAATTTTATTAAAATTTATTTATATTTTCAAAAATTTAATGGAGTTATAGATTTTGATATGCGATTTTCAAGGAGTTTTGGTTGATATGTCTTTTTTTTCAAAATTTCAAGGTGGACCCCCACAATTCTAATAATAACCAAGGAAATAAATGGAGAACAGATCAACCTAACAATAGGAAAATCTTATTTTCTCATAGTTTTATGTCTAGAGGTTATTTTTCTACTAGTAGAAGGTTTGGTAGGAGTTTTTCTAGACCTTTTAATAGGGTAACCCGTATGTCAATTCACTTTGATGTTGTTGATCTTGATTTATGGAATGTTATAGAAGCCTTGTCATTTAACCCTATGAATACTAGAGAAAATTGAGGTTTGAAAAGGACCGATTGGTGAAGTCATCCATATAGATGTGGAAATTCTAGCAATTCTCAAAGAATGCAAACCTCTTTACAATCATAAGATGATTCCGTTTCCCATCATTATCATCATCAAAATTAATAGTTCCCTGAACATGAATTACAACAAGTTGTTAAGTTACATCCTTCTCATGCATTATTACCTTTGAACTAAAAGCTTTTATCTCATGAACCTACTACTTCAAGGACTCCTTATAATACATAGACACTATCTTTGACATAATAGTGTTCAATGATGAATTTGTCAATTATATAGCTCTATGGGATATAATAGAGGACATAGATGCCCACTCACATGAGGAAAATATAATGGCTAAGAAAAATAAAATGGTAGTGGACTTAATACCAATAGAACACCAACAATTACACTTTGCAATAGCCAAGCTCTAAGTGATTCCCTACATCAACCTACTTTAGGACTTATTCTTCATAAGGAAGGTGGGTGGTGGATTTATATACCACCCAAACCATAAGACACTTGCCACCTACATCTTATGGGATGATTTCTAAAGTTAACTATGACTACCCATCATAGATGCCACATTGAATAGACATAGAGTTGAATTATGGAACAAAAGAATCACAATCAAAAATACATTAAGGAAACAGATTGCTCTTAGAGAGGTGGTCACCCTTAAGGCCAAGGAATGCATGTTAATAACTAGTTTCAAGATGGAAATATACATTGAGATGGATTTTCTAGAATGATTATATGGTTTCAACAACATTCACTTCCTTCACTCGGAATGGGTTCCGTTGTTGTACCTATTGATGACCTCATACTTCACTTTCACCTTGGGAGAGATAATTAGAGCCAAGTTCTAGGAACATATATTCAAGAAGGATAAAAAACCCATGGGAATCCACTTCTACATGATTTGATATCTATTGGATGGATTGATGGCCACCATTTACATTCATAATGGATCACTCTGGAGCCTAGTCTAAAACTGTAGTAAGAATCAGGTATGTGACTTTTATTTATTCCTCCACATCTATTCATACATGAGGAATATTATTAGAATAGATAATAATATATCTCCCCAAGTGTGGAGGAAAATTAATGAAGAACCCTTGAATAGAGTATCAGAAAATATCAAGAAGACACTTTAGCCAGAGGGGATTATTGGCTTTACTAGGACTATACTATAATCATGGTGGTAGGACACAAGTTTCCCCTTTATGTCTCCCCAAATATGTCTTATAAAAATTGGTAGAGTAGGAAATAACTTATTGGCTATGGTGGAGTACATGTAAAGACATGAAGAAAAAACATAAGTTTGTGTTCCATGGGTCTTCCCCGATGATTAGTTGATGTGTTAAACTAATAAGAATCATTTCAGGGAAGTTAACAAAACCAAAGAATTATATTAATTGGCATCTTTTTCACACAAATATTGGTATCCTCATGGCCTTATCCAAAATCATATCTCCATCCTAGGCATCCCTTACTAGCACAAACCTTATGAGCATGATTTTATGTTCTTGAATGTAAGGGTTGATGCTTAGGTGATGGAAAGGGCATGAGTGGCTAGGTTGATGGAAGATAATTTAAGATAAATATAAAGGGATCCCTATATCATAATTTCAAAGGTGCATATCAAGATTCTACCTCTAGGGTATGGGAAAACATAGGCTATTAGACTTATCAGCCTACCAAAAAACCTTTTGACTAAGGAACATCCTTCCAACCACCAACCATTACAATCAAATTTGTGAAGCAGGAGTAGGATATGGAAGAAGAACCTATTATGTAAAGTTCCTTACAATAAGGGTCTTCAAAAGACTCACCACCAATTGTAATGAAGATTGTCAAGCAAGAGAAATAAGTGGAGGAAATACCCACTACTACAACTTATTTAGTAGGATAATAGGAACCAATTTGAATTGATTATTTCACCTCTAAACACACAAGTATTCTCATTATTTACTCTATTCCTTTTACTAAATGTGTAAACATTGAGCTTCACACCACTCAAGAGATTCCTCCCTTGCTTAGAAAGACAAATTGATTACAAGAGGAAATCAAGAGCTCCCAATAACCCTCTTCCATCAACAGAGTCTCTTGCAAGCTTAACTATAGAGGCACCATCAAATTAATGTGTTCTTGAGGATGAGTATGAAGAACTAAAAATGGATAAAATATTAAGTATTCAAGGGATCAAAGAAAATCACCAATGGAGGCTGAAAAATTAGGGGAGGTGACCATTACTCTGACCACTATTGCTTCACTTCCTTTGGGTCATATTATTTATTTAATTCTAATGGTTACTACATTCTCTATTGCTTCCACTATTCCCATTTTTCCTATCAGTCCTATTATTTATACAACTCCTATTGTTTCTAATGTTGAGGTTGTTTCTTTATCTTCTATGGTCTCTTCTTCCCCTATTACTACTTCATTTACAAATGCCCATATTACTCCTAAGTCTAAAAAGGTTCATTTTAATAAGACTATGGGAGCCTTTGCAAGTACTCAATTGCATATTTTCTCTACTCAATTAGGTTTACCATTGATTTCATCCACTAGTACCTGGGCTACTTTGATTTTTCCCTTTGTACAAACTAAGAATAATAAGATTACATATATTTTCCATCTAATACCTTAGTTTAAACTTGAAAAATATCATCTTTCCATCATTACCAAACCCACTATATGTAAAGGCATTAATCTAGTATCCAAGGTACATTTTGATAATGACCACTACTAAGGACACTCAACTAGTTGAATCCTCACAATTGGTGTTTCCACAATGGGTAACAATATTAGAGGACCAAACTACAAAAAGACAAAATTTGATAATTACAGAGATACCCACTATGAACTCTATCTTTGATAAATCAATAGGGACCATCCAAAGGGTTAGGGAAAGGAATATCTATAATGAATCTGGTAGTGGTGTGATTTTTTAATAAAGACAAGATATGTTATGCTATCAAAGAGAAAGAAGAGGAGACCTGGAGAGCCTGCATACAATGAGGATTTTAAAAATTATCATTAGGAAAATTTAGAGGCTTTGTTGGAACTTCATGTAGGTGCTGAACAATCCATGCAAGTAATACAGTAGGAGCTAGAGTAGTTAAAACAACAAAAACAACAACATATAGTAAAAGTTCTTGGGGTAATTAAAGTTAATGTTCAAAACATAGCTCTCACATTGTATAATATCTTGGACACTATCAGTTGAATGATAGCTAAATTATCTCCTCATATTGTTGTGTTTTAACCTTTTAGGGATTTATTATGTAAATCCTAAGTTAGATTAAAGGGCTGAGTATGTTGTTAATCTAGAATAAAATTGGAAATTATTTATTGAATGGAACTTTCCCAAAATAGCAAGTGAAATAAGAAAAATAACTTATTTGGATATAAACAAAGTTTTTTGTAGATCACAGCACTGGAAATGGCCGAGCAAACATAGAGGAATCTTTAATATTTTGATTATTTCTTGAGATTAGGCTCTAGACAATAGCACCCATCTTAGGATAGTAGTTCCACATGGTGTTAGTGTCTAATTTTGGCACTATTATCCTTGTTTTAGGAACTATTTTTAACTCTTAGGGAAGCTGTGAGACATTTTGGAGTTCTTGTAGGTTATTATGTGTCACTCAGGGGCATGTATGTGTCATTATTTTGGATGAATCTTCTCCAAAACCCTGATGAATACCTACACACATGAAATAATGAATTAATAAAATTCAAAATGGAAAGGAAAAATTGGGTTTTGGTATGTTATGATTCTATGGAGCATAATCCCTATTGTCCTACCCATTACCTACATTAACTCTAATGCGAGGGGTCTCAGATCATAAGTAGTTCTCCCTTAGGGAACCTACATCATCAAATTTCATAGTATGTTATAATGAATTTCACTTAGGCCTTTATTTTATCCAACATGCCAATGTTTAGGTGTGAAAGTTGAGTAGTATGTCGAGTATTTGAGTTGTACTATTGGTTGATTTTATGTAAATAAATGCCAAAATTGTATGTGCTAGATGTAAAATTCCTTATGAGTCTCTTTATATTACAAGATCTTTGTTTTAAATATAATACCTTGTTCCTTGGCTGACATGTCATAACAAATATATAAAAACATAAGAAAAGGCTCAAGGAGGGGATATGACTCAAACATGGGTGAAAGGGCCTGCCAGACACTAGAGCCATAAGTGGACACTATTGCTATGTGGCACTAATGTCTTGAAAGTGGCATTAGTGTCCTAAGGCTTATAATAGAGCAACAATTATGGAAGATAGGCTAGGGGCCCTTGGGACTGGGAAAAGGTGACATGCCATTGCTGAGATTGTTATAAATAGGGAAAATAAGACCAATAATATCAAAATACTCAAAATGACCATGTGAATAAGAACTATAACCATCACTAAGACCCTCATGTGAAAGAGAAACAAAATACATAGTACTTTTAGTTGCTTGAGAAAATTAGGGTGTTTATTTTTGGCCCCCTTTAATTCTAGTAATGCAATGAAATTAAAGTACTAAAGTAAAATAAAATAGGAACACATACCTGTACTTACATGTGTGAATGTAATCTATATTTGGACCACTTCTTAGCCAGAGAAGTGGATAAGAATTGGAGTGTAATATGTGAAGGGGAGACACATAGGGTGGATTCCTCCTGTACTAAAACTGAGTATGTAGACTAAATACATGAAAAAACAAAGCTTTCTTGCTCCCACTTTGAATTTGAGTATGTAAAATGAATGTATGGAGAAACAAGGCTCACTTTACGCCACTCTAAATTTGATTATGTAAGCTGAATGCATGGAGAAATAATGATTACTTTCCCCCACTCTAAACATGAGTATGTAAAATTAATCCATGGAGAAATAAGGGTCACTTTCCCCCACTCTGAATCTAAGTATGTGAACTGGGTCTGCTCGAATGCTATGGATGAACCATTGAAGACGGTCCTATGACCCAAACTGGTGAAAAATTGGTGATGATATTGAGTATAACCTAATAAATCTAAAAAAATGTGCACTCTATATCATTCCCCCTAATTCTGATATCTAATAAATGTAGTTATGTAAAACTTGCATAAACCTAAATACCTGAGTCAAAACTATATATCTACATAGAATGTATATCTGAATACGTATGTAAAACTTGCATAAACTTATGTAGACCTATGTGTCTATATATATAAAAACCTATGTAGACTTATGTGTTTGTATATCTAAAAATCTATGAATATGAATATCTATGTAAACTTGTGTAGACCCAGGTGTGTGTATATTTAAATGCCTATGCAAACTTGTGTAGACACTTGTGATTGTATATCTGAATACTTATGTAAACCTATGTAGACCCATGTGTATGTATATATGAATGCCTATGTAAATGTGTGTAGAGATATGTGTCTATATGTTTATGAATGTGAATGCCTATGTAAACTTGTGTAGACCTATGCATTTGTATATCTATGAACTTGAATGCCTATGTAAACCTATGTAGACCCGTGTGTCTATATATCTGAATGAAATTCTATATGTCTAAATCAATTTATGCATATTTCACCCTTTTTTATGAGAGAACCAATACTTTGGTGAGTATATGTGACCAAAAATGGTAATGATTTGTTTTACTATTATTAATTAGTAGGTGTAATGTTGTATTAGGTTTGAACAATGTATTTATTGTGTCATATTTAATAGTTGAATGTGTAATTGGATAAATATTTATTGTATTATAATGTTAAATATATTTATATTTTTTTCATATTTTTTTAGATTTGATAATGATGAGTGGTTTGGTATAACCAATATGGGACATAACATATTGATGTCAAGTCCCATGTGCAAGAAATAGTTTGTAAATTAGAGATATGATTCTCGAGATATGGTGATAGCAAGATATTTGTATTAGTTAGAAAAATTAACACGTAGGGGTAACCTTAATAAGGTGGCACTGGGTAAGTTATGATTTAAATAGGTCATTTTGGTTCATTTTGTAATTCATTTGGATCATTTGAGTTGAAATCATTTTGTGTCTGAGCGAGACAAATATGTTGAGGAGATGAGGAGCTAGCTTATTGTACTATGAGGAAGTCAAGGCATGGATTTAGGATAGGGAGGAGGTTTCTCTGGTAAAGAAATAATAATTTTTCCTATTTGTATAATTTTTATTATCTTGTTTACTATTTTACTAAAAATGAATTAGGTTAAAGTTGATTTTCATAGACTAGTGCTAGTGTCTTATTTTGGGTGCTACTATCTTCTATGCAACACTAGTTTACACCAAACCTGAGATGTGATGCTTAGTATTATTAACTAATTACTATTGAATGTTGTTTTTTATTGGGTTTAGTATTATTTTTTGATGTCTGATTTGGTTTTAATTTTGTAGGTTGATTCCTAAATGAGAGAGTTCTACATGGGGAAGATGATGGAGACTTTATGGGGTTTGCCCTTGGTTGATGCATATATGGAGATGCTCAAGAGAGAAGGCTTGAGATATGTTGATTTCCTAGATCCTATGCCCTGTGATAAGTATATGATTATTGAATTATATGAGATATGGGATGAAAACACGTGCAAGTTTTATCTACCTATGGGTGAGATGATTATGACATTAGAGGACGTATATCAGATTTTATAGTTGTTGATCTCTAGGTAGTAGAATATATTATTGGAGGCTATTGGTCCTCAAGCCATATAATGGGTATCTAGATATTTGTCTACCATGGTGGTGGGGAATCATCATATAGATTGAGTTAGAGTGATATATTATTGACCTTGATTGTGATGGCCGGTGTTCTTTGATTATAGAAGTTCTTAATTAAGTAGTTATCTTCATTTTTTAATTTATATGGGAGTGGTGTCTTTATTTATTATAAAATGCATGAGAGGGTGTAGGACATTGAGGAACATAAAACTATTATTCTTGGGGTCATATGATGCTAACTCATCTATACAGGGATCTATACCACTTTACATAGGAGATGTGTGGTGGGGGTATCAATACATCAATGCTATTACACTGCTAGGCATATGAGCATATAGTTGTGAGTAGGATAGTGGCATATGAATGGGATGGATGGGATCATCTATAGGTGTTTTTAGAGAGATGGATTGGGATAGGTCATGCACCAAGGAGGATCACTACATAGTGTCACTAGTTACTAGACAATTTGATAGTAGGGGATATCATTTGGAGACCCTATAGGGGCTATCAGGGGTGTCTTAAGGATATTATGCAACTGAGGCATATTTATATTAGTTATTGGATACATGACCACTAAGATAAGGTATATGAGTGATTTTAATATGATAGGGTCACTTGATAGTTTAGTGTTGTGTAGGATGTGTCCCTAATACATGTGATATGATTGATTTATCAGACTCTTATGAGGTTAGGTAGTATATTGAGGCCATATATTACTGATCTAGATCATATTCCATTTATAGAGCATGACCTTGATATTGAAATACTAGATATAGATGATGTGGGAGAGACCAAGGCTTACTTAGCTTGGTGGAGTGACCAAAGATGGGCACCTCTATTTTTGAGAGGTGGGATGATTGTAGATGAGGTATTGGATGTAGAGACCTTGAGGGCTATTGATGGTAATTTAAATAACATGTTTATATGTTCTATTTAAAGTTGATTATGTGATAAAATTATTATGAACTATGTGGATACTTATAGGTTTAGGAGATGATGAGTATTGGGAGGTCGCCATTGAGTTGGTACTACATGAGTTGACATGGCATATCCCCAATGATGTCGTGGAGGATGGATTGGTATGTAGGGATACCAATGTTTCTAGGGTGCATGCCCATTTGTTTTATTGGGCTATAATAATGACTATGGCATATTAGAAATCAATGATAGATAGAGATGAGGCATGTGCTAAGTTACATAGGTGTACCATGCCTGCTCTTGATATTCTAGGTGGGGCTAGTAGTCGGATAACAGATGACTACATACAACTTTAATAAGATCATGTCAAGTATATAACTAAGTTGGTCAATGTATTATGAGAGAGAATAGATAAAGGTGTATATTGAGGTCGTGTAGACATAACATAGCCTCTAATTATATTTTTGATGTATTTGAGATTGAGAGTGAGGGAGTTGGTCACAATAGTCATGTTTACATCACTGAGTAATGCACCATATTTGTATTAAAATGATATTTTGAGTTATATATATATAGGGATGATTATTAATTAATTTTAGAATTGTGTATTTACAACTGGATCTTGTTATATTATATATATTGTTATGTGTCAAATTAGTTTGATTGTTTGAAATGTTGAGATTTTGTAATTTGTTTCAGTTGGATTAAATTTATTGAATTTTATCTATTTTATGAATGTTTTAGGCATATGTGTAGTATATTAAGTTTTTTTATTTTATTGGTATATGGTTTTTGTTTATATTTCATAATATATCTACATGTATAACATATGATGACAGTATGCCCTATGCGAACTCGAATGGCATGGAGAAGCAATGACCATACTACTCATGATGTGTTGATGTAGAAATCCACTATGAAACCGGAGCTCCTTGTGATGCACTACTAGTATGTGAATGTGTAGACTTTGGTGCAAAAATATTGATTGGTTGATATTCTAAAACTTTAGTATAAGTTGTATGATTTATTGCAAATATCTTAATCAGTATATGGACTGAAGTTGGGTTCTGATCTCTATAATTATTGCTATATATATTTATTGGTGGTTGAACTGAAACTATGCCCTTTGGTTTATAGTTGTTCCCAAACATATTGATTGGTGTATGCACTGGAAGTGTGTTAAGATCTCTATAATTATTTTCATAGATTTTGATTAATGATTGAATTGAAACTGTGCCATTGGGTTTGTAGTTGTTCCCAAATATGTTGATTGCTATATGTACTAGAGGTGCATTCTAAACTCTTCAAACTAGTTTCCATCACTGTTGAGGCTATGGTATATAGGATTTCTCATAATTGTGTGTCTTATAAGTCATAGGGATCATATAATGAGTAACCAATGGTTAATTAAAAGGAATGTCCTAGGATAACTCCATCATAGAAGAGTGTGATCTAGGATATTATGGTGAATGAGGTCTAGGTGCCCCTTGTATAATCTCTATGATGCCTCACGTAACATACTAGTCGATGCAAGCTCAGAGTGCATAAAAATGATCAACTAAATGTCCATTTATCTAGTAAAAATGAAAATATGACATATGTGGTACCTGATACAAATGGTATGGTAGATGATAGATTAGTATAAGGAAGTGTGATCATCCCCCTACCTAATAGTGTAAGAAAAATGTCATGAGGCCCAACTTTATTTGAAAACTGTATAACCCCTCTATTTGTATCCTATGTTATACTCACTATAGAAGGTGATGTGTAGAGTGTGTCTTTTCCCTTATTGGGTATTTTTATTGGTTGTTTCTATTCCACTAGTTTCTCAATCAAAAGTGGAGTAGGATCTTGTACCATGTTAGATGACTGGGGCTCTGAGAGGCTTATATCAAAATTTATCTCTAAATGTGTCACCACTAATCCCATTTTTTTCTAATCCCAAAGTTGTGTAACATAAATGTCTAAATGACTATGATGTCTCATATAGTAATTTATTTCGAATAGGGAGAATGAGACCTCTAGATAAAAGGTTCTATACCTCTAAATATGTTGGCTGGTAGATCAATTGATGCATATATGCTTTGAATATTAGAATATATTCATTAACTATTTATGTTTGGCCCTAGTGTAACGAATGAAACCTCTCATATGTAGCCCAAGGTCCCTTGTTCTGAATGTAATACATGAGAAAGACCTATTCTAACTCATCGTATGTGTGTAGTGAACCATTAGGGAGTGAATGATGAAATCACTCTATTTCTTGACCCTCTAGAGTCCTAGGAAATAGTTGTAAAAGAGTCAAATTGCTAGTAATGTATGCCAAAATTTTCCTATAATCTTCAAGATTCAAGTATGGATCTCCATGTTTATCAAACTTTGGTAAATATGGTATATTTATTTTTCATGGTATTGTTGCATTGAAAATCCTACATGGAATGGGATTATTATGGATGGCATTGGAATCTACCCATGAGTGGTATGATTTATTCTCCAATGTGAGATGATGTACTTGATGTTGCAAAGCACCCACATCATGCATTAAGGAAATTAATACTTGTTAAGGTATATTATCATTATCAAGGGGTTCTATTGAGCCTATTTTTTTTGACACTCCCCATTTTATTTTTTCAAAGCAAATACTTTGTGATGATTCTACCATATCGATGACATTATCGTAACATCTAAAATTGCCAATTGGGGGTCTTAGTTCATTATGTCATTTGAATATGCATTTTCTATTGAAATATTTATTATGACTCTATATGTGGTGAAATATTGCTCTGAATTACAAGTGGTTTCAAAATCATTTATGAAATTAATGAAAAAATAATATATATCCATATTAGCGAAAGTCGTGTTTTATGAATATCAGTTAGTAAACAAATTCAAAATCATCATTATATATAAGGTCATCAAGTAGGTAACATTTTATGATTAAGAGTTAAATGGAAAGTGCTCAAGATAATTTTGATCATTGCCGAATGAATTTTATTTATGGATCATAAATCATTATAGTTATTTGTTAAAATTAATGGTTTATTTTTAACAATATCTATAAGTGTTGTTTTAGTGACCTAAATATTTATAAGGGTCTTAGCTTATATACTTTGATATAAGTATTTGCAACATGAAATGGGTAGAAGGTTATAATTATTTGAATAAAAGTGGTTTTTTTATAAAGCCATATGATGATTCATTGTATCGAAGGTGGTTATGTTGAATAAATTGACTTACGTGGTTTTTGATAAATGTAAAGGTGATGAAGTGTTACTTGGGTTAGTGATGAGTTTGAAGCATGGTTAAGTGGTTAAGCAGTAAGTAATGGTTATTAATGCACCCAAGATTTGGCATAGATATGTTTGGATTCGTTTTATTCTTTGTAAATTTTGGCATTTAAGGTTTTTATATTGTTCATTGATTTGAGGTTTATAGAGGAAGGTTTAGTGGTAATACAAGTCATCATTATTTTGTCATAGTTTTTAATTTTTTGGGTGGAGCTGGAGATAAGTACTATCTAGTTATCAATAAATTCTTGATTTAACATGTATTCATTTTAGTATTTTGAGCTAAATAGAATACAAAAGGTATAGTTATTTTAGTTAGTTGTCATTCTTGACAAGCTCACTACAAAAGCAAATCCTTGGAGCCAAAGGATAAAATTATAACTAATTAAAGGAATTTGCAGGCAAGGGATGTTTTTATTTCATTTTTATGAGTAGAAAAAGTATGAGGTAGTTGTTAAGCTCAACTAGAGTTGTTTACAACGAGTTTGACAAAATTTGGTTAAATGGTTATTTAGTTATTTTTTCATTCAAAATGTTTATTTATATTTAAATAAAGGAAAATAAATATATTATTATGTGTTTTCATATATTCATTACAAAGTGATTTTTAACATACAATATATAAGATGTTATTATGTGAAATGAAAAGCAATGAATTTTTGTCTGCATGCCATTTAACTTTGATAATTTTTTTTTGAAATAGTCAGTTATGAAGTGATTATGGAATATACAAGTTGTTTGGTATGAGACTGAGCAAAATATTTGAGATTTAGTTTAAATACTTAGTTTTTGTGAAGAATATTTGAGAAATTGATATGCAGTTCATTATAATATAAGTTTGATTTAAGCAACAAGGTTTTGATTTATATAAAGTTATTAGTATATTTACATGCATTTGAGTTTTTAACTCCTGTATGAACATAATATATTTGAAACATGTAATTTTATCATAAATTGTTATGAATGGTTTAGTTGATAGTGAATATGAATATGTATAATGGTTTAATGTGTTATTTTATTTGGTTTTGAAATTATACAGATTTTTGATATTTTGATATCAGTGCTGAAAGTTTAAACAAGGTTTTGGTATTTAAAAAGACATGACAAATATTGAAGCATTTTTTAAATTTATATGTTACTTATATATAAATTGTGTCATAAAATTGAGACTACAAGGTTTAAACTACAGTATGAAAGTGAAATTTTTATGACTGTTTGAAAAGCTACGTTTAGAGGTTTTTAAGGTTTTTAAGGATAGTCAGTTTATCAGTATTTATTTGGTAGTAGTGAATGAAATTTGAGAGTGTTTATTTCAATTTTAGCAGATTATGTTTGTCTTGATAATATATTGTTTTCAAGTTTCAAATTTTATTAAATTTTATTTATATTTTTAGTCATGTAATGGAGTTATATATTTTGATATATGATTTTAAGGAGTTTTGGTTGATATATTGTATTTTTTATAATGTTAGGGTGGACCCCTCAATTCAAATAATAACCAAGAAAATCCATGGAGAATAGATCAACCTAACAATAGGGAAAACACATATTCTCATAGTCTTGTGTCTAGATGTCATTTTTCTGTTAGTAGAAGGTTTGGTAGGATTTTTTATAGACCTTTTAATAGGTTAAATCATATGTCAATTCACTTTGATGTTGCTAATCCTACTTTCTATAATGTTCTAGAAGCCTTGACATTTAACCTTATGAATACTAGAGGAAATTGAGGTTGGAGTAGGACTAATTGGATAAGTCATCCATATGGACATGGAAATTTTAGTGGTTCTCAAATAATGCAAATTGATTTACAATCAAAAGATAATATAGTTTCCCATCATTATCCTCATTAAAATGAATAATTATCTAGACATGACTTACAACAGGTTGCTAAGTTACACCCTTTTCATACATTAGTACTTTTAAACCGAAAGCTTCCATCTCCTAAAACTATTATTCCATATGCCACTTATTCTAAGATTAACCTTGCATATTTTCCTCATCATCAGCTGGAGGAAATAATATTAACATTGAACAAGAAAAGTCAAGAAATCAGTCATTTAGTGTCACCAATAATAACTAGTATGGTGAAGAAAGTGAAGTTGGAGGTGGATGATGAAGAAGATGAGGAGGCAATTAAGTTGATCAAGTTCTTAGCAAACAGTATGAGTTATAATAAGTACATGACTGATAGGTGATACCCATTAATTGAAATACTATAAAATTCAAAAGATGATTAAAAGTTTTTAGAAATACTTTGTTATAGTTTGATACTTGTTAGATACTTGTTTTAATTTTTGCTTGATAGTGGTTTTACAGTTTAAAATATTTTTCGATAAGAATATTTTAATATGGATATTTTAGTTTATATTTTTAATGCATATGGATGAATGTTACATGTGATATTTTTCATTTAATATTTATGTTGCTTAAGATATTTTTTCATTAATTATTTTATTTAGATGATAATTTCTAAGGACCCCCACCCGATTAGAGTCACCCCCCTTGATTTATTATTTTAATTTTGATCTTGAGACTTACTTTTAAAGTCTAAAAATGAGTTAGGTAATAATTGAAATTTAATTGACTTAATTAAAGGCATTTAAATTATAACCAATAACTAACTAAAATTAAATTATAACCTATTCCTCAAACATCTTTGGAGGAATTGATTATAAAAGAAGATCAAAATTACATAGAGGAGGAACATTACGTAGATATTTTTGAAATACTTTCGATTCATTTCATGTCCATATTCATACTTCTTTCTATGCAATATCTCTGAGATAAACAACTCTTGAAAATAGATCAAATACACTTTCTCTGATGGTTAAGTAACTTGATTAACAAGTACAATTATATCTTGGTTTCTTTGTTTAATTTATAAACCGATTATCTGAGGAATGTTATGTTTAATATCTTGTGATAGTTTCAGATTTGTAGTCATATGAGTAGAATCTAACTACTTAGCCTGAATATTGATGAACACTTCATTGTGTGAGACATATTTTTGATCAATTCATATAATATTGGTTGTTATGTTAAAGACATTTTTTAAAATCATAAATGATGTTTCTCAATAAAATTTGATTTACTTATTAAGACGACTCTATCTTAAAAGACTCACATATCTTTATTTAATCTTCAAATTATTTTTTAAGTTTAAGTTTTATTTTAAGTAGTGTGTTTTATTACAAATAATTTGAATTAATTATTTAGTTGTTTTAATTATTTTAGACTTAGATTATTTTACTTTCAGTTATTAGTCTTAATTTTCTAGTTTTAAATTGACTTAAGTCATTTTATTTGATTTCTTAAATGCCTTTAGTCTTTTGAATAAATGTAGTTTTCTTTCTTTATTTGTTTAGTTTAATTAGATATATTAGATTCTTTCTTAAGTTTCATTATGGCTTACTCTTATTAGATTTATTTTATTGAATTATATTATGTTGTTTTTCTTTATGTTTGTTTTCTTATCTTTCTGATATTTAGGTTTTAGATTTCTTTAGAATGTTAATTTTTATATTTGTCTCTTTATTTGGTTATCATTTCAATATTTTATTTTTATCTTTTTGATCTTTTTGTTTATTTTCATTGGACCATTTTTTTGAGTCATGCATAACATATTATATCATTTATTGATTCATAAATATTCATAAGGAACAAAAATCTTTCCTTCAAGAGTTTATCTAATTCATAGATTTTCTATATCGAATAGGATTCATTACATAATCATATATGTTTTGTTCTTTTAAATAGAATATTTGATTTCTAAATTAATAATAAAATATTGAGTATTTGGCATACTTGTTATGCTGCCAGATCATTTAAAAACCCCTGTGTGCATCTTTTATATTTCTTTGATTTTTTAAACCAAACTATTAAACTAGTACAATTCTATTTTAACCTTCATAATAGGCGAATGTGATGATTCGTTGACGTAACAAATTTTAACATCAACAAATTTGATGACTCTACTAGGGAGAGTTTAGTAATCTTATTTTTATGTTTGTTGTCCATGACCATTGGAGGTCAACACCTAGTTATCCAACCCTTGGTTGATATTGTTAAAGAATAGGTTGACATTACTTCTAGTTTGACTTGTTTTGCTTGGTATAATAAACCTTATGATATAGTTCATATTGTTGAATTACTTAATGAAGAATTAAAAGAAGAAGAAATTATTGATGTTCACACAAGTCTTACACATGAAAATAAAATTCATATTCAAGAAAAAATTATAGATTTAGACTTGAAAGAGAAGCAGTTTTGTGCATTAATCCTCAACCTAAAATTCAATTTTTTATGATTCATTTCATCTTGAAGTTTTTATTGTACCTGTTGATCAATCTAATCAAATAATTAACAAAGCTAAAAATTTAGATGGAAGATGAACAAGAATACTAAAAAAGGGTTCAGGATTTGATTTCAAGTCTTCAAAATAATAGAGATCAAGATAAGGTAACTAATAAAGATAATGATTCAGATGAATACATTGCCGAGCCCTTAGTAAATCATTAGATTCATGAAAATCCAATCAATATTGGTGTTTGTTAAGTTAAATTACATTAGTTAAAGGGACTTAACATTCATAAGTTTTTAGGAAGCCCTGGTGAGTCATGGGAGGATCGTTTAGATGATTTCAAATTAGTTTGTGTTACTCTTGGTATTTCTAATTAAAATGTTTCTCTTAAAATTTTCTCACTGACTTTGGAAGGTAAAGCTTACCAAGCATTTATTAGGCTTTCAACAAATGTTATCAACACTTGGAAAGATATTAAAGATTAGTTAGAATTATGATTTGGTAAGTCTAAAAAGGATTTAGATATAATAAATGAATTGGGTAATATTTCAATTGATTCAGGTGAAACCATTTATGGTTTCATAAGTAGATTTACTATGTTACACCAAAAAATTTCACCTGATGTTAAGCCATCTAAGAAGTTATCAAAGTTATATTTTTGCAATGCTTTACCTCTAAAATATAAAATGGCTATAGAGGATAAATGTATTTTGGACTATGATGAAACTATAACTTTTTTCATAAAATATGAAAAGAAGCTGAAAAGAGTTGGTTTCAATGATAGAACCATGACATGGGTAAATTCAGACAATGCATAAATCCTAAAATCCATTCATAATCTTAGCAATGAGTTGATCACCATTAAGAGATAATTAAATGATAAACCATCTTCATCAATTAAGTCATCATTTTCTCAAAAGAATCAAATTAAAGAAAAAGTTCTTTATTGTAATTTTTTTGAATTAGATCATGACCCAAATACATATGTATATATTAAAAAATTAAATAGATATATTCAAGGTAAGAAAAATATCTCATTTGATCTGAATGATAATATAAATATGTGTGGGATTGGTGAGTCTTTAGATGATACTAAAACCAAAAATACTCATGTTTTTAGTACTAGACAAAGATATTATTCTAATTCAACAAATAATAATCAAAATTTTGCTCAAAATCAAGATAAAAGTAAAAATATACAGAATAATATTAAATTAGATAATGCCACAATAAATCCTAAATATAATTATCCTTTATCAACAGATTTTAATAATTCTTAATATCATCCTTTTAATCCTAAAAATTGTATGCATATATGTCATCCAGATGTAGGGGATTATAATATTATTAATGATTTATCATCCATCAAAGCAGGGTTTTCATTATTACACACAACTAGTTTTCCAAGACAACTAGAGAAAATTAATCAATTTATTAAAAATATAAATTCAAATTACATTTTAGGATTTCAGGTGGATAGTAAAAATGATGAGCATACTCAATTTGCTATTTTTACTCAAATTTATGACCCTCTTGCAGATTATATACCTCTTTTTTATATATCTATAAAAATTGTTGACAAAATTATACATAACTACATTTTAGATATAGTTGCATCAAAAAATATTATGCCCGAATTCATAGCTGATCAGTTAGGTATTTATTATAAAACAAATAATAAAAATTAACTAGCTTCCACTCACGTCAAATAAAAAGTTATGGTAAATTTTGAGATCTTGTAATTAAGGTTGCATAAGATGGGAGAATTAGGTGTATGGCTAATATTCAAATTTTAGATATCCATGGTAATTATGTGATGCTTTTAGTTAGAGATTGGTCTAAAGCAACTAGTGCAATTTTTGGAAAAGATACCACTTGGGTTCCACTTAGAAATATATTTTTTTTATTCAAGGAGAAGATTAGTATAAGATCCCAATTGATTCATTACCTCTTAATGTAGCTCATGTTGAAATAGGAATTGATACATATGAGTTGATGGCTCTTGATGAATATGAACAACAATAACAACAATAAAGTTTTTTTTCAAAAATGTTTATGGACTTTGTATTTTGATGGTGCTTGTTCACAAGCTGGCAGTGGCATAAAAATTTGTCTTATCTCTCCCATAGTTCAAATATATCATTATGCTTATAAATTGTCTTTTGGTATTACTAAATCCAATAGAGTTTGAAGCTCTATGTCTTGATTTATAAAAACCTATATAATTAAATGTTAAACACTCAGAAGTTTTTAATGATTCTAAACTAGTTATCAAGCAAGCAAAAAAATAAAATAAGATAAACCAGACTCATCTTCATCACTATACTCAAAAGTTTTGATCTTTTCTTGATCATTTTGAATCTTTTAATATCACACGCATTATCAAAGGATTCAAGTTATATGCTAATAAACTTATTGTTTTTGTTTCAAACCCTAGAATAAGTGAAATAGATTATAATGTAGAGTTTTACTTTCTAGAAATATTTAGGCCTAAAATTCTTAATTTAAATTAAATATAGCCTATTTTTGATTTTGATGAACATATCGATGCTTTTATCAAAGACAATTATTTTAATAATGATGATTATGCTCTAAATTGTGAAGATTATTTATAATTGAATACTAATAAGTTACATGCTAGTTTGGTAAGCTTAAAGTCCATGTTTTCTCCAAATGATCAACCTAAGTTCTCATGGAATGAATAATCTTCTAGAAGGATTATTGGATAAACTATCCCAATAAACCTTGGATCTGATGATGAACCAAAGTTTATTTATTTGTGATTACAATGTACTCTTAATGAGAAGGTTAAGTTTACTAAACTTTTAAAGGAATTTATTGATATTTTTGCCTAGTTTTACAAAGATTTGAAAGGATATGATAATACTTATGTAAGACATGATAGTCCTATTGATCCCAGTATTAAACCTATCAGGAAAAAAATACATAGGATAAGCCATTTGCTAGAAGACACCATCAACAAAGAGCTTTATAAAATGATTGATGGTGGTATCATTTTTTCCATAACATATTCTAAATGGGTAGATAATCTAGTGTATGTATGAAAAAAGAATGGATATATTAGACTTTGCATAGATTTTAGAGATTTGAATAAAGCTAGAGTAAAGGATAATTTTTCTCTTCTAAGTATTGATTAAATTCTTAAAAAAATTACATGATCTAAAATTATGTCTTTGATTGATGGGTTTTCAAGTTATAATCAGATATTTGTGAACCTAGATAATAGGCAAAAGACAACATTTACAACTCGAAGAGAAACTTTTGCCTTTAATAAGATGCCCTTTGGTCTTACGAATATAGGTGAAAATTTTAGCGAGCAATGCATGTAGCTTTTGATGATCTGATTGGTATTGTTATGCAAGTCTACTTAGATGATCTTATAGTTCATTATAGAAAAATAAAAAAGCATTTGGATCATTTACGTGAAGTTTTAGAAAGATGTATATGATACAATATTTCCCTTAATCCTAAAAAGTCTATTTTTGGTGTTACAAATGGTAAATTATTAGGGCATGTTATTTCTAAGGATTGAATTTTAATTGATCCTAAATGTGTTAAAGATATCAAAGAGTTGCTACCACTTCAAGATCAACCAGGTCTTAGATCATTTTTTATCAAAATAAATTTTATACAAAAAGTTATATTATATTTCACTAATAAATCTAATCCTTTACAGGTTTTGTTTACAAAAAATCAATCATATTTTTGGGATGTAGAAGTGGATCCTACTTTTAACAATGTAAAAAATACTATTATAAGTGCACCTATGATTGTTAAACCTGATTTATCTAGGCCTTTAATTCTTTACGTTGATTCTAAAGATAAACCAGTAGGTGATGTGATTAGACAAGAGAATAAAAGTAATAGTGAAAGACCTATTGGATACATGAGTTAAGTCTTAAAAGACATAGAAAATAGATATCCTCTTATTGAGAGATTTGTCTTATCTTTGGTTTTTTATTTAATTAAATTTCATAATTTTTTAATGGTAAATAAAGTTGTAGTAAGATCAAATGTGCCAATTTTATCCTATCTTTTAAAACAACCTACTATTCAAAGAAGCTTAGTAAAGTTGATTTTAAGTATCCAAGAATTTGACCTTGAATTTGAAACATCAAAAACTATGAAAGGAAATTAATTAGCAAAAAATTTGGATGAAAATGCTTCTTCTAATATTAATGAATTGATTTTATCTATTGATGACTCTTTAAATGCTAAACCACATTTTCAATCTATGAAAGTTACTAGTTTTTCAAAAACTTTTAAGTTTGGATTTGAAATGAAAGATTGGGATTGTTTAATATTAGAAGATGATTGGTGTCATGACCTTGCATATTATTTTCAAAACTAGGTATATCTTAAAAATTTAGATAAAAGACAAAGGCCATTAATAGTGTAGGCTTTAAAATTTTGTTCGCTTAATTTTTTTATTTTATCAAAATTGAGATGGTGTATTACTAAGATGTCTAACTCGTGATCAAACTCAAAAGGTTCTTAGAGGATGTAATGAATGTATTTACGATGGTAATTATGCTGTAAAAATAATAGATTATAAGATTTTATGTGCATATTAGTATTGGCCTACATTATTTCAAGATGCTTATAAGTTAATATTTTTTTGTATGCCTTGCCAATTATTTATTAGTAGGGATAAATTACCAATAATGCCTTTGAATCCCATTATTCCATATAAGCCATTTTCAAAATGAAGAATTGATTTTAATTTTGATATTTATCCTCAGTTTTCTAGCATATATATATTCTAACAATGATTGATTATTTCATAAAATGGCTTGAAGCAAAGGTTTTAAAAAGTTCACTAACATCTGAAGTAATTACCTTCCTTGAGGATCAGATTTCTTTTTAAAATTTGGTGTACCTTATGATATTGTCTCAGATAATAGTCCTTAATTTGCTTCTAATGAATAATTAGAATTTATAAGAAGATATTATATTATTTCTAATCATTCCTCTAATTATTGCCCTCAAGGGAATGGGCAAGATGAGTCCATAAACAAAAATCTAATTTCTATCATGAAAAAAATAGTCTACAAAAATAAATAAAATTAACATCTTAAAATATTTGAGGAATTATGGGTAGATATAACTATTGTCAGAGCAGCTACAAGATACTCACCTTTTATGTTGACTTATGGTTTTTAAGCTACTTTGCCAATAGAATTACAAATTTCATCTACTAATACAACTTTATAGTACTTATCAGAGGATACAAATATAATTGAATAAAGATTAAATGATTTAATAACATTGGATAAAATTAAAATTACTACATTCCACAAGTTAGAAGAAGCCAAAAAGAAGTTAAATAATTTATTTGATAAAAAGATTTAAAATAAAATATTTAAAGTTGGATATCTAGTTCTTTATTGGGATAAATTTCATGAAGATACGGGTAAACATCATAAATTTGATTCACTTTGGTCAGGATCATATAGAATTATTGTCATACTTTATAAAAATGTTTTTTGTTTGTAATATTTGGAAGGGAATTGGTTTCGTTATTCAATCAATGGTTATCATTTAAAAACTGCTTGTTTAATAGCTCTTTCTTTTCTATTTGTTTTTCCTATTTGTTTTTGGTTTTATTTATTTTTCTTGTCTGCTTTAATTTTGCATTTCTTTTTCTGTTTGTTTCTTGTTCTTTGATTGGATCATGTTTGGTTACCTCAACAAAGTTCATCAAGAAGAATGAAAGTAGATGGAAAATGTGATATGTCTGTAAGTATTCAATAATGATAAGATGATTTTATATGATATGATTTGGTTTTGATTTATAAATGAGCTTAAAAATGGTTATTAATGTGTTTTTAAAGTATTACTTATTTTTCATGAATTATGTTTAAGGATTTTGTAATTGATTGTTTATTCAGACTAAATTTATTTTTCTAATTTTTCCTATTCTTCATGCCACACTGAATGAAAACCTCATCCCTAGAAATTTCATAAATAAAGGGCTTCATGTCTAGCTGCTTGAGAAATAATTAACCTAGATTGCACTCTCAAGTCCTTTTTATCTTAAATAGACAAATTTTATATTTTTACTACCTTATTCCATTACTTAAACTAACTAGCAAGGTCGCTAGTGTTGAGTCTATGTTTTCAACACCCCTCATTTTCTTTTTCAAAGAAAATACTTTGTGATGATTCTTCCATATCGATAACATTAATGTAACATCTAAAATTTCTAGTTTGGGGTCTTAGTTCATTATGTCATTTAGAAATGCATTTTATGTTAAAATGTTTATTATGACTCTACATGTAATAAAATTATTTCATGTATTACAAGTGGTTTCAAAAGCATTTATGGATTAAATGAAAGAGCTAGACATATCCATATTAGCAGAAGTCATGTTTTATGAATATTAGTTAATGAATAAATTAAGAATCATTGTGATATATAAGGTTGTTAAGCAGATAACATTTTGTGATTAAGAGTTAAATGCAAAGTTTTTAGGATGACTTTGATCACTATCGAATGAATTTTATTTATGGATCTTAAATCATTTTAGTTATTTTTTGAAATTAATGGTTTATTTTTAACAATATCTATAAGGGTTATTTTAGTGACCTAAATATTTCTAAGGGTCTTAGTTTAAATAATTTGATATAAGTATTTGCATCATGACATGGGTCAAAGGTTAGAAATATTTGAATAAAGGTGGTAGTTTTATAAATTTAGATGATGATTCATCGTATCAAAGGTGGTTATGTTGAATAAATTAACTTACATGGTTTTTGATAAATCAAAATGTGGTGAAGTGTTAGTTGGGTTAGTTCTAAGTTTGAAGCATAGTTAAGTGGTTAAGCGATAAATAATGGTTATTAATATGCCTAGGATTTGGCACAGGTATGTTAGGATTTATTTTATTCCCCATAAATTTTGGCATTTAAGGTTGGTGTATTATGCATTGATTCGAGGTTTTTAGAGGAAGGTGTAGTGGTAATAGAAGTCATCACTATTTTTATCACAATTCTTAATATTTTTGGTAGAGATGGAGATAAGTATTGTCTAGTTATTAGAAAATCTTGATTTAACATGTATTCATTTTAGTACTTCAAGCTAAACAAAATATAAAAGGTAGAGTTATTTTGGTTAGTTGTCATTCTTAACAAGCTCACTATGAAAGCGAAGACCTGAAGCCAAAGGAAAAAGATTGGAAATTATTGAAAAAATTTATAGGCAAGGTATGTTTCCATTTCATTTTTATGAGCCAAACAAGTATGAGGTAGTTGTTAATCGTAGCTAGAATTGGTTACGATGAATTTGATAGAAGCTAGTTAAATGGTTATTTAGTTGGTTTTTCATGAAAAATGTTTATTTTTTTTAAATAAAGGAAAATATAGATCTTACTATGTATTTTATTAAATATATCCATTAAATAGTGATTTTGAACTTGCAATATATAATATGTTATTTTGTGAAATGAAAAGTGATGAATTTTTGTCTACATGTTGTTTAACTTTGATAATATTTTCAAAATAATTAGTTATGAAGTGATTATGAAGATACAAGTTATTTGTTATGGGACTGAGTAGAATATTAAGATTTTGTTCAAATACTTAGTGTTGATGAAGAATATTTGGGAAATGTATATGCAGTTCATTATAATATGGGTTTGGTTTGAGCAACAAGGTTTTTATTAATATAGATTTCTGGGTATATTATCATGAATTTGAGTTTCAAACTCCTGTATGAAGATAATATCTTTTGAAACATGAAATTTTGTCATAAGTTATTGTGATTGGTTCAGTTGATAGTGAATATGAATATTTACAATGGTTCACTATGTTGTTTTCTTTGGTTTTTAAATTATGCAGATATATGATCTTTTGACATCAATGTTAGAAGTTTAAATAAGGTTTCAGTATTTAAAAAGATATATGATAAATCTCGAATCATTTTTTTTAAATTTATTTATCACTTATATACAAATTGTGTTATAAAATTGAGACCACATGGTTTGAACTATAGTATGGAAGTGAAATTTATATGACTGTTTGAAAAAGCTCTGTTTAGAGGTTTTTGAAATTTTCAAGGACAATCTATTTATAGGTATTTATTTGGTTGTAGTGAATGGAGTTTGAGAGTGATGATTTTAGTTTTAGCAGACTATGTCTATCTTGATAATATATTGTTTTCAAATTTCAATTTTTAGTAAAATTTATTTATATTTTTAGAAATTTAATAGAGTTATAGATTTTGATATGTGGTTTTCAAGGAGTTTTGGTTGATATGTTTTATTTTTCAAATTGTCAGGGTGGACACCCCTAATTAAAATAATAACCAAGGAAATAAATGGAGAATAGATCAACTTGACAATAGGGAAATCTCATTTTCTCATAGTTCTATGTCTAAAGGTCATTTTTCTACTGATAAGAGGTTTGGAAGGAGTTTTTCTAGTCCTTTTAATAGGGGAACTTGTATGTCAATTCACTTTGATGTCACTCATCTTGATTTATGGAATGTTATATAATCCTTTCTAATTAATTCTATGAATACTAGAGGAAATTGAGGTTGTAAGCCATCCATATAGACGTGGAAATTCTAGTAGTTCTCAAAGAGTGCAAACCTCTTTACAATCATAAGATAATTTAGTTTCCCATCATTATCCTCATAAAAAAGAACAGTTACTTGGACATGACTTACAACAGGTTTCTAAGTTACACCCTTCTCATGCTTTAGTACCTTTGAACTAAAAGCTTCTATCTCCTTAACCTACTACTTCAATTACTCCATATAATACATAGATATTATCTTTGACACAATAGTGCTTAATAATGAAATTTCCAATTATATAGCTCTATGGGACATAATAGAGAATGTAGATGCCCACTCACATGAGGAAAATATAATTGTTAAGCAAAAGAAGATGGTAGTGTACTTAATACCATTAGAGCACCAATAATTACAATTTTCAATAGCCAAACTCAAAGTGATGCCCTACATAGACCTATTTTAGGATTTATTATTCATAAAGAAGGTGAATGGTAGCTTTATATACCATCTGAACCATAAGAAACTTGTCACCTACATCTTAGGGGATGCTTTCTAAAGTTAACAATGACTACCCATCACAGATGCCATACTCAATAGAAATAGAGTTAAATTATGGAAGAAAATAAGAATAATAAAAAATACATTAAGGAAATGAATTGCTCCTAGAGAGGTGGTCTTCCTCAAGGCCAAGGAACCCATGCTAATAACCATTTTCAAGATGGAAATATACATTGAGATGGACTTGATATAAATATTGTATGGTTTCAAAAACATTCACTTCCTCCACCTGGAATGGGTTTCATTGTTGTACCTATTGATGACCTCATAGTTCACTTTAACCTTAGGAGAGATAATCAAAGCCAAGCTCCATGAACATATGTTCAAGAAGGATAAAAACCCATAGGCAACCACTTCTACATGATTTCATATCTATTGGATGGATTCATGGCCACCATTTACAGTCATAATGGAGCACATTGGAGCCTAGTCTCAAATTGTATTAAGAATCAAGTATGTGACTTATATTTATTCCTCCACATCTATTCATACATGAGTAATATTTTTATAATAGATAATAATGTATATCCCCAAGTTTGGAAGTAAATTCATGAAGAAACCTTGAATAGAGTATCAGAAAGATTAGGAACACACTTTGGCCAAAGGGGATTATTGGCTATAATAGGACTATACTATAATAATGGTGGGAGGACACAAGGTTTCCCATTTATGTATCCCTATAAATGTCCTATAAAAATTGGTAGAGTATAGGAAATAGGTTATTGGCTATGGTGGAGTACATATCAAGACATGAAGAGGAGACATAAGTGTGTGTTCTATGGGTCTTCCTTCATGATTTTTTGTATGTACTACACCAATAAGAAGCATTTCAAATAAGTTGACAAAACCAAAGAATTATATTCATTGGAATCTTTGTCACACAAATATTGTTATCTTCATGGCCTTATCCAAAATCATATCTCAATCCTAGGCGTCCCTTACTAACACAAACCTTATGAGCATGATTTTATGTTATTGAATGTAAGGGTTGATTCTTAAGTGATGGAAAAGGCATGACTATATGGGTTGATGGAATATAATTTAAGAGAAATATATAGGGATCCCTCTATCATAATTGTAGAGGTGCATACCAGGATTCCACCTCTAGGTGGATGGGAAACCATAGACTATTAGACCTATTGGCCTACCCAAAAATGTTTTGACTAAGGAACATCCTCCAAACCACCACCCATTATAATCAAAGTTGTGAAGCAAGAGTAGGATATGTAATAAGAACCTATTATGCCAAGTTATTTACAATAAGGGTCTTCACAAGTCTCACCACCAATTTTAATAAATACTATCAAGCAAGAGACAAAGGTGGAGGAAATACCCACCACAACAAATTCTTTGGGAAGATAATAGGAACTAATTTGCATTGATTCTTCTGACTCTGAAGACATAAGTATTCTCATTGTTTCCTCTGTTCCTTTTACTAAAAGTGTAAACATTGCACCTTACACCACTCAAGAGACTCTTCCCTTGCTTGAAAAGAAAAAAATATATTACAAGAGGAAAGCAAGAGATCCCAGGGACCCTCTTCCATCAATAGAGTCTCTTGAAATTTAAACTATGGAAGCACCATCAAATGAACATGTGCCTAAGGATGATTATGAAGAACTAGGGTTAAAATATTAATTCTTCAAGGGATCAAAGGAAAATCACCAATGATGGTTGACAAATCAGGTGAGGTAACCATTACTCTGACCACTATTAATTCACTTCTTTTTGGTCATATAGTTTCTTTAGTTCCAATGGTTACTACATTACCTATTGCTTCCACTGCTCCCATTTTTCATGTTAGTCTTGGTATTTATACAACTCATGTTGTTTCTAGTGTTGATGTTATTTCTTCATCTTTTATGGTCTCTACTTCCCCTATTACTACTTTGTTTATAGTTTCCCCTATTTCTCCTAAGACCAAAAAAGGTTCATTTTAAGAAGACTATGGGATACTTTGTAAGTTCTCAATTGCATGTTTCCTCTACTTAGTTAGGTTTATCAATGCCTTCATCCACTAGTACCTAGGGTACTTTGATTTTTCCCTCTATAAAAACTAAGAAAAATAAGCCTACATATATTATCCATCTAATACCTCACTTTGGTGATGTGGAATTGCAAAAGATCATCTTTCCATCATTACTAGACCCACTACATATAGAGGCATTAATGCACTCTCCAAGGTACATTTTGATAGTGAACACTATTGAAGACACTCAACTAGTTGAATCCTCACAATTGGTGATTCCATAATGGGAAACAAAATTGGAGTCCCACGATACACAAAGACAAAATTTGATAATTACATAGCTACCCACTATGAACTCCATCTTTGATAAATCAATAGGGACCATGCAAAGGGTTAGGGAAAGGAAGATCCATAATGAATCTGGTAGTGGTGTGAAGTTAGAAGAAAGACAAGATATGTTATGCTATCAAAGAGAAAGAAGAGGAGAATTTGAGAGTCTCCATACATTTAGGATTTTAAAACTTATCATTAGGAAAATACAAAGGCTTTGTTAGAACTTAATGTAGGCACTGAACAAGCCATGCAAGAACTATAATAGGAGATAGAGTAGTTACGATAAAAACAACATATAATACAAGTTCTTGGGGTAATTAAAGTTGATGTTCAAAACATAGCTCTCACATTGTATAGTATCTTGGACACTATCAGTTGAATGATATTTGAATTATCTCATATTATTATGTTTTAACCTTCTAGGTATTTATTAAGTAAATCCTAAGTTAGATTAAAGGGCTGAGTATGTTGTTAATATGGAATAAAATTGGAGACTATTGATTGAATGGAAATTTTAAAAAATAACAAGTGAAATAAGAAAAGGAACTTATCTAGATATAAATAGAGGTTTTCATAGATCACAGTAATAATATCACCCATCTTAGGACAGTAGTTCCATGTGGTGCTAGTGTCCAATTTTGGCACTATTGTCCTTTTTGTAGGGACTATTTTTAACTCTTAAAAAAGTTGTGGGAGATTCTAGAGGTCATGTAGGTGATTTTGTATCACTCAAGGGCATGTCTGTGTCATTGTTTTGGCTAAATATTCTCCAAAACCCTAATGAATACCTGTACACATGAAATGATGAACAAATAAAATGTAAAAAGGAAAGGAAAATTTGGGTGTTGGTATGTTATGATTCCATGGATCATAATACCTATTGTCCTACCCACTGCCTACATTACCTCCAATGCTAGGGGTCTCAAATCACATGTAGTTCTCCCTTAGGGAACATGCACCATTAAGTTTCATAGTATACTAGAATGAATTTTACTTAGGCCTTTCTTTGATCAAGCATGAAAATGTTTAGATGTGAAATTTTAGTAGTGTGTAGAGTATTTGAGTTGTATTATTGGTTGATTTTATGTAAATAAGCACCAAAATAATAAGTGCTAGATGTAAAATGCCTTGTGAGTCTCTTGATATAATAGGATATTAATTTTGAATATAACACCTTGTTCACTAGCTAACAAGTCATAAAAAAGATATAAAAACATAAGAGAAGGATCACAGAGGGAATTTGACTCAAACATGGGTGAAAGGGCCCATCAGACACCATTGACACAAGTGGACATTATTTCCATGTGGCACTAATATTTTTAAAGTGGCATGAGTGTCCTAAGGCTTATAACAAAGCAAAAATTAGGGAAGATAGGATAGGGACCCCTAAGACTGGGAAAAGGTGACCAATCATTGTTGGGATTGTCACAAATAGGGAAAATAAGACATAAAGAAGATCAAAAGATGCAAAATGACCATGCAAATAGAGACTATAACCATTACTAATACCCTCATGTGAAAGAGCAAAAAAAGATATAGTACTTGTGGTTTCTTGATCAAATAAGGGTGTTTACATTTGGCCCCCTTTAATTCTAGTAATGCAATGAAATGAAAGTACTAGAGTAAAATAAAATAGGAATGTATAATCTAGATTTAGCCTACTTATTGGATAGAGAAGTGGATAAAAATTGGATTGTAATATGTGAAGGGGAGACACATAGTGTGGATGCCTCCTGTACTAAAATTGAGTATGTAAACTAAATGTGTGGAGAAACAAAGCTTACTTGCTATCACTCTGAAGTTGAGTATGTAAAATGAATGCATATAGAAACAAGGATCACGTGCCCCCACTCTAAATATAAGTATGTAAACCAAATTAATTGAGAAACAAGGCTTGATTTCCCCCACTCTAAATCCAAGTATGTAAACTGAGTGCCTAGAGAAACAAGGCTCACTTTCCCCTACTTTGAATCTAATTATGTGAACTGGGTCTGGTAGAATGTTATGGTTCAGTCGTTATAGATGGTCCTATGACCCAAACTAGTGAAAAATTGGTGATGATACTGAGTATAACCTTATAAATGTAAAAATAAGGATTAAGAACATGTACTCTATATTGTTACCCTTAATCTTAATATCTGAGCAATGTAGTTGTGTATCTGAATATCTAAGTGAACTAGTATACCCGAGTCAAAAATATATATCTACATAGAGTGTATATCTGAATACCTATGTAAAACTTGTGTAAACCTTTGTGTTTATAAATCTAAAAACCTATAAAACTTGTATATACCTATGTGTATATATATTTAAAAATCTATGAATCTGAATATTTTTGTAAACCTGTGTATTAGTGCATCATTGTTATTACATTATTGAGCATATGAGCACATAGCTATGAGTAGGCTAGTGGCACATGAATGGGATGGATGGAATCATCTATAGGTTTTTTCAAAGAGATAGACCAGGATAGGTCATGCACTGAGGAGAAACACTACACAGTGTTGGTAGTTAGTAGATAATTTGATAGTAGGGGATATCATTTGGATACCCTATAGGGGCTACAAGGGGTATTTTGAGGATATTATTTAGCCAAGGAATGTTTAGGTTAGTTATTTGAGACATGACCATTGAGATAAGGTATATGAGTGATTTTAATATGAGAGGGTCACCTAATAGTTTAGTGTTATGTAGGTTGCTCCCCCAGCACCTGTGATATGATTGAGGTATTATCAGGTTCTTATGAGGCCAGGTAGTATACTAAGGCCATCTATTACTAAGCTAAATCGTATTCCATTGATAGAGCATGAACTTGATATTTAGATACAATATATAGATGATGTGGGAAACACTGATGATTACTCAATTTGGTGGAGTGACCATAGATGACCACCTCTATTTTTGAGAGGTAGGATGATTGTAGATAAGGTATTAAATGTAGAGACCTTGAGGGTTGTTGATGGCAAGTTAAATAATATGTTTGTATGTTCCATGTAATGTTTATTATGTGATAAAATTATTATGAACTATGTGGATACTTCTAGGTTTATGAGATGATGAGTATTGGGAGGTCACCATTGAGTTGTCACTACACGAGTTGACATGACATTCCCTAATGATGTCATGGAGGATGGATTGGTGGATATGGAACCAATGTTAATAGGGTGCATGCCCATTTGTATGAGTGGGATATAATAGTGACTATGGCATATAGGTAAGCAATGATACATAGAGATGAGGCACGTACTAAATTACATAGGTGTACCATGCCTGCTCTTGATGTTTTAAGTGGGGATAGTAGTCAGATTGTAGATGACTACATATGACTTTAATGAGATCATGTCAAGTGTATGGTTATTCTGGGCATGTATCAGGAGAGAGAGTAGACAGATCCATAGATTGAGGTCACATAGAATAATAGGGCCTCTAGTTCTATTTTTTATGGATCTAAGAGTGAGAGTGAGGGAGTTAGTCCAAGTAGTCATGTTTGCATCACTAAGTGATGCACCATATTTATATTGAAATGATATTATGAGTTATATATAGGGATGATTATTGTTTAATTTGGCATTATGTATTAACAACTGGATCATGTTATATTGTATATATTGTTATGTGTTGAATTAGTTTGATTATTTGAAATGTTGAGATTTTGTAATTTATTTTAGTTGGAGTAAATTTATTGAATTTATATCTATTTTATGAATGTTTTAGGCATATTTTATTGGTATATGGTTTTTGTTTATAGTCCATAATATAGCTACATGTATAACATGTGATGGTAGTATGCCCTATTTGAACCCAAATGGCATGGAGAACCAATGACCAAAATGCTCACACTGTGTCATTGTATACATGGACTATGAAACTGAAGCTCTTTGTGATGCACTGCTAGTATGTGAATGTGTAAACTTTGGTGAAAAAATCTTGATTGGTTGACCTTCTAAAACTTCACTCTAAGTTGTATGGTTTATTTTAAATATCTTAATCAGTGTGTGAACTAATGCTGGGTTTTGATTTCTATAATTATTGCTATATATATTTATTGTTGGTTGAATTGAAAATGTGCCCTTTGGTTTATAGGTGTTCCCAAATATATTGATTTATGTATGTAATGGAGGTACATTCTAAGATCTATACTTATTTCCATAGATTTTGACTGATGATTGAATTCAAATTGTGCCCTTCAGTTTATAGTTGTTCCCAAATATCTTGATTGGCGTATGTACTAAAGGTGCATTCTAAACTCTTCAAATAGGTTTCCATCACTGCTAAGGCTATAATTTATAGGATTTCTCATAAATGTGTGCCCTATAAATTGTGGGGATTATATGATGTGTAAATAATGGTTAATTAAAATGAATGTCCTATGATAACTCTATCGTATAAAAGTGTGATCTAGGATTGTGTGGTGAATGAGGTCTCAGTGCCCCCTATGTAAACTCAATGATGCCTCATGTAACATACTAGTCGATGTGAGATCATAGTGCATAAAAATGATCAAATAAATGTCCATTTATCTAGTGAAAATGATGATATGACTTATGTGGTACCCAATGCAAATGGTGTGGTAGATGATGCTTATTAGAAGTGTGATTAACCCCAAATCTAATAGTGTAAGCAAAATGTCACGAGGCCTAACCTTATCTAAAAATTGTATAAACCCTCTATATATATCGTATGTTCTAATCATTGTAGAAGGTACTATGTATAGTGGCTCTTTGCCCTTATTGAGTATTTTTATTGGTTGTTTCTATTCCACTAGTTTCTTTATAGAAAATGGAGTAGGTTCTTATACCATGTTAGATGACTGGGGCTCTGAGAGGCTTATATCCAAATATATCTATGAATGCGTCACCACTAATCCCAATTTTTTTTAATCTTAGAGTTATGTAACATAAATGTCTAAATGACTATGATGTCTCATATAGTAATTTATCTCGCATAGGGATAATGAGACCTCTAACCAAAAATTACTATGCCTCTAAATCTGTTGGATGGTAGATCAACTGATGCATACATGCTTTGAATATTAGAATATATTCATTAACTATTTTTGCTTGGACTTAGTGTAATGAATTCAACCTCTCATATGTAACCAAAGGTCCCTTGTTATAAATGTAATGCATGAGAAAGACCTCTTCTAACTCATTAGATGTGTGTAGTGAACCACTAGGGAGTGAATGATGAAATCACTCTATTGCCCAACCCTCTAGAGTCCTATGAAATAGTTGTGAAAGAGTCAAATTGATAGTAAAATGTGCCATAGTTTTCCAATAAGCTTCAAGATTCAAGTATGGATCTCCATGTCCACAAAACTTTGTTAAATATGGATCTTTATTTTTCAAGGTATTGTTACATTGAAAATACTACATTGAATGGGATTATTATGGATGGCATTGGAATCCACCCATGAGTGGTATGTTTTTTTCTCCAACATGAGATGATGTACTTGTTATTGCAAAGCACCTTCATCATGCATTAAGGAAATTAATATTTGTTAAAACATATTATCATTATCAAGGGGTTCTATTGATTCTATTTCTTTTGACACCCCTCATTTTATTTTTCAAAGCAAATACTTTGTGATGATTCTACCATATCAATGACATTATCGTAACATCTAAAACTAACCTTTGGGGGTGTTAGTTCATTATGTCATTTAAATATACATTTTATGTTGAAATGATTATCATGAATATGTATGTGGTGAAATTATTGCTTTGAATCACAAGTGGTTTTGAAAGCATTTATGGATTTAATGAAAAAAATAAATATATCCATATTAGCAGGAGTCATGTTTTATGAATATCAATTAATGAACAAATTCAAAATAATTGTGATATATAAGGTCATCAAGCACGTAGAATTTTGTGATTAATATTTAAATGTAAAGTGCTCAGGATGATTTTGATCATTGTTGAATGAATTTTATTTATGGATCATAAATCATTATAGTTATTTGTTGAAAATTAATTAATTATTTTTAATAATATCTAAAAGTGTTGTTTTGGCGACTTAAATATTTAAAAGGGTCATAATTTATATACTTTGATATAAGTGTTTGCATCATGATGTGGGTTGAAGGTTAGAAATATTTGAATAAAGGTGGTCTATTTTAAAATTCAGATGATGATTCATTATATAGAAGGTGGCTATTTTGGATAAATTGACTTACATAGTTTTTGATAAATGCAAAGGTGGAGAAGTGTTACTTGGGTTAGTTATGAGTTTTAATCATGGTTAAGTGGTTAAGTGGAAAGTAATGGTTATTAATGCACCCAAGATTTGGCACATATATGTTGGGATTTGATTTATTTCTCATAAATTTTGGCATTTAAGGTTGGTGTACTGTGCATTGATTTGAGGTTTATAGAGGAAGGTTTAATGGTAATGCAACTCATCACTATTTTTGTCATAGTTCTTAATTTTTTGGGCAAAGCTGGAGATAATTACTATCCAGTTATTAGCAAATATTGATTTAACATGTATTCATTTTTGTACTTTGAACTAAACAAAATACAAAAAGTAGAGTTATTTTGGTTATTTATCATTCTTTACAATCTCATTATGGAAGCAAAGCCTTGGAGATAAAGGAAAAAATTGTAAATTATTGAAGAAATTTACAAGCAAGGTATGTTTCCATTTCATTTATATGAGTAGAACAAGTATGAGGTAGTTGTTAATCTCAACTAGAATTGGTTACGATGAGTTTGATAGAAGCTGGTTAAAATGTTATTCAGTCAATTTTTTATGCAAAATGTTTATTTTTCTTTAAATAAAGAAAAATATAGATCTTACTATGCATTTTGTTAAAGATATTCATGAAAAAGTGATTTTAAACATGTAGTATATAAGATTTTTTTTTTTTGAAATGAAAAGTGACAAATTTTAGTCTACATATTGTTTAACTTTGATAATTTTTTTTAAAATAATCAATTATGAAGTGATTATGGAAGATACAAGTTGTTTGGTATGGGACTAAGCAGAATATTTAAGATTTAGTTTAAATACTTAGTTTTTGTGAAGAATATTTTGGAAATTTATATGTAGTTCATTATAATATAGGTTTGGTCTGATCAACAAGGTTTTGATTAGTACAAAGTTATTGGTATATTTACATGCATTTGAGTTTTGAATTCATTCTATATAAAGAGAATATCTTTTGAAACATATAATTTTATCATAAATTGTTATGATTGATTCATTTGATAGTGAATACAAATCTATATAGTGGTTCACTATGTTATTTTCTTTGGTTTTAAAATTATATAGATCTCTGATCTTTTGACACTAGTGATAAAAGTTTAAATAAGGTTTTGGTGTTTAACAAGATATATGACAAATTTTGAAGCATTTTAAAAAAGTTTATATGTTACTTATATACAAATTATGTTATAAAATTGAGACTTCAAGGTTTAAACCATAGTAGGGAAGTGAAAATTTTATGACTGTTTAAAAAGCTATGTTTAAAGGTTTTAATTTTTTTTTAAGGATAGTCAATTTATCATTATTTATTTGGTTATAGTGAAGAAAGTTTGAGAGTGATGATTTCAATTTTAGTAGATTATGTTGTATTGATAATATATTATTTTTGAATTTCAAATTTTATTGAATTTTATTTATATTCTCAGTCATTTAATGGAGTTATAGATTTTGATTTGTGATTTTCATGGAGTTTTAGTTTATATGTTTTATTTTTTAGAATGTTAGGTTAGAAAACCCCAATTTAAATAATAAATAGGGAAATCCATGGAGAACAGATCAACTTGACAATAGGGAAAATAATTTTTCTCATAATTTTGTGTTTAGAGGTCATTTTTATGCTGGTAGGATGTTTGGTAGGAGTTTTTCCAGACCTTTTAATAGAGGAAATCATATGTCAATTCACATTGATGCTACTTATCCTAAACTTTGGAATGTTCTAGAAGCTTTGTGGTTTAACCCTATGAATACTAGAGGAAATCAAGGTTGGAGAAGGACTGATTGGAGAAGTCATCCATATAGACATGGAAATTTTAGCAATTATCAAAGAATACAAACTGCTTTATAATTGAAAGATAATTCATTTTCCCATCATTCTCCTCATCAAAATGAATAATTTCCTAGACATGACTTTAAAAAGGTTGCTAAGTTATACCCTTCTCTTGTATTAGTACCTTTAAATTGAAGGCTTATGTTTCTTGAACCTATTACTACATATGTCACTTATTCTAAGCTTAACCTTGTAGATTTTCCTCATCATTAGTTGGAAAGAGTATTACCATTGAACAAGAAAAGGCAATAAATCAATCATTTAGTGTCACCAAAAATAACCAAGATGGTAAAGAAAGTAAAGATGGAGGTGGATGAGGAGGCAATGAAGTTGATCAAGTTCTCGACAACCAGTACAAGTTATACTAAGTACATGAATGATAAAGACTACCTGTTAATTGAAATTATATTAGATTCAAAGGATGAGTGAAATTTTTTAAAAATAATTGGTCACAGTTTGATACTTGTTATATACTTGTTTTAATTTTTTATTGATAGTGGTTTTATAGTTTAAAACATTTTCAGACAAGAATATTCTAATATGGATATTTTAGTTTTTATTTTTAATGCATATCTATGAATGTTAGATGTGATATTTTTCATTTAATATTGATGTTACTTTAGATATTTTTGCATAAATTATTTTATTTAGATGATAATGTCTAAGGGCCCCCACCCAATTAGAGTCATTCTAATTGATTTATTATTTTAATTTTGATCTTGATACTTATTTTTAAAGTTTAAAAATGAGATAGGTAATAATTGAAATTTAAATTGACTTAATTGAAGGCAATCAAGTTATAGCCAATAACTAATGAAAATTCAATTCTAACCTATTCCTCGACCATATTTGGAGGAATTGATTATAAAAGATCAAAATGACATAGAGGAGGAACATTACATAGATATTTTTGAAATATTTTCAATCCATTTCAAGTCTATCTTCATACTTATTTCTGTGCAATATATCTAGGATAAACAATTCTTGCAGATAGATCAAGGACACTTTTTATGATGGTTAAGTAACTTTCTTAACAAGCATAGGTATATCTAGTTTTCTTTGTTCAATTTATAAATCGATTATTTGAGGAATGTTAGGTTTAATATCTTATGATGGTTACAAATTTGTAGTCATATGAGCAAAATCTAACTACTTTGCATGAGTATTGATGAACACTTTATTGTGTGTGACATGTTTTTGATTAATTCATATTGTACTGGTTGTTATGTTAAAGAATTTCTATATCAAAAATGATGTTTCTCAATAAAATTTGATTTACTTATTAAGACAACTCTTTCTTAAAAGACTCGCAAATCTTTGTTTAATCTTTAGATTATTTTCTTAATTTAGGTACTATTTTAATTAATGTGTTTTATTAAGAATAGTTTGATTTAATTATTTAGCTGCTTTGGTTATTTTTAGACTTAGATTATTTTATTTCAGTTATTAATGTTAATTTTATAGTTTTAAATTAACTTAATTCATTTTATTGATTTCTTAACTACCTTTAGTCTTTTGAATAGATTTAGTTTTCTTTATTTATTTTTTTTATTTTAATTATATTTATTAGATTCTTTCTTAAGTTTCATTGTGGTTTACTATTAGTAGAATTATTTTATTAAATTAGATTATGCTATTTTTATTTATGTTCATTTTCTTGTTTTTCTTAGATTTAGGTTTTAGATCTCTTTAGAATGTTAGTTGTTATATCTATCTCTTTATTGGTTATCATTTCAATATTTTGTTTGTATATTTTCAGCCTTTTTATTTCTTTTCACTGGACCCTTTTTTTTCAGTCAAGCATAGAATATTATATAATTATTGATTCATAAATATGCATAAAGAACATAAACCTTTCATTCAAGATTTTATCTAATTCATAGGTTTTCTCTGTCAGATAGGATTGATTAAATAATCATATTTGTTTCCTTATTTCAAAGAGAACATTTGATTTCTAAATTAATAATAAAGTGTTGTTGAGAATTTGGAATACCTATTATTATCCTAAATTATTTAAAAACCCATTTACACATCTTTTATACCTCTTTTGGTCTTTTAGACCAAACTATTAAATTGGTATTATTCCATTTTAACCTTTACAATAGGTGAATGGGATGATTCATTGACATAACAAATTTAATAATCAATAGGTTCATTTAATGGTTGAATTTTATTATTTGTTTTAGACATTGTTATATTGTATTGAAAATATTGTTTTTAAAGGGTTGGTTTTCTCTCAATAACCTTCGAAGGTGTGGTGACTAGGACCTAGTTAGAGAGAATTGAGCTACCACCCTCATTTAGGTTTGTTTGAGAAACAAGATCTACTATAGTAAGGGGGGTTAAAGGGGATTCATTGGTATCTTTGATATTTTTGAGTTGTGGAAAAGTATCACATGCTAGTTGAATATAAGGTACTTTATTCTCTAATGAATGTAAATTATGAACATAAGAATAAGTGTGTGTGTGTGTGTGAATTTTTACATATGACCTATTTTTTGGTTTAACAAGAGAGATATGTGAGGTAAGAGAAGAAGTATAAGGTGTAGATTCTATGTAATAGTCATCATAATCACAATAATCATCATTATCCCATGGTTCATCAAAATAAAAATTTAATTCATTTGTAGAAGTAAGAGTAGAAGAAGATCATCCACATGCTCATTGAGATAAATAGAAGAGGGAAATTTTAAATTTTTACTACTATGCAATGTGTCGTCATATGTAGGTGTAATGCAAGACACTTGTTCACTAGTTATTTTTGAAATGTAATCACGATTATCTCTTTAAAGTTTGGAATCAAGGGAAGGAGAATTAATAAATATGTTTTATTTTTGAATATTATGACATATAAGAGAAGAGTTAGAGACATTTATATTATCAAATTGTTGTAAAGAATCTTTGCATTGAGATTGAAATGTGAAATAAGGTGATAAATTAATTTTGTCTACCTTAGTTTCTACATTGTTAAAAGGTGTAATATCATTTGTGACTACTTTTTCAAATGTAACTAAAAAGGGTAAAGAAGATGCATTGTTCCTATCTACGTTACTTGAATCATGCAAAAGTGGCCTTTGTGTAGTGTACTTATATTGATTTATTTTGAAAAGCACTACCAATAAAAGGTTATTTTGGCATTATATTATTAGTTTGATTTTTAGGAGTAAGAGAAGAGTGAGAGGAAAGAAAAGATGATATATCTAATATATCCTCATGTTAAATTTCATTTTCATGCTCATGGTAATCCTCATATCCATCATTATAACGATAAATATCATCATCATTATAAATAAAGTCATTATTATGATCTAATGTATAATATTGAAAATTAGTCCATTCATTATTATAATCATGAGAGAAATTATTGAGTGAATCAAGTGGATGAGGGGTAGAATATTTTTTAGATGAAATTTTAAAATTGCCAAAGGAGATAGTATAAACAAGGAATGATAAACACACAAGAGGTAGAATATAATCTAACATAAGTATGTGTGCAATATGTGAAATTTTAAACAAAGTTTGTAATATAAAATAATATTGTGATTGAAACCCTAATTGTTAATATTTGTATGTATAAGGACCTAGTATATGGATCTAAGGTTTTGATTTAGGGTTGTGTTGTAAACAAAAATTAAATTAAATAAATAAAACCCTTATATAGGATTAATTAAACTAGCTAGGTTATGCTAAAAATTTATAAAATCAAAATTTTGTAACCCAAATTAAATTTACAAAATTTAGAGAAGGTAAACCCTAAGGAAAATTAGGGTTTTGAATCAATATTTAAAGTAAGACAGGTTCACCAAATGTTTTAACCCTTTAGGGTTTTACTATGTAAATCTTAAGTGTTGACACAAAAGATTGCACCCTTGGCAGGAGGCCGAGCTCCTGCCTTCTTCACGCGACTATGGAAACTCCCCTTTCACCTGTTAGACTGGTGAAGCTAGAGGGGAGAGTCTCTAGGTAAGGGCTAGCTCCCTTTGATGCATCTAATTTGTTCCAGTAAGTGCTTATATATATATATATATATATATATATATATATATATATATATATATATATATATATATATATATATATATATAATGGGGATGGGGATGAAAAGGGAGAAAGATTGTAGGAAAACAAACTACTCTAAAGGAGGTGATGCACCAAATAAATCCAACCTTCTCACCCTCACACTAAAAATCAAACAAACACATACATACGCTTCAAACTGGTAGAAGGACCAGAACTGCAAGAGCTTGATAGGGAGGCTTTAATGAAAATACAAAAAATAGAGATTCACCAAAGGTGATGTAAAAGGCACACTGTAAGGTAATTTATTCTATTTCTGCACTTCCAAATAGAACTCTCCTTACCAGCTGCAGAAATGGCACCTTATAGACACTAGATATGTTGGTGTTGAACCTGTGAAAGCATCAAGAAACAATGAATAAACACAAACTAACACTCAGACATACACAGAGATATCTAACCAAGATAGAGGTAAAAAATGTATTTATTGATTTAGGTGAAATTTTGCTAGGGCTATGCCTTACAAATGTGGAAGATCATTACAAAAATGACAAGTCCCCAATCTATAGAAGAAGAAAGGAGGTCTTTTAACGCCTCTTTTACAAGTGACCCATGTGCCTTACGAGCATTGGGAAGAGCAGGCTACTTAAACATAAATGATGTGTCAACCCTGGCTTTGACTTTAGGCATTTTTTGACATGGCTGCACTATTTCCTCATTAATAGAGACTGCTCCTTGAAGGCACCTACATAGTTTGTCTACTCATAAATATGAAATGAAGAAAAAGGGGTGCACGGTTGGCCATTCATGTCTTCTAATGGTCAATTCATAGGTACTGTATCATCTGCCAAAATAACTTCTCAAATTGGCACTTACCTTCACCACTTGGACTATCTACCTACTCCATGCTTAGCACTTTGTCTTTTCCCTATCTTGTCTCTTCTGGCTCCTTCAGCCCTTGGGGTGATCTTCTGGTGGGTCTCTACATTTTTGGGCCTTTTCCATGGTTGGTGTCCTTTTAGTTTGAAAGCAAATGACTATTTCACTGTGTTAATTTTGACATTCACACGGCCATCATCACTTTGAAAACCAATGGCTAATTTTCTTCCTTAAATTTGACGGCTTCCAAGACGTCACTGCTTTGGCAATTTCCTTCAGGGTTTTCCTTTTTTGTTGCTTCTACGAGTCTTTCCTTTGTGTTGTCCACTTTATTCCCATAGACAAAAAGTCCATGGGAATTGGTGCTTTGACTTTCTTGGGTCTTTGTTTTGGCCCCTTTTCCTGTTCTCCGCAAGGGCGCTTCCCCTTTATCTCTAGGGCACCTCGTTGAACCAACCTATTGAACTGAAATTGGTTCAACTATTTAATGGTTCAACGCTGCACACCGAGCCAATTAAACTAGAATGTTTAACTACTCATTGTTGAACCAAACTCATTGAACCAAGCCATTGAACCATTTGAACTCTGCCAAAGTGCTGAAACTAGCCCTTTAAATCGAAGCCTTTGAACTAAAACATTGAACTGGTTCAGCGGTTCAACGCTATACACCGATGAACTTGATGATTGAACCAGAGCTTGAAATTGAAGTGATGGTTCAATGGTTCAGTGCCGACAACCTTCTTTGTGAATTTTCTTTAGGCAAATGTCCCAAAAGCCTTGTTTACCCCAACACTCTCTGAACTGATCCTCCTTGTGCCAAAAGACTAACCTACTGAGTCTGTAGATTTTACTAGACCTACACAAAATCAAAAAGAATTGGCATAGAACAGCAAGAGGCAGAAGGGGACCAAAAATTTTGCCTATTGGGCAAAAATTAGTCAGCAAATTGGTGACTCCCATGGGAAGCATGCCTGCTATGCTTAGAGACCAGTTGCCTTGTAGTCCATTGGGCATGGAGTCAGATGGTAACTTAAGAACAACAAAAGCTTTGATAATTTTAGAAGCAATCATGCAAATTTACTTCCAACAAAATGAAAACACACACCAGGATAAGAAAACTACTAACATGTGCAGAAAGCACTTAGGGAAAGCAGAAAAAATAAGGGAAAGATATACATGATAAAAAGGGGGTCAGTGTCAATGCTTAAGATATATCCCATTAACTAGGATATTAAATTCTTCACCATCCAACTTAGAGAGTTAGAATGTATTACGTTGCTTGCACTGAGTGATTTTGTATGGGCCACTCCATAGGGCATCAAATTTTGCATGCTTTCTAGGCTTAGCTAGGTCTTCATCTCATTTCAAGACAATGTCTCCTTCAAAGAAATATTTTGATGAAAATTTCTTGTTGAAGTGTCTCTTTGTTTGCTATTGGCGACTGGTCATAAAAGCCATAGCCCGATCCCTTGTCTATTGGAGCTCCATCAGCTCACACAGCCTAACCTCCATGCTACTTCCTTCTTCTAATTGTAGCTGGCGAGTGAGGTCCAATACTGGAAATTCAAGTGAGATGGGAAGCCTAGCTTCCCTTCCATATATGATCATATATGGAGAATTTTTGATTACTCTTTTTGGAGTGATTCGATCGGCCCACAGAGCTATTTTCAGCTTGGCATGCCAAGTCCTCTGATTTTCTTCCATGGTCCTCTTGATGATCTTGATCAAGTTTTTTTTGGTGGACTCAGCCAACCCATTCCCTTGTGGGTAATAATTGGATGAAGTGATGAGATATATACCATACCTTAATGCCCATTCACTTGTTTTGGTTCCCAGAAAAGCCAAGGTGTTATCTGAGATTATGGTGGTCGGGACCTCGAATCTTGTCACCAAGTCCTCATAAAACTCTAGGACTGCACTTTCATTTGCCTCTTTCAGAGCAACAACCTCCACCCACCTGGTGAAATAGTCTATGGTGGTTAGGATGCACTTATGTCCAGCACTAAAGGGAGGATTAATCATCCTTATGAAGTCTAGGCCCCACTGTATGAATGGCTATTCTACTTGAATAGGCTGTAGAGGCATGGTAGCCAACTGTTGTTTCCCATCGAAAAGGGCACACTTTTGGCACTTTCTTACCCAGGCATGGGTGTCCCTGAAAAGAATAGGCCAGAAATAGCCAGCTCTCATTAGCAAAATGACTACCTGCTGGCCCATCGTAGAACTCATACAGTACCTTGTCAACCTATTTTGGGTCTATGCATCTTATAAGGACCCCTGAGAGATCCTTCCTAAAAAATACTCCATCAACCAGGACATAAGGGAGAGACTGGAGCCTAAATAACCTTCTTTTGGTCCCATCAAGACCCTACAGGCACTCACCAATGGGAAGAAAATGCCTCAGGTCTGATGTCTAATCCTTCATGACAGTTGGTTCTTCTATTGTGGCTACATCATGAATTAGTAATCCACAACAAGGTGTTCACATAGGCCTCTTCGCCTTACTAGCTTGGTGATCTTGATGTCTACATCATACTCTATCACCTTGGTGATCCACCCCACTCTCTTCTCATTTAGGTCTTGATTGGTCAAGAATTCTTTGACGCCAGGATGTGGAACCATGAGGTGAATCTTGCTGTTGGACAACATATGCCTTAATTTCTTCAAGCTCTGCACTACTGACAGGACTTGCTTCTCTACATACATGTATTTGACTTCAAAATCCTCTAACCCTTGGCTAAAAAAAGCAAGTGGTTGCTCGAGGTCATCACCATTTACTTGGGTAAGCATGGCGGAGATCACCTCTTCATTGCTAAAATTGTAGAGGTTGAAGTCTTTGTTGAAGTCGGGGCCGATCAAAGTAGGAGCTCAGGTTATGGCCTACTTGATGGCTTTGAAGTTGTCCTTCCTTTTTGTTGTCCACTTGAACTCCTCACCCTTCCTTAGCATAGAGGTTAGTGGCTTGACTATCTCTACAAAATTTAGAATGAATCCCCAAATGAAATTTATCCTGCCAAAGAAGCTCTGTAGGCCTTTCTTGTGCTTAGGTAGGGACATCTCCAGGATAGAATGAACTCTCTCAGGGTCAATAGATAAGCCCTCCTTGGACACAATGTGGCCAAGGAGTTTCCCCTCGTGAACATCAAACATGCATTTCTTCAGTTTAAGGGAGATGCCAAACTCCCTACACCTCTCAAAAATTTGCTTGAGGTGTTTCATGTGTTGGTTCACTTCCTTGGAGAATACCATCACATCATCAAGGTATACCAGCACATTGTTATTTATCAAGCCTCGAAAAGCCATGTCCATGGCTCGCTGAAAGGTAGCACCAGCATTAGATAGCCTGAATGGCATCTTCTTGTAGGCAAACATTCCCCATTTAGTAGTGAAGGCTATTTTGTGCTGGTCACAACCTTGCACTAGAATCTAATTCTATCCTAAATATCCATCTAGGAGGGAGAAATGTTCACTGCTTGTTACCTTTTGAAGGATCCACTCCATGCTTGGGAGGGGGTAATGGTCTTTTAAAGAGACTTTATTAAGGTCTCTAAAATCGACACATAGCATGATTTCCCCATTCTTCTTTCGAACAGGAACAAGATTGGCCAGCCAAGAGGAATGTTTGATTGGAAATATAATCCTGGACTCAACCAATTTGGCTAGTTCCCTCTGTATGAGAGGCTCAATCATTAGGTTGAAAGGTCTCTATTTTTGCGTGCCTAGCTTGGCACCTTCTACTAATTCAATGATGTGTTGGGTGAGTCTTGGGTCAAACCCCTTCAAATCACTATAATCCCATGGAAAAACATCAGCAAACTCCTGACACAACAAAATGAAGTCTGACTTTCTTGAACCGTGCAGACTTTTCCAAGCACAAGCAGCATGTCCTTGAAGATTTCAACCCTTTCATAATTCTCCTCCTTAGTTATGATACATGCCTTTTCACTTCTTAATTGGTCATCTCCATTGAAGATGCTCTCAAGAGTGACCAAACCTTTAGGGAGCTTATTTTTCTTCAATTGAACAATCTGGTTGCCATATTGTTGTTGCAACTTTACCTGGTTCTTTGTTGCAAACTCAGCTTCTTCCTATAGGAAGAAAGCTATTTGCTGGTCATTTTCAAAAACTTGCCAGTTTTTAATGTTTTTAGGGATAGAGGGCCAGAATACCACCTTCAAGTAGCATGAACCACAGTCTCAACTTATCTCCTTGGAAACATTGAACTGAGCACCAATTACTGCTAGCCTATCCGCTTGTTTGTTTTGTTCCCTGGGAATGGAGGTGATATTGAAATCGAGGAAATCTTCCACCAAATCCCAGACCCTATGATTGTAGGACTTCAACAAGGAATTTTTGGTTAGATTCTAGCCTTTCACCTGATTCACAATCAATTCACTATCTCCCAAAACTTGCAACTCCTTGATCCCTCTTTTCTTGCCCATTCTAGACCATGGATAAGGGACTCATATTCTGCAACATTACTTGTGCAAGAAAATTGGAAATGGGAAGCTGAAAAATATCTCTCCTTTGAAGGGGAGAATAACATCACTCCACCACTAGATCCCAACCTACTTTTGGAACCATCAAAGTACAACTGCCATAAACCTAGGTCTTCTTGGCTTGCCTTCATTACATTTGGTATGAAGGTACCCTCTTCATGCATACTATAGACTCCAAGGCCTACCTCCTCTATGAACTTGTAAGGATCATGCTCGAAGTTATCACTTCCCCACTCATCCAAGAGTAGGTTTATAACTCCTTCAAGAGTAAAGGACAAAGATTGGTTCATCTAGGACTCTTCTGGGTTGATAATGGTGTAATTGATGTTCGCTGCCTTGAGCAAAAATGGTTTTAGATGGTCCTTGTACAGTGGCTCAAATTCGATCTTTACCTTAGTCCCATACTTGGTTCTAAAAAGTAGATAGGACCAATTCACTGCTAGATAGCCACCTATTTTTGATGTGAAGTCCCTGGATAAGCAAATTGTGAAATAAGGAGGAACATCTGCTACTACTATATCATGGGGAATTAAGAAGGTTGGGCAAGCATGTAATGTCAAGCTTAAACCCTTCATTATCCCAACTATTTTTGTAGGTATCCCATCTAGTTGTAGGACTCCCTTATTCATTTCCTCATATTTCAGTCCCATCTTGTCAACTATGCACTTGGGCATCACTAAGGTACTATCCCCACTATCAATGATGCAGTTGTGTACCAAGAAATCTCCTATAATCAAGGACACATAGAAAGGGGGAATTTTCTCTTCTTTCTTGACCTGGCCTGAGGTGGAAGGTTGCCTTTTCATCATCAAGACATTATCAGTCCTTGTTGGGACAACTTATCAGTATAGCTCACGTAATTCCTTTTGTAGCATGCCCTTCTATCATGGTAGAGACAATGAATCCCATAAAGAGATGTTCATATGCAGCTTCTTCATCTAGTCCACTATATTGACTTGAGGACTACCTCCCTTCAAGCTTTCTTTAGGGCTAATTCCAACCTGAGGTGCATGCTGAGGGGCTGAAGGTACAAATGACTATTTGAAGTTTAGGGCCTTTTGATTTGAGTGTGATGGAGAAGGTGCAGCTATTGATTGGGTAGTAGCCTAGGCTTCTCCCATTGCTCTCCTCTTGAATCTTGTGTTGGCTACAACATAGTTAGCCTGATTGTCTACAATGCCCCCATAATTGATTACACAGAACTCACCTTCCAGGTGGTTCATAAGAGTAGATTCAGGCTGACTCTAATTGTTGCTTATGATGGGTTGCATTGGAGCCTTGAAGACCTAGGGTTGAGCGACTGCTTGATTGTCTGCATTGTGGAAATAACCCATCATCTTATTTGTATAAATAGCCTATTCTTGACCATATCCCATGGTCTAACAACTTGGCTGTTCCTATACCAGATTGTTCTGAATAGGCACCATGACCTTAGATGATGAAGGGGGCTTGGGTTGTGGTTTTGAAATGGTCTAGTTTGAGTAAGTTGACCTTGTCCTTGATTATAGTTTTGGAAGGGGGTCTAAGGGCTTGACCATAATGATGGTATCCTTGATTCGGTCTGTTGCTTTGAACTTGTTGCCTTTTAAGAGCTACAATTTTGTTTAACATAATCTGCAATAGACTCTTAACTTCATGAAGCTCATTGGATGGAGCAGCAGCTATTTTCTCCATGCTAGGTAGAGGAGCTAATGTGGGAGCAATGGCCTGAAATGGAGAAGGCATTTTTGGGAAAAGTGGCATGTGAGGTCTAGGGGTTATTTTTCCAGCCTGTATTAAGCAATTTTTAGTTGCTATGGCTATGTCATAGGCACCAAGAAACACATGCCCTCCCATGGATTGTATCATTACTATAATATCACTATTCAATGCCTTTAAATAATACAAGAAAGCATAGTTGGGAGTTGGTCTTACCAAAATGGGGATTCTATCCCAAGTCTTCTAAAACCGTGTGTTGAAATCCTGCATATATTTATGTGGGGCTCTCTTTATGGTCATCAACTGCTCAGTAAGCGAGAGGTCATCACTCTTTTTGCCAAAATGGTCTATCAACTGAGTACCCAATTCATTCTAGGAATGGATCAAATTTACAGGCAAGGTCCCGTACCAGTCAAGAGCTTTGCCCTTAAGAGACAATGCCAGCAATCTGATTGCGATATTTTCTTCTATGACATTGTGAATATTATAGAGGTTAGCAATATTTCTAATGTGCTTAACAACTGTAATGGGCCCCTCTCCATAAAAAAAGACACATTTTTGAGGGTTGCTCTTAGGATTGGGTCATAAGTGGGAGATTCAAGGGGCTCTGACCATGAAAAGCCATAAAGGGCAATACCATAGTTGGGATGGGATGTAACTGTGGCTCTTTTGTGTATGCATCCCTTGCAATAGGTCTAGGAGGGTGGTTTGTTGAATAAGGATGGGTCTTCTCAAACCTCAATCTTTTTGCTAAGTTCAAAGGCAACTCAATGAAATCAAAAGGAACACCCTTAGAAGCAGACCATGTGGTGACTTTAGGCATAGAAAGTTAAAAAATTGGTCTTTAATTGGAAAATTGAAGCTCTTACCAGTGGAGTCGCTAGATGCTGAAAATCTTTGATTTACTATAATAGGACCAGCATCAATCTTGAAACCTTACTGAGTGTAAGACTAGGTCCCATCAGGCATGCCAAAATTGTTGATGCAGAAGATTGCACCCTTGGCAGGAGACCGAGCTCCTGCCTTCTTCATGCAACTATGGAAACTCCCCTCTCACCTGTGGGACTAGCGAAGCTGGAGGGGAGAGTCTCTAGGTAAGGGCTAGCTCCCTTTGATGTATTTGATTTGTTCCAGTAAGTGCTAACATATATATATATATATATAATGGGAGGGATGAAAAGAGAAAGATTATAAGAAAAAAAAATACTCTAAAGGAGGTGATGCACCAAATAAATCTAACCTTCTCACCCTCACACTAAAAATTAGACAAACACATACATATGCTTCAAACTGGTAGAAGGACCAAAACTGCAAGAGCTTGACAGGGAGGCTTTAATGAAAATACAAAAAATAGAGATTCACCAAAGGTGCTGTGAAAGGCACACTATAAGGTAATTTCTTCTATTTCTGCACTTCCAAATAGAACTCTCCTTACCAGCTGCAGAAATGGCACCTTATAGACACCAGATATGTTAGTGTTGAACCTATGAAAGCATCAAGAAACAATGACTAAACACAAACTAACACTCAAACATATACAAAGATATCTAACCAAGATAGAGGTAAAAAATGCGTTTATTGATTTAGGTGAAATTTTGCTAGGGCTACACCTTAAAAATGTGGAAGATCATTACAAAAATGACAAGTCCCCAATCTATAGAAGAAGAAAGGAGGTCTTTTGGTGCCCCTTTTACAAGTGACCCATGTGCCTTACGAGCATTGGGAAGAGTAGGCTACTTAAACATAAATGTTGTGTCAGCCCTGGCTTTGACTTCATGCAGTTTTTGACATGGCTACGCTATTTCCTCATTAACTGAGACTGCTCCTTAAAGGCACTTGTATAGTTTTTCTACTCATAAATATGAAATGAATAAAAATAGGTGCATGGTTGGCCATTCACATCTTCTAATGGTCAATTTATAGGCACTGTATCATCTACCAAAATAATTTCTTGAATTGGTGCTTCCCTTCGCCACTTGGACTATCTACCTACTCCATGCTTGGCACTTTGTCTTTTACCTATCTTGTCTCTTCTAGTTCCTTCGACCTTTGGGGGTGATCTTCTAGTGGGTCGCTACATTTATGGGCCTTTTCCATGGTTGTCATCCTTTTAGTTTGAAAGAAAATGGATATTTCACTATGTTAATTTTGACATTCACGCAGCTATCATCACTTTGAAAACCAACGGCTAATTTGCTTCCTTAAAGTTGACAGCTTCCGGGACGTCACTGCTTTGGCAATTTCCTTCTGGCTTTTCCTTTTCAGTTCCTTCCGCAGGTCTTTCCTTTGTGTTGTCCACCTTATTCCCATGGATAAAAAGTCTATGGGAATTGGTGATTTCACTTTCCCAGGTCTTTTTTCAACCCCTTTTCTTGTTCTCTGCAAGGGTGCTTCCCATTTATCTTTGGGGTGCCTCGTTGAACCAACCTATTGAACTGAAATTGGTTCAACGGTTTAATGGTTCAACACTGTGCATCAAGCCAATTAAACCAGAATGTTGAACCGCTCGCTGTTGAACCAAACTCATTGAACCAAGCCATTGAACCAGTTGAACTCTGCCAAAGCACTAAAACTGGCCCTTTGAACCAAAGCCTTTGAACCAATACATTAAATTGGTTCAATAGTTCAACGTTGTACGTTGATGAACTTGATGATTGAACTAGAGCTTGAAATTGAAGTGATGGTTCAATGGTTTAGTGCCGACAACCTTCTTTATGAATCTTCTTCAAGCAAATGTCCCAAAAGCCTTGTTTACCCCAGCACTCTTTGAACTGATCCTCCTTGCGCCAAAAGACTAACCTGCTGAGTCCATAGATTTTACTAGACCTACACAAAATCAAAGAGAATTGGCCTAGAATAGCAAGAGGCAGAAGGGGACCAAAAATTTTGCCTGTTGGGCAAAAATTGGTCAATAGTTAGATTAAAGGGCTGAGTATGTTATTAATATGGAATACAATTGGAAATTATTGATTCAATGGAACTTTCCCTAAATATGAAGTGAAAGAAGAAAAATAACTTATTTCGATATAATTTTTTTTTGCAAACTAGGGTATTAGAGATGACTAAGAAGAAATAAAGGAATATTTTTCCTTTTGAATATTTATTGAAATTAGGCTCCAGATAGTAGCACCCCTATTAAGATAATAACACCATGTGGCACTAGTGTCTAATTTTGGTGTTATTATACTTTCTATAGGGACTATTTATAACTTTCAAGGAAGTTACATGAGCTTCTAGAGATCCTGTAGGTGATTATGTATCACTTAGGGGCCATTTGTGTCACTATTTTGGTAGAATCTTATCCAAAACCCTAATAAATACTTTCACATATGAAACAATTAACAAATCACATGTAAAAAAGAAAGGAAAAATTAGGTTGTGAGATGTTACGATCATATGAAGTAGAACCCTTGTTGTCTTGACCATTACCTATATTTAAACCCCATGGTTATGGGTCTCAAATCGTATGTAATTATCCCTTAGGGAATGTGCACCATCAAATTGCATGTTATTCTAGAATGAATTTTGCCTAGGCTCTTATTTGATCAAGCATGCAAATGTCTAGGTGTGAAAGTTGAGTAGTATGTAGAGTATTTGAGTTATACTATTAATTGATTTTATGTAAATAAGTTCAAAAATAGTAAGTGCTAGATGTAAAATGCCTTGTGAAGCTCTTTATATAGGAGGATATTTTTTTTGAATTTAATACCTTGTTTGCTGACTGACAAGTCATTAAAAAAATATAAAAAACATAAGAGAAGGCTCATGGATGGGTTATTACTCAAACATAGGTGAAAGGGGCCATCAGACACTAAATCCACCAGTGAAAACTACCACCATGTGGTTTTACTATTCTAAAGGTGGGGTTAGTGTTTTAAGACTCATAATAGAGCCAAAATTAGAAAGGATAGGCTAGGGGCCCTTAAGACTGGGAAAAGATGACATGTGACTATTGGGAGTGTTGTATATAGGGAAAATAAGACATAAGAAAGATATAAAGATTCATAATGAGTATATGAAGAAGGACTATAACCATCACTAAGACCCTCATGTGAAACAACAATAAAAGATAGTACTTGTGGTTGCTTGGCCAAATTAGGGTGTTTACATTTTGAAACTTATAAATTGTTTAATTATTTAAAAGATGATGAGAAGAGGATAACTTTACATGTATTATACACAACTAATAAGGCTTTTTTCCAGTTAGATTTGATGATACCACTAGAAGTAGCCAATGATCTCAATCTGGTGGTCATTAGGACATCAAAAGTTTGAGACTAGGTATCAAGCATATTAGCATTGATTCTAAAACTAGAAGAACATGAAAAGTGGTCTTATAAATTTTGTATGAGATAGAACTATCCCAGGCCTGAGTTCCCTTGAGTAAATTAATAAGTAGGGCAAGCCTTGATTATAAAACTACTCCAATAGGAATCTACCAATTTTAAGCAAGTATTTGGGGGTTTATGTTGGGGGATATTGAACAAGAAATATGATTTAATAGGAAGAAAGTTAAAAATGTATAAATATTTTGGGTTGAGTTCAAAGCCACTAAGACCAAGAATGCACTCTTATCAGTGCAAGTGACTAGAGTACATAGGCCCTCCTTTTGAATATAGATATAATCAAGTTGAAATATAGCACTAGATACAAGCATTACTCTAAAATATAAGCAAAGAAACATGGTATGGCTAGATCATCCAATTCAACTTTGCATTATAGTATAGTCCCTATAACAACTACAAGTTCAACCATGTAGGCCCCAACATGTAGTAAACCATTAGGTTATTTTTATATATATTTTGTATTTAAATTGGTAAATGGAACTAAGACATGTAATAATTGACTGAATAATCTTGTAAACATGCACACATTTCATGGTTTTTTAAGAATGAGTCTTATTTCAAAGAAAATATTCCCTATTTTGAATATGCATGTAAAATTTAATGAATTATAACTCTCATTTTGATTATGTTTAACATGCAATTTTAGAGTTTTACATGGATTTGGAGGATGAGGTGACCCCTTCCCAAACCTATTTATATTGTAATCCTCTCACTTTCAAAGTGAGAGGAGGATGATTGGAAATTTTATAAATACATGAAGAAATATTTTGATTATCATGCAATTCTATTGTCATCTTTCTCTTTCAATTCTATGTAATTAGTTATTTTTTATTTTCTTGGTTGGTTGATTCAGTAATTCAAAATGTGCAAAATCTATGGGAAATTCTTTATTGTTATTAGTGGTGTATACTATTATAAGATGTGAAATATCTATTGAATGATTAGCATATATAATTGATTTTATGTAACTAAGTTGAATTTTTCATTTATTTGAGTGTGTATAAGTTATTCCCACAATATAATTTTGTAGGAGTGAGTAATAGCTTCCTTAGATACCTATTTAATCTAAGTTAGAATATTTTTAATAAGGTTATACAACAACTCTAAATAAGAGAAACATTTAGTTGAGATCTCAGAGTTTTCTATATCATCTTTTCTTTTAACTTATTAACTATGTTTTTATGTGTGTCAACAATAGATGCTAGCTTCAAGCATTATTTTTAGACACTTTTCCACAATGAGACTAACTTGGAAGTAATATTTCTTGATATGATATAACCTTATTTATTTATCTACCTTTCTACATTTTTGAAGGTTTTTTGAATTTTACCCACTTTAGAGTAAAATCCACAATACTAACTCAAGTAGGATTCAATTTCTTCTAGGTTTCACTCATCCATTCACAGTCGATTAATAACCTGCATGCTCAACATGATATTTCACCACCCAATTATTCAACTCATACCTATAAATTGTGCCTTGGAGTGGAGTTTATCTCCATTAAAATTATAAAATGTTATAGGTTACCTTGTTAAATTTGTCATGTACATAAAAACTGCATCACAAAATCTCATTGGGTTCTTGTGTAATCTTGGAAATATAAGCATAAGATAAATTTTCATTGATGTTGATAGAGAAATGCATTATAAATTTATCTAAAAAAGGGTTGAATATTATCAAATATTCGATGGGAATGTCATAGAACCATCATAAAGCATAGTATTTGAGGCTTATCATGAATAGTTTGGTTAATAATTTGTCATTGTATGCATAATATGAACATGTTGCATGGAATTATCCAAGTTGTTTCTATGGATTACCTTTACCTTAATATTAGGAGTTATAATTTTTTTGATAAAATATAAGTTTATATGTCATGGGATAATGGATTATGAATTAGGACATGAAAATCCATTGAATGACTAGCTCTAGATACACTTTGATATAACTAAAAAACGTTGGCATGTAGAGTTTAATAGTTTACTCAAGGGAATGTGTAGTAGGTGAGGTTATGGATGGAACATGTGTAGTCATCATGTAAGGGGTAAAGTTTGATTATGTAGGAATATGTATGTTATTTTTTTGGAGGATTCATGTTACCCACAAACCTTGTGTGGATGTCACTTAGGTCACTAGAGGTGTAGATGTAGGAGTGTGACCAATAATATAGGTTTAAACACATGATGTGGTAGTTTGGGAGAATTTTTTAGACTCATATCTTGATATATATAACATTACATCAATTTGATGTAGATTCACATTAATATATTAAGTGATTCTTGATCATCCATGACATCTAGTTCATCCTTAGTATTTATGTTATGAGTATTATTAGTCTCAATATTCTTGATAAGTCTATAAAGAAAGTGTATAATATGTACTATATAATCCATAGTAGGAAGAATAAAGGAATTCATATGTGTTTTTGACATATAGTGGTAAGAATAAGAAATTCAATAAGCAAATCAAATTAGATGCTATAACAATAAATTTTGGGGAAGATTTGGGATTGTTCATTGTTAATTTCAAATTTATTAGTGTTTGTATATTTGATTTATTTGCTTACATAATTGATCCAAATAATATAAACTATCAATGTAAAATAATATGAAAAGAGTACCTTCATGCCTCATGTTAACCATAAATATTCATTCATTATGGCCATGATTAATGTATATGATTAGGGAATATTCAAAATTCAAGTTTGGAAATAAAACCCTAAGAATGCAATATGAAACACTATAATGATGAAACCCTAATTAAAACCTAATATTTGGCACAATTTTATGTGGGTTCAGGTTTACCAATATGTTTCACCCTAATCTGGTTTTACAACCCTAATAGGATAAAAAATTGAAATGTAATTCATATATTAAGATATGGAATTTAACCATACATTTGAATGTAAAATACTAGAACTAATTATAATGATTTGACAAGTGGAATATTATAAATATAGTAAGTAGAAAAGGGATGAGTAATCAACTCTTCTAGTTGAATGTTTGATTATAATTATATTTTGGAAGTAGAAATAAAATAAAATTAGGCCTATGATTCATGTAGTTTAGGAGTTGCATTTTTGTCTACTCAGGGTCAGGGCTATCATGTCTATATCAACATCACCAATTGATATTAACATGTATTGGTAAAAATTTACCTATGTTGAAATGTGGGACTATGATCATACATTCACATTCACTTATCTCTATAAGTTCTATATGTGTGATCATGAACCCTGATATGTGTGTAAACCCAACATTTTTCCTTCTTCACCTTGAAATCCTATGTGTGCCTATGAGGCATCAAACCTACCAAAATTTGGAAAGTGTAATAGGTTGAGTTGACCCAAATCACCCCCATTTGATGGATGACTACTACCTATGCATTGGATACTCCAAGTAGGGAAATTAAGCTACATTTAGTTCTCCTACCTAGTGTGATTATGAAATTGTGATTGTTCTTTATATGTATGAAAATAATTATTTGGATTTGACACTTGAAAATGTATTATTTTAATTAGATTTGGTATGATTCAAACTTTTCTTGTGACTTTTCCTAGTGACATATTCACAATTTGGGATGAATACGATAGATTTTCTCAATGTACAATAGTGTATAGATGTGTACAAGATAAGTGTCAAGTCCCTTTTGAATGATACCTTTATTTTTTAATATAAATTCCAATTGGGTAATTTATCAAACCAATGACATGCTAAGAAAATGGGTCAACTTTAAGGAAAGTTTTGATTTTAAAAAGTATTCATTGCTAGATAGGGTTGGTTATGACTAGATTAAGTCAATATTGACTAAAAATAATGGAATTGAATTATGTATAGGTATATTTAATTGAAGGTTTGGATATGTTTGTGTAGGATATTTAGTAGGTTTGAAATATATAGTGAGGTTATTGTATGGGTGTAGTTGTAGGATGAAAGTGTCGAAGTCATAAGATAACATTTAGTTGTGAGATAATGGTGGATTAGAACCATTTTTGAAAGATCAAGTAATGTGTGGTAAATGTGTGTCAAGCTTGTCATTATCAAATAATTGAAACATATTTTAGCATCTACACCATGGTCTTAAATAATTTTAGATTTTCAATCATGTTACAACTTTTAAACTCATAATTTCCACCTAGTTACATAAGATACTAAAAAAATAAAAATATAACTTCAATATTCTCCTGGTACTAAATTTACAACTAACAAATTGTTACATTCCTTGAAAAATTCTTAAACACAGGAAACATTCACCAACTAACACTTTCCATGTCTTTTTTCAACATCAAGAACATCCATTTTAATCTCTATAGTAACATAAATTTGGTCACAAATACATGATCATTTTAGTTTTATCCCTTGTTATCCTCAATTAAAATGTGTAATAATTGATACCTATTTTTCCACTTTACCTTATAATAAACACATATGAGGACCTATTTATTTTAAAAATCATTATTTTTTGCTTAAATAAGTGTTTTAACCACTAAAAAATCCTTTAAGTATCTGTATGTTCAAACCCATATTCAAATATCCACATGGTTCCTTCTGGGACAATAACACCCTATAGGGATAATAGTGGGAGGCATTCTTATTCCCATGGGATGTTGTTGTATTAATCTATCCAATGGTAAATTTTTGAAATTAAACCCTCCCTTACCCTATCTTCCATGCTTTTAGGCATTCTAGTTCATGGTTTCCCCCTTTGAATTTATATATAGGCACACTCAAGTCACTTATTCTATCACTTGAAAATTTCAATATGGAGGCACATTTACACTATTTCACATTGATTATAAGTTCCCTATTCTTAATGCTCATCAAATTCATAATCTATGTTATGATCCCTAATCAAAATATGATCAATTATTAAATCTTATTCTATATGCATTCATAGAGTTAAAGGATCACAATTTCACAAAGCACTCTAAGTGGGATAACTTCATGGGATTGATTTCCTTCCTTCGAGTATTGGGTATGTAGGAAACATTCAATCATTATGGGAGTGATTGGGGTCAACTAAACCTAGTTACACTCCACATTTATCTATTTATAGGTATTTTAATAATTGAAAGCCACATTAGGGTTTAAACCTTTAAAAACTATTTGAAATTCTTTTGTACACCTCCAAAGGTCAAATTTATTCATACAAACCTAAATACAAATGTTAAAAGATCATTACCTAATTTATATTTTTTTGAAAAAAGATAGAATCAATAAATAAGGGAAGTATTGGGAGTTGATCATATCCTTATTTTTCATTCCCATCCTCTACAATCTTAGATCCAACTTATGAGATATTGCATAATATAGTTCTTGATTTATTGTTCAAGTCATCTATCAATCAACATAATAAAAAATCAGGTAGAAATAACTATGTTTGTCATTAATTTGAATAGTTATCTTATTTCAACTATTTTTACCTTGTCAATTCAATTATTTTCTTTAATTTTGCTTGTCAAAATGACATTTACAACCCTCTGATTTATTTTATTTAGTTTATCTTAATTAGGGTTAATTCACACATTAATCAAAATTCTAGTAAAACATATTAGTGAACCCATTTATTGATTGAGCATTGTAAAACATAAGTCTACCTTAGGGTTCCAAAATTTTAGAGTTTCAAACATTTATATAACTTTACTAATATCTATACACAAAAATTTACATTTTTAGTTTTCTATTATTATCATTTGTAAATAATTTCATTGCTATATTGGATGAGTAATTTTTTTCAAGCATATGAAATTTCGTTTACCTATTTTATTATATTAATAAGATAAATCAGAAACAATCATACACTAAACCAAATTAAAACCAATAAATATCAAATACCTTATGAAAAATATTTAGATTTTTAAATATATTATGTTAATACACAACATGCATGTATGGTTATAACTACAAGACATGAATGAATTCTTCCTTCCATTATACCAAACACTCCTCAACCCCCTCAACCTCCCACAAACTCAACTAATGGGTCTGCCATTTTGGATCAATTACAACACACTAATTTTAATATTTATGTATTAGATATACTTCAATCAATGCATATATATAAGGATATCCTTTGTGTAACATTGAAAAACACCATGGTACAAAATGATGTGGAACCTTATTATATATATTATATTGTAAATAAATTAATATCGATAAAATAAAGTATTTCATTTGAAAAATAAGATTTACCTCCCAAACATATAATATATGTGCACCTTCCATTATATATACAAGTACAAATCCATAATAAAGTAGTCAAAAATATTTTTGTGGATAATGGACAGGGATTAAATATTTGTAACATTTCTTTAAATTATTGGGAATAGAATATAATGATCTCATTAATTATGATATAAACATTTAATAATTTGATAAAATTCCAACGGAAGTATTATGAAAAATTCCATTGCCTATTACATTGGGTCCTATAATAGTGTATACAGTTTGCCATGTTATGCCAAATGATCTAAATTAAAATATACTATTGGGAAGATCAAAGATTCATGAAATGTATGATGTACCATCTACTATTCAAGCATGTTTAAAGTTTAGTTATCAATGTTCCATTTACACAATCCCATTAAACAAAGAACCATTTAAGTATTTTTTAATGGCACAAATGGAGGATCATTAAATTCATCATATGCACTTACATGCACAAAAAAATAAATCATGTGAATCACTAATTCTATCCATTACTCCAATAACATCATAAAATAATATAATCAATACGGATTTGGGTTTACATATTTACAAAAAATGGGATATCCATGACAAGGATTAAGAACACATGCTCAAGGTATTATTGATCTTATTTAAGCCATCCAACCAAATGGACAAAGAGGAATAGGTTATTATTAATAATAAAAATAACCAAAGAAGGAATCATCCAAAAAATTTAATATTTATACACATTTACTCAAAGCACAACCTGAACCAACACAAGATTAATTATGCATTGGCATTATAATTAGTATATCCATACATGATAAATAACACAATTGCACCAAAACTTCCAATTGTTGGATGAATTTTGTAATGATGAAGCTCTCATAGAGTATTTGGGAACTTATGAGGATCTCCATACCTTCTATCATAAGAATAGGTTTTCTCATAGTGTTCACGTATATTTTTAAGAGACTAATGAATATTATATACAATTCCAACTAAAGGGTATAGATACTATTCATAAAACACCCTATATGAAAGATAGATCCACCTTACTTAAATAAGAAATAATTAAATTTAAGTTTGGCACAAATAAAGATCCATGACTAATATTATTTGTAACTTTGTTTCAAAACAAGGAAGATATAGATTTACAATAGGTGTTAAACTATTATCCAAAAAAAATTGTTTGGGCTTATTCAAACATGTTCATAATAAATCCTATAGTGGTAATGTATAATATCATATTATATCCAAATGCACAACCTGTTAAACAAAAAATCCATAAGATGCATACTAAAGTGGAATTGTTCGTAGATAAATAAATTGAATGATTACTTGAAGCAAGATTTATTAGATATATTGATTATCCTCCATGGGTTCCAATATATCCCCTATTACAAAATCTAATGGGGACATATGATATTGTACAGGTTACTAGAATTTAAATAAAGCTTGTCCAAAAGATAACTTCCATTTACCAAACATTGACATTATTTTAGATTCTAAAATGTGATATAATATGTTATCATTTATAGATAGATTTTAAGGATATTATCAAATCAAAATTAATCCTGAGGACCAAGAAAAAAAATCATTTATTACACCTTGGGGAACAATCTATTCTAATGTTATGTGTTTTGGATAAAATAATGCTGGAACTACTTATCAACATGTTATGACACATATTTTCCATGAATACCTACACAATATAGTGGAATACTATGTAGATGCTTTATTATCTAAATCTAAAAAAAATCATGCTATGGATTTATGACAATTGTTTGATTGTTTATGTAATAAAATATATGCTTAAATATCGATACAAGTGTGTTTTTGGTGTCACTTATGGGAAATTATTAGGCTATCATATCTCAACAAGGCATTAAAGTGCAAAATAAAAAAATAAAACCCATTTTGGACATGCCTCCACCAAAGGGGTTAAAGCAACCATGATATTTATAAGAAAAAACTCTAGAAACTCAACATTTTGTGGCTCAACTTCAAGATAAAATGTAACTATTTACATAATTATTGAAAAAAGGCACAAAGTTTTAATGACATGAAAATTGTAAAAATATTTTTGATACTATTAAATAATATTTATTACAACCATATATTCTCATGCCATCTATTCCTGATATGTCATTATTATTATACATTTCTATTATAGACATGCTTTAAAGGCTTTATTGGCATAATATGATGATGACCATTAGAATGTGTAATATATTATGTTAGTATCACTTTGTTTAATTACAAAAATAATTATAGTATTATGGAAAAAAATATGTTTGGCATTATTTTTTTCAACACAAAATTCAAGACATTACATGTTAAACACTGAAACACACAAAGGTAAACCCTCTAAGATTTCTAATGTCTAAATAAAATTTATTCGGGCACATTACTAAATGGGTCATGTTACATAAAAAAATTGATTTAAAATTTATTTCATAAAAATAATTGAAAGGATAAGTTATTATAGATCAATTAGTAACAACTCCATTAAGAGAACACTACCAATAAATGATGAATTCAGAGATGATTTTAAGTCTTACCATATTGATAAATGAAATTTGGACAATGTTTTTTGATGGATATAGATGCACCATAGATACTATTTTTATAATTACACCTCAAGGCAAACCTATGTCATTTACATGTCATTTGGAATTTTCTTGCACCAAAAATATCACAGGATATGAGGCATTAATATTGGGTTTACATAAAACATGCACACTAAATATAAATTCCTTAAAATTATATGAAGATTCTCAATTAGTATTTAACCAAGTGTTAGACATATACCAAATAAAATAAGAGAAGTAAATTCCTTAAAAAAAACTAATATAATGGTTAATGGCTTATTTTGAATATTTTCTTGTAAAAAGCATCCCTCAAAAGGACATTTAACACGTACATGCTATGGATTGTGTTGATTCATTAATTCCTATTAATATCAATGATGATCATCTTATCTTTAATATAAAATATTCACAACAAGTATCCATATATAAAACACAAGTGAAAGCTTTATAGTTTCTAGTAATTTCTCATTGTACAATTAAAACAAAGTGATATAGTCATATATATAATTTATAATATCGGAAAATATTATACATAATTAAAAACATAAATTACAATGTGAAGCTACTTGTTATGTTCTTATTGGTAGACACTTATTCAAAATAGCACTTGATGGGAAATTAATTTGATGTTTAAATCATGAAGAGACAAAACTATCAATATTGTAAGTGCATGATAGTACATGTGGTGGTCATTTTAGTATCATAATTATGCCTAAAAAACTATTGAGAGAAGGTTATTATTTGCCTATAATGGAATAAGAGTTCCATGAGCATGTAAAAAATTGTCCATAATGTCAAAAACATAGCAACCTTTACCATGCCACACCATACAAATTATAACCCATTGTATCACCTTGGCCATTTTATTTATGTGGTTTTGATCTAATGGAAAAATAATTTGAGAATTAGTGGATGGTCACAAATTCATCATTACTGCTACAAAATACTTCAAAAAATGGGTTGAGGTTATTCCTTTAAAGTATAGTACAAGTGAAGATATATTTCAATTCTTAATGACACATATTATTTATAGGTTTGGAATTCCATAAAATATTGTTATAAATAATGGATCATCTTAAACAAATAGTTAAGAAATTTTGTGCAAAAAAAACCTTTTCTATTAGAGTGTTCACATTAGTCTAGATGGATTTTAGCCATTTGTATCATTATTTAAATCCACTACAGTTGTTTAACCTATGTTTAGGTACTTAATTGTGTACACATATGTGTATTGTATAATCTTTTGATTACTCCTTAGTAGGTGTGTGCACATGGGTTGGACATTTTCCTATGAGGTTGTTATAACCAACTTTGAGTTTTTGAAGCCCTTTCAATTTCCTCTATATTTAACACTCCTATAGTTCATATGGTATGATTAAGAGGAGAAAATTTTATATTATAATAGGTTATTTTAAACAATATCTATTCTATTATTTTCCATTTTAGCTTGAGTGTTGTTTTAGTATAAAATATTACTTGATGTGGTTCCAGTCTACTAGATAGATTTTACATATCCGTGTAGCCTCCTTAATCATAATCATGATATGGTATGTAAATTTTGGAGATTTTATATAATACTTAACCCATATACTCATGCCCAAACTCTATTATAATTCTTCTATGATCTAAATATATAGATTTAACAATTTTTTTCTTTTGTTAGATCTTAGGTTTTTTGCTCAGGTCATATAATATATTTTTTCTAGATCTAGTTTGGGTTATTGATTAGAATTGAGATAAGTCTTAGATCATATTTATGTGAATAATTGAATCACTTTGAATATTTTCAACACATATATTCTCTATAATTTATATTTTTATTATATTGATAGTTAATAGGTCATACCATTTAGTGTAATGGATTTCTTCATTTCTTGTTCCCATTCTAGCTGTAATAGGCCATATAATGCATTACAGAGGGGTTCATTTATTTTTTTCCTCTTTACATTAGGGTTTGAATATAAAATTATCTTGGTGAGATCTATCATTTTATGATTCTAACCTGCACTCATGATTCAACTTCACCTTTACCACGTCAAGATCCATATTAGATCTATACTTTTTCATTCATTGGATCATTTTTACAATCATGTGCCTAGATTCTAACTTGGATTCAACCCTATCAAAGTCATATTTATGGTTAGGGTGGATACAAGAGCTGTGGAACTATCAAAACATATTTACCATCCATAGGCTTCTTGTCATTTTGATAATCATATCTCCTCACTTAGCTTGTTGAGTATTAAAGACAACCACTACTTTCCCACCCATGACCATCCATACTCTCTTATCACCATTTTCTACCTTGTTTTCTAGTCTTCAATCCAGGCACAATTAGTCCAAGTTATTTTAATTATGTTCACTAGCTATTGGTTTCCAAAGGCTTTGTGGCTCCACTACATTTCTATTTACCCACTCTCAATCCCTCCAAGATGTCTCCTCTCTATTCAATGCATAGTCTTACCACCAAGAAGATCACCTTCCTTACTAACCATACATCTTTATCCACTCTTAATTCAAATCTATCTTCCATCTCTCCTAAAATCCATGTTTTAAATGGTAGTTTTAATCTATGGTTTTATTAAGCCATGGTTTCAAAACCACATGACCCTCACTAACCACCAAATCCTCGCTAGCCCATTTAATTTACACAAATCTCAGTCGGTCCACATTATTTTCAAAAGGTGTAGTTTTTTTTTAAATTATAAATTTAGCATATTTACACCTTAACTATTGATTTATTAATTTTTGATGCTACATTAATAGCATCGCAAGTGGACTTATAGATTTTGGTAAAGTCAATTGGTGGTGGAGGTATAGGGTCCAACCCCACCATTTTCTACCTTTTGCATAAATTTTTTTTTGGTTTTAAAAAAAAAATGTATTAGTTGTATTAAAGAGGCGATTTTTAAGTTGGGGGGGGGTTGAAATTTGTTAAAATTTAAAAGTTTTTTAATTGTGTAAAATAACGTTGAAAAGTGTCATCTCATATTAAAAGAGATGAGGTTGTAAACAAACGAGGGAGGGGTAATATTTTATTTGTGTGTAAAGGTGGTTGTGAAGGGGAGTGATGTTTTTTCTATTGAAAGATATTGAATTGTAAAAGGGGTATTTTTTTATGAAAGATGTTAAATTGTAATGTGGGATCAAATTTATTATTATTTTTTGTAAAGAGGAAGAAATTTTATTATTATTATTATTATTATTATTATTATTATTATTATTATTATTATTATTATTATTATTATTATTATTATTATTATTTTTTTTTTTTTTTTTTTGGGGGGGGGGGAGGGGTGCATGGGTGGTTATTGGTCTTCACATGTTAAGTCTCTTCTACTCTTCATTCTCTTATTTTTATTCAATAATGGACACCCAACTGTTTGAATCCTTAAAAAACTCCAACTACCATTCATATAAAACTAAAATGTAGTAACTCCCCTAGTTGAAAAGATTTGGATAATATTTGAAAATGATATTACATGTATTATTTAAGAGAAGGAAAAAAATGAATATGCTTGTAAACATGATCAATATCTTGGGTTGATCAGTTTCTATGTTTTAGACAACCTCCAATTCCACATTGCAGATACCAAAAAAATAAAAGAGGTATGGGAAAATATCAAAACTCTATTTAAGAAAGTAAAAAAAATTAAAATGTTAAAACTTGATTCAAAATTGAGTGATATTTTACCCTTAGAATTTACCTGTAGTGATGAATTTCTAAAAAAATCAAGTTCCTTATAAAAATCAAAGGTTGGCACTAAAGAAAAGCATGACAAGGAGTGATTTTTTTTTTTCAAAATTGATAGTACATATAGTGTATTTTATTTTAATTTTTATACCAAGATATATAATTTAAGTGATGAGTTTTAATGGCATTCTTTTAACATTTTTGTGAAATACTAGAGAGAAAACTAAGTTGATGTCCCTAGATTTTCTTCCTAGTCCTAGTCATGCACTAGTTGCTAATTTATCTAGAGTCAAACCTCTACCTAATCTTAAGACTAATAAAAATATATTTCCTTCAAAAAAACCTACACCTAATCCTAATCCTATGCCAAATACAATGCATTTAAATAAACATATAAAAACTATCTCCAAGTCTCTTAAACCTTGCAAGCCTCCTAAGCCTAAAAAATAACTAAAAAAAGGGTAGACATATGATCATTCTAGATTTAATGGTGGGAAAAATAATTATAAGTATGGATGTTTTAAAAATATGGAATCTTTAGAAGTAATAGTTAAACAACATAATATTTATATTCCTAATTAGTCTTTTACAAGACATTCATCAAGAAAGGGGAAATCACTTTATTTCAGGGCTATATCTACCTCAAATGATGATTGTATATTGGATTCATGTGCTTCACATCATCTCAATAAATCTAAAGATATTATTTATTCTCTTTAAATTTTGGTTACAACATATAATGTTATGGGAAACTCCTCATGATTTGAATTTGTGGGCTTTGACACAGTTGACATGCAAGATGGTCACATTAATAATGTATTGCTTGTACCCAAAATATCCTCTAATATTATTTATATGTATCAAATTTGTAATTATAGTACTATAAAAATATGGATTTTACTCCACATGATGTTGTAATAATATAATTTAAATATCCTAAAGAGATAATAACTACATGTGTAATGGATCATAGTCAAAGGCTTTACACTTTTGATAGTTTTAAATCTTCTTCTGGGTCATCTCTTTTTGCACATGGTGATTTAGTGATAACATTATGACATGATTATCTAGGGAAATTAAACTATAGATACATGAATCAAATGAGTGCAAAAAATCTTGTAAATGGCCTTCCAAATGTCTCTTGTATTGATGAAGTGTGTACTAGATGTCTAGTTGGAAAACAACATCAAGATCTATTTTGAGTAGGTAAAGTGACACTTTCACATGCACCCTTAGAGTTGGTTCATTGTGACTTGATGAAATTTATAACTTTATCCTTTTTTAGAGAAAATTATGCACTCACATTCATTTATGACTATACTAGATGAACTTGGGTATATTTTATCAAGTTGAAAAGTGAAGTTTTTGAGAACTTTAAGGCTTTAAAAGTGTTTCTCAAAAAATAATAATCTCTTCCACTCAAAAATATATGAATTAATAATTGGGAGGAGGGGTGGGGGATATTGAAGTTATTCATTCCATGATTTGTTTTTATTTCACATGGCATACAACATCAATACACTATGCCATACATACCCCAAGAAAATGGCAAAGCTGAGAGAAAGAATAGAAATATGAAATAAATATAAAATTAGGTGCTTCATTCTATAAGTTTGGGACCAAAATATTGGGTTAAGGTAGTTAATTGTGATAATTACATTCAAAACCTAATGCCACATAATGATGTTTGGAATATGAAACTCGAGGAAGCTTGGTTAGGTATTGTAGTCATATAAAATGTGAAAATTTGTAACTTGAGCATGGCTAAAAGAAAATCAACCGTTAGGTCCCTCTTTCTTATTATCATGACACTCATATGAATCTTTTCATTAATTCCCAATCATTTGTATCCTCCATACTTGATCCCAATTGAGTCATACCCCTCTTTCCATGACTAATCGACCCCCCTAGGTCTCGCCAGCTAAGGACAATAGTACCCAACTTGGATAATAGCATCAATGCCACTCCTATCTACTTTTGGTGCTCTTGTCCATGCCCATTTCTATCCCCAATGATCATTTCCTTCTATTTCCCCATCCTTCTGCTTGTCAACCTAACGTGAGAACTTTCAACCCATGACCAATATATCCTTATAGAATTCCATTCAAATATCATTTGGAAAGGGTTGTCAAATATCACTAAGCAAGCAAGAGTACAAGCAATAATACTAAAGCAATCTTCCCTATTCCCTGCATACAACCAGCCAATACATTTAAAAGTTTATTCAAATCCTTACACTAGTCCCTAAACACCTCAAACATAGACAATTTAGAATTTTTCATATTCATAAGCACATCAAGTGAGAGAAATACATATGGCTTGATCCCTCTTCAGAGTATTGGTATATAGGCAGCTTGCTCACATAAGGGGTGTGGATACATGTTTAGTAAATATTACACACAATAATCCCCCCTCTTGTTTGAAATTAGTTAAATCATAATGGAAGATAGGTTTTGAAGAGAAAATATACTCTATAGGGAGATCTACAGACTTCTAGCTACTAAAACTTCATAGACAGGGTCACACAGACCTAGAGAACAAAACCTAGAAAGCTCATATCCTCAAGATAATAGTGGCATAGGTGGACTACAGTGCTAGTTCCACTCTTGTCTACTTCCAATGCTCCTATCCAATCATAAATGAAGTAGGTCTTAGTTTGCAATAGTGTCCTAGTCCTGCACAATCAATACTAGACCCTATCTCAGTCGTATCAGTCAGTTTCAAGCTAAGTCTTCTTTACCAACTCTTATTACTATTTTTAAAAAGGTCAAAATTTCAATCTAATTTAAAATAATAAGTATCTTAATTATTTCATATTTATTTATTTATTTCATATTCTATACCTTTAACTAAATTATGAATAATACACCAATATTATCAAAATTGTTAAATCATTTGGTGAACCTGACTTACTTCGTTTGTGCATAAAAACCCTATAAACCCTAGGGTAAAATTCTTAATAATTTTTCCTATATTTTTTTGATTTTTTACTTGCATAATAAAATTATAAATTAACATTAAATTCTAAAATTTCATAGTAATTTTAAAATAATTTTATTTCAAACCCTAGTTGCCCATACTAGGTCCCAATAGTTTCCCAATAATTTTCCAATAATTTTCTAAATTTTTAATAGAATATTTAAATCAAAAAATCCATTCAAAGTTAAAAATTCAATAGTAATTCTCCAAAAAAAAAAAATTCAAACACTAATTGCATATACTAGGTCCCATCAAATCACTAATTTTCTTAGAAATTTCTATTTTTTACTTGAATATCTAACTCATAAATTCACTTTTCAATTTCAAGGTTTCATAGTAAATTATTCAAATAATTATCTTTCAAACCCTAGTTGTATACACTAGGTCCCATTGCTTCTTGAGGTATCACCTTACATGTTTGTGAGCTTCATATCCTTTTTACATAATTTCAAGTTCATTGTTTTTAGGACTTTACATTTCCTATACTCAGTACTTTCATTTTTTAGCACTTTGGCTCTTAAAAATTATTATAAAAAATTCAATCAAATCTCAAATTATTTTCCTACTTTAAAAATAGCCCAACATACCCATTTTGATGAAACTGATAAAAGGGAGCTTTAAGAACTCTTAACTAAACAACTTGACATGCAAGATGACATGCTTAAAATAATACAAGAAAAACAAAAAAGAGTGAACAATGGTCAATCTTCCTAATCCATAAAGGAACTAGTTATAAATGAAACTATGGGGGAAACTATGTCTCAACAATGCCCTATAGTAGCCCAACTTGCCTCTATGACACTGGCTACAACTAGTAAATCTTTGTCTCCTGATGTGGTAGCCCTTGTGCAAAAGATAAAATATCTTCAATCCAAGGTGCTACATCTTGAAAAAGGTGACTCTAGACCTACAAAGTCTTTGGATTCTTTTTTTCTATTACATACACCATTGGCACGTCACATTGCTTATACACCTTTGCCACAAGGTTTTGTTTAACCCAAGCTTACTCTATATGATTGCAAGGGTGATCCAAAGACACATTTGAGAGATTTTCACTCAACATGCTTAGACTATGTACCAAATAACTAAATACTTACCAAGTTATTTCCATGGAGCTTAAAGGATTATACTTTACAATGGTTTTACAGTCTACCAAATTAGTTAGTCAATACATTCAATCCTTTAGTTGACATGTTCCTAGCTCATTTTAGCATTAATTTTGGTGATAAGGTTTCATATACCCAAGTTTAACAATAGAAACAAAGGTCAAATGAGCATGTCACAGATTATGTTCTTTGATATAATATTATCTTGGCTAAGATGACTAGTCCCATAGCTGATCAAGAGTTACAAGATCTCTTCAAATAGAGTCTTTTACAAGCTTTACATGAATCAATTATGTTCAAAATATTCTCTTCCTTCATTAAATTGTATCACACACTAAAGGAAAGAGAAGTTAAGCTAATTTCAATGGGCAAAATCAAGTACACAAGTATCTCAAAAATAAAAAAACAAGAGTAACAAAGTCCCATACAAAGTCAAGGTCAATGATAGCAAGAGTTAAAATCATCTGATAGTTAATATATATTTTGATCCCCCTTAATGAGTGGTTTTATCAGCACCTTGATGAAAATTTAGCAATCTACCAATTTCTCCAGCAAAAGTTTTATAGTAGCTATTAGAATGTAACATCATATCTCTCCCTCCTATTCAAGAAGCTGACCCAACAAAGCCTCTTCCATAAGTATATGATTAGCATGCATTTTATGATTTTCACAAGGCACTAGGCCATATAACAAATAGATGCATCAGCTGGGGAAACAAGATACATGATTTGATAGATGGTAATCATATTGATCTTGGCACTTTAGTTGAGCCTCATTAGGAAAAGAATAAATAGGATAAAACATTGAAAATCTTCTCTGATCCTTTTCCAAGACATTTCAAATAAGAGAAAGGGGATACATTAGGTGTTCACCATGCATATCATGCACATCCCCCACCAAATACATATAGGGCACCTTCAATTGAGTTACATCCTTTGAGTAACATGATTGGTATATACAATTCTAGAGTTCTAGCTAAACCTTCCATCTCATTCTTAGAGTAGGAGATCATCGAGGATGATTCAGATTATCATGCACTCTTTATTAGAGCTTACATTCATAATCATCTTATTTATAGTGTTCTCATAGACAATGGATCTAGTGTGAACATGTGAACTATGACATTATTATAATATTTGGGATATTTAGAGTAGGATATTACCTTGATGGACATAGTTATTAGTGGATTTAGTAGGCACATATAAAGTTCATTGGGTGATATTGTACTTCCTCTATAGGTTGGTCCAATATACATGGCCACAACATTCACTATAGTTCCAAGTGAAAGAGTTTTTGATATGATACTTGGTTGACCTTAGATACAAAAACTTTGAGAAACACCTTCTATAATTCATAGATGCATGAAATTCATTCATACTAATCAAGTTATTCTATTTGGTGGAGTTTTATATGAGTTACCACTCCCCACTTCAGAGCCATCTATTATTCTGTAGTCAACAGTTTCAATCTTGCCACTAGTTTCAATTTTGCCACCAATTTTTTTTATCCACTAGTTATAGTTCCTCCTTCAGTTTCAATTTAGACACAATTGAGGCATCCATAACTAAAACCAAGAGTTTATACACCTCCACAACTTTAGTATTCTAGACATCTTCTAGTTACAATGTTCACACCTAGGGTAGTATCATTGATATCTCATACATATACTCACAGAGAACATGTTTAGAGAGATTATCCTACTACTAGATGGGTCCCTAAGATACCTATAGTTACATCCACTTCTTAGATTTATAGGGAAAACCCATAGTTAGTTTTTACTTTTGAGATTTTAGAGCATTTATAGCATATACAACTTTCAAAGACATAGTCTCAACATTTCCATTGTGCTTCACAATCATGGAAAATTCCTCTCCTTGATACAGAACACCATGATAAGGAGTCTCCCATGAGAATAATTGGTTAGTATCATTTATTCTTAGTATTTCTTATACATATTCTTCTTATGATTGTTTGTACATAGCTCAACATCACAAAAATAATATAACATTTCAAAATACAAAAACATTCAAATATGTCAAAACACCAAAAACATTACAATTGTATACATCATCCATGATTTACATTTATACTATCATGCTAGACCTACATTTATTTTTCTATGATATTTTTTGTTGATTTATCTACATTACTATTCTTCACTTGATCTCTTTTGAGTGTGTGCAGTGACATCCAACTCTTTGATTGCTTCATTATACCCATTGAGGGGGCATTCTACTTCTACATTGAAGACATACATTGATATACATACCCATTGGGGGCATATTTTACATGACTACACCATCTAGGTTATGTCATTCCTACACCACACACTCTAGTTATCATGTTAATGTACATTACTTACTAGCTTACATAGATTACTCTATCAACACTCACTAGTATATAGCACTTGTGTATCTCTTGGTATTTACCTAGTATTGTACTACATGTCTTGCATAATTTAATTTCTTAATTTGATTAGTTAGATGTGATAGTACTTTTATTATTTACATGATTTACTTTCTTGCTTAGCGTAGCTAGATTATTTGCATTTCTTAGTTCTTGTTTTGTCTCTTGTATGTGACTTAAGACATTTTCCAATGTCCTTTGATTCTATTCATGTGTGTGCCTTAGGAAATTTACAAATGTCCTTTACCTATAGTTTTATATGTGATAGTGACTTTCATGCCAACCTTGCTTGTTTCAATTGTATGTGTATGTGGCATTTCTACATGCTTTGTATGCTCATTTTCTAGTTTGTGTGACATGTGCCCCTATCCCTTGTTTTCTTGGCCCCTTTGACACTCTTGTATGCTTATTACTTCTTGATTTGTGTGTTTTTATTATTATTTGATTTCAATTATTTGTAATTCCATGATCCTAATCATGTATTATCCTACTATCTTGGATTCCATGATGGACATCATGCTCCATCCCTCCTTACCAACTAAAAACTAACCAAACTTCTTGTTCTAATTTAGTAAATTGCACATGATATTACATTGTTACATATATCTAGGCATACCCTTGTTGATCTAACAATCTCTCATTACAAATCATGTTATATCTTGAGATATCTTATCGATTATTATTGCTATATCATGTATCTTTGTAGCATAACACACTTTCATATCTCTTTATTTTAAGGGTAGTCATTATAGGGTATTCATTCCTACCCTCAGAAGAGGGGGAAATAAATAGGGTTTTGTCACAAAGATCAGAGCTCCTAACAATAAGAAATCTAGATTTTAGCACACCTAAAACAACTAGACATCAAACTAGTCAAAATAGACCAGGTAGATAGTGAAAATGTTAGAACAGTTAATAGATTTAGCCTAGGACAATAGCACTAAGATATGACAATAGCATTGGTGACACTACTATCCATTTTTTGTGCTTCTATCTAAATAATAAAAAACTAGATTTTGTAGAAGTAGGTAGAAAAGTGGGTTTAGATATAGTTTTGTGTAGTCATACTAGTTTAGAATCAAAAGTCTTTAGTACATTTTTACTCAGAGAATCTAGATATAGGAAGAATCATCGAAGGCATGATGGCTCTCACTTAAATTTTTGGATATGGTAGTTGGTATAACTTCTAGATTAGAATCCATGTTTTAGACACTAGTGATTAGGGGTAATGTGTGTGGCACATTTGTTTTCTTTTCTTTATAAGTTCAATATTACCTAGGCATTCTCAGTAGTTGCATTCCTTATTCCATTTGTAGGTGGTTGGCATCATTTTGGAGTGGATTTCATACAAGTCTAAGTTACAAATTTTAGGAGTGGATTTCATATAATCCTAGTGCACCAATTTTAGAGTGGATTTCATGAAATCCTAATCTCCATCTTTTAGAGTGGCCAAGAGTGGCCTAGTTTTTAGCATACATTCAGCTATCCACACCAACTTTGTCAGATCAAAGTAGATCAAAGTAAATTCATGGGATTTAGGATCTATATCATATAGAAAACACATTAAAACTAGAATCATTTCATAACTTCATTTCATAGGATAATGATAGAGCTAAAGGACTAGCTATCCTTTGTATTCTTGAGCCAACTACTAAGATGGATAGGACACATAGTCCAAGCATTGATCAACACACGCATGACCACATAACTTCACTTAGTGGGTGATAATGGATCCAAAATTCTAGCCTTTGCATTCTTAAACCACTTTTAGAGAACTAAGCACTCAACTATGTTCATGATATTACTCTTAGTACAACCTCATCCAACATTACACAACATCACTCATCATCACAATAAGTTTTGTATTGGTCTGCATACTTGATGATGTGTATTCATTCATTTCTCTTCCTTTCTCTCTTACCTAGCTTTGTACATTCTTATTTTAGATATAATGTATCTATTAAAAATTGATTTACTCTTGATTTTCTCCTGTAGATTTGTACTTCATAATGTGTTCTTTCTATGCACACCAAGCATCACACAGTTTCATGAGCTTCACCCTTCTAGGTAAGTTCAAGTACACTTTATATTTTTCTTGTATCCTAAGATTTCAATTTATTGCATCACTATAATAAAGTGGGGGTAAATGAATTCATATAAAATATGAAAATTAGTAACTTAAGCATGGCTAATGACACCTAACCCTTAGGTCCCTCTTTTTTACTCTCATGACCTTCATAGGCATCTTTTCATTAATTCCCATTCATCTATAGCCTTCCAAACTTGATCCTAGCTGAGACAAACCCCTCTTTCCATGACTAATCCATCCCCTCAGGTCCCATCAACTAAGGACAATAGTGCCTAACTTAGATAACAGTGCTGGTACCACTTCTATCTATTTTTGGAGCTCTTGTCCAAGTCCATTTTTGGCCCCAATGGTCATTCCTTCTAGTTCTTCATCCTTTTCCTTGTCAGCCTAATGTGAGCACATTCAACCCATGACTAATAGATCCTTATAAAATCCCACTCAAAGATCATTTGGAAAGGGTTGGAAAATATCACTAAGCAAGCAAGAATGCAAGAAAGACTACTCAAGAAATCTTTCCTATTCTTTGCATATAGCCAACCAATACACTTACAAGATTATTAAAATAATTACACCAGTCTCTAGCCACCTCAAGCACATCCAATTTAGTATTTTTCATATTCATACACTCTATTTCAAAAATCACATCAAGTGAGAGAATTACATATGACTTGATCCCTCTTCAAAGTATTGATATGTAGGTAGTGTGCCCACATAAGGGGTGTGGATACATGTTTATTTAATCTTACACACGCTAACACCCCCTCTTGTTCAAAATTGGTCAAACCATGGTGGAATATATGGTTTTAAGAGAAAATATACTCTACAAGGAGCTCTATAGACTTTCATCTACTGAAACTTCATAGATAACATCACACAGACCTAGCAAACAAAACTCAAAAATCTTATATCCTTAGGACAATAGTAGTATAGGTGGACTAGAGTACTAGTGCCACTCCTGTCTACTTTTGGCACTCCTATCCAATCAAAAAATGAAGTTTAATTCTTAGTTTGTGATAGTGTCCCAATCCTACACAGTGAATATCATACCATGGCTTAGCTGTATTAGTCAATTTCTAGCTAAGTCTTTTTTTTTCATCTCTTATTACTATTTTTAGAAAGGTCAAAATTATAATCTAATTTACACAAATTATTAGCTTATTTATTTTATATTTATTTATTTATTTATTTCCTATTCCAAACCTTTAACTAAATTGGGGATAATACACCAAGATTCCCAAAACTGTTAAATCAGGTATCAAACCTGATATTTATGACTTTCATGTTTTTGTAAGTATTACATGGAAGTTTTTCATGATGATAAGTGAAAACATTTGGAGAAGAAGAGATAAACACTCATTTTTTGGTTATTGTGAAGATTTAAAAGCTTATATAATTTTTGATCTATTCACTAAATATTATCAAAAAATAGATAACTATTGCCTTGTCCTCTACTAAGGCTAAATATAGAGATATTGCTAAATCTAGTTAAGAGACACTTTGGATTTAATAATTACTAAGAGAGTTTGGATTCACACAATAGAGTATTGCTATTATTTGGTGTGATAACCAAAGTATGATTGCTAGTTCACAAAATCTTGTTGAGTATCAATGAACCAAATGTATTGAGATACACATTCACTTCATTTAAAAACTTATTAAGGATGGAGTCATTTACTTGGAGTTCATGCCTACCACTGACCATGTTATTGACATATTTACTAATCCCTTGGCATCACACCATTACATTTAGTTGGGATAATTTATTGGGTTAAAGTAAGTTTAGCTTGGGGGACTCAACATGAATTCCTTCCTTCCTTATTTTTATTCTAATTGTACATGGGTAGCTTAGTAGGCCTAATAGTTGGGACCCGTATTTCTTGTGTTTTTTATCCCTAAATATCAATTAAGTTAGGGTGTTGGAGTGTTCACATTAGTGTATATTATTTTTATCCTATCACATCATTATTTATGTCCACTAGAGTTTTTAAAGCTCTGTTTAGGGAATTAATTATGTGCACATGTGTTTAGTACACAACCTTGTGATTACTCCTTATTAGGTGAGTGCACATGGGTTGGAAATTTCCATGAGGTTTTTATAACCAACTAAGAGTTATCCAATTCCATTAATCTCCTAAAGATGAGAGAAATCAAGATTTTAATAGGTTATATTAAGCAATAGGTATTTTGTTATTTTTAATTTTATCTTGAGTGTTGTTTTTAGCATAAAATATTTTTTGATATGGTTTTTTTCTACTGATACATCTTAAAATCTTTGTAGCATCCTTTGTCATAACCATGATATTTAATACACCATATTATCCACAACGTAATGTTCAAGTATATGCCACAAATCAAACTCTTGTTAATATTTTGATAAAAATAGTTACAAATATATATATATATATATATATATATATATATATATATATATATATATATATATATATATATATATATATATATATATATATATATATCACTCCTATAGTACATATTGTATGCTAAAGATGAGAGAAATTAGGATTTTAATAGGTTATATTAAGCAAAAGGTATTTTGTTATTTTTAATTTTATCTTGAGTGTTGTTTTTAGCATAAAATATTTTTAAATATGGTTTTTTTCTACTGATACATCCTAAAATCTTTGTAGCCTCCTTTGTCATAACCATGATATTTAATACACCATATTATCCACAAGGTAATGTTCAAGTATATGCCACAAATCAAACTCTTGTTAATATTTTGATAAAAATAGTTACAAATCATGAAACACATTTCCACAATAATATTATTTATGCACTTTGATAATATCATACAAGTGTGCATACACCAAAAAAATCACCCCCATACTCTCTTTTTTATGGTACAAAAGTAGTTTTACTACTTGAACTGGAAGTTCCATCTTTATGGGTTTCCCTTAAGCATATAATTAGAGATAATGAATATCAAGAAAAATGATTTCATGAATTATAAATGCTGGCAAGAGTATTCAAGATATTGAACATTTTTTAGTCTATCATGTTCACATTAAGTGGGCATATGGTAAAAAGGTTTAAAATTTAAAATTACATGTAGGAGATGTAGTGTTAAATTAAATTTAGAAAAATAAAAATGTAGATAAAGAAAATAAGGGAAAATTCAAACCTAATTGGTTAGGTCCATTTGTGATTATAGAAAAGGTGGGTACCAGTTATTATCAATTGGCCACACAAGAAGGAAAGCCTATGAAAAACCCTATGAAAATTATGCACTTGCATAAGTAGTATACTTAATATAATTTAAAAACATTCAAAAACTTCAAAAAAGTAAAAATGTTATTGTACATAGCTTTTTGATTATTAAATCATGTTCTTTTATTGCTTCCATATATGATCGATTAATCAATTATTCTAAGTCCTTGGATCTTGTTGACTTGTTGGTATCTTGGATCTTATTTTTCATTATTAATATCTAAAAAATTCAAAATAGTGACTACTTTTACCATAATATACCACTTGACTCTCTATTTTCACAGTCTACACCGCTAAAATGTCATTTTCTATCAAGGATGGAATCGACTAGTATAGGATAGAATCAACTGCCACTATTGTCTAAATTGGTTGATCTTGTAATGTGCTAATTTTGACCTAGAAATCACATTTTAAACTCATGGGGCCTTAATACTTATGATTTATAGATATTTGAGTCAATTTCAATATGAAAATCATTATTTTCTATGCAAAAATATTTTGTTTTTAGATCTATGTTGTTCATACATGTTACATAACTCAACGAGTGTAAATTTTATGAAACGAGGATGCACAATGAATATTATACATACTATTTCTATTTATTCATGATTTTAAAATCTATAATTCACATATAGTGGGGGCATCTTACTCACAGTTGGCCATACAATATTTTATTGTGCATGTATCACATTTACACATGTCAAAAATTATTTAGATCTTTCTCACTTCTTTTACTTTTGACACCTTGATTATTAGTACTTGTTCCTAAATTTATTTTTTTAAAGGTAAAAAAACATTCCAATAGTTTAAGATGCAAAAACATTCAAAATATTCTAAAAAATCTAAAATCATGATATGAGCATGATTATCAATCTAGTTTACATATGTGAAATATGTTATTTATCTCATAATTAGTAGACAACATATTCTTTTTATATCACACCTACATTTCATTAGTATTCATGAGTTTTATGCAAGACATACAAACATTTCCAATGACTAATATATTTGACTTGCCTCTACCTAGTAGCTTTGCTAAACTAGGGGCATATTATCAATAGGTGACATTATGTATAGGTGTTTTCATTCCACAACTCCTACACCATTGAGATTTATAATATTTAAAAATGTCTTGCTAACATCTATATCATACATTGTGTACATGAATATGTTATTTTATATGATCACATTAAATATGCATGGTTTAAAATACATTTATAATTGTATGTTCCATTGATGCTATGAATATTACATAGTATATTAGACTCTTTCTTATCTATTGTGTGCATCCCTTGGCCCTTAATTTGTGTGTAAACTTGTTTGACAATATCTATAAGATCCTATTTGGTATGTGCAACATTTGAATTTGTTCATTTATTTTTGGCCTTTGGCCATATATTGTGTATGATATTTAAACATATCCCTTATTTATGATAATGTATATGTCTATTATATATGAAAATTTTCATTTTGAGACATTTGAACATGCCCATTGTATGTGGTCCTTAGCCTTATTGTTTGAATTTTCTATCATTGTGATTGTGTGTGCTTGTTAAACTTGTTAATTTTCATGAGCGCCATGATCCATATCATGCACTAATAACATATAATATATTAATTTTAATTGCTATTAGTATGAGATTCATCGACACTTTATATAGGATTTTCCTAATATATTACATACATAGTTCAAATGATGTAAGTTTTACTATGCTAAGATAATTTTCAAATATGGTGCATTTTTTAATGATTATATCTTACTATTCATGTTGTAGTTAAATTTTATTTTAAGACAAGTGACTTTTAGGATAAAATACATCACCTCAAAAGGGGGAAGTTTTGATGGGATTTTAATACATGAGATAAGCCACTTCAAGATAAAAAAAATAGTGTTGGCATAAAATATAGTGTTAAACATTGTAAATGGTTCAAAATTCACTCATTGGCATAGATTCTAGGGCATATGCCACACATATGAAATCATATTTTAGAATCAAATTCAAAAGTTACATATTTTTGAGTGAATGATACAAATTTATGCACAAATTTAAAATATAATTTATAATTGGAATCTATATACAATTATAGTTTCTATAGTTATAATGGGGGCATGATATAGATTCAATCACACTATGTTTTTTTCAATTTTATATTTACTAAGATGTGACATGGTAGGAGTATGGGTGTACTCCAATATATTTTGATCACGCCTTTATGAACATAGTTAAAATTAAATCTACAAGCCATATACAATGGTTGATTCATTTTAAGTGTGTAGTGCATAACTTGGAGATTATTTCACCCTCCAACACTATAGCCTATGAATCCATTTTAGATTCATGTCTTGGGGTTACAAAGACTAGATGAGCTAAATTGAGACTTATGTATCCATCAATGGGTGTTATTTATATTCTACAAAATCAAATTCAATTTGGGGCTTGATTACCCTCAAATTCTCCATTGGTTCAACTAAGGAACAAGTCTTCTCCAAGTGCTTCATGGGAAGCACCAATTATCCAATTCTCCAAGGAAGCATATATCTCCAAACAAAGTCACAAAAGAAGCATTGGTTTCAATCATATAGGGTGTATTCCTCCCTTTATATCATTTGAAATTCAAGAAATTTTAAAAATTAAAACATTTTCAAATTTTAAGATTATAACAATTTTTGAATTTCAAGATTCAATCAATTTTCAAATTCAGGCTTTTTCAAACAATTCAAAAAGAACAACGTAACCAATTCACATGTTTTTTGGGTTTTCCAAAGAGTACGATGACTTGTATGATTGAAATACTAGTTCAAAGACAAAGTGTGTTTTAAACACTAGTGTATTTTTTTCCCTTTAATCTATGAAATTTCATTTCTAGACTAAAGAGGGGGATAATAAAGCACCCTAAATATGGTCACAAATACTTGATCATGTTATTTTTATCCCTTGTTATTCATAATTAACTTATTCTCTTAATAGATACATATTTTTCTATTTCACCCTATCCTAAGCACATAATAGGACCTATTTATTTTACAAAATGTTATATGTTACTTACATAAGTGTTCTAATTACTAAAATTCCCTTAAGCATCTGTATGCCTTAACCCAAATTTAAATATCCACATGTTTCCCATGTGTGACAATAACACCCAATAGGGAAAATAGTGGAAGGAATTCCTATCTCTATGGTACATTGTTTTTTTTAGACATTCAATGGTCAATTTTTAAAATTAAACCCTCCTTTACCCTATATCCCATGTTTTTAGGCTTTCTAGGGTGTGGTTTCCATTTTTGAAATACTATAAAGGCACACTAAAGTCACTTATTCTATCACTTGGAAATTTCAATACTAAGGCATATTTACATTATTACCCATAGAGAAAAAGTTCCTTATTCTTCCTATAGATACTTAATTCTTATCACTTTCATTTTACAAGTATAATTAGAATGATTTATAATAATAAAAGACAAATCACCAAAACACCCAAATTAGTCCACATACTTGACGTGCATTTCTGAAACATATTGATGCATCCCTAAATGGGAAAATACACTGTACATAATCATCAACTTCATCTAATTCATCCTGAATCAAATTATTACTTTTCAAGAGATGTTTTGAATTAATTAGGTTAAATAGTTAGTTCAAAATTTGAAATTACATAAATCACCCAAAATCCAATTAGGAATAATTAACCCATCAAATGAAATCAAATGGATAAACAAAAAATCTATAAAAATTGGCTAATTTATAATTATCCAATATTCAAATATTAAACAAATATTTGAATAGTGACATCATCATGACATCACACATAAATTTTCAAACATTAGCATAAATTCAAAGAAATATCAAAAAAATGAATCCTTACCTTATTAATGCAAAATTTATTTCAAACATTAAATGCATTTTCCTACCAAATATGACTAATATTGAGCCACACATCTTCATCTCCATATGATGTTGAAAATCTATTTGGATAATAAATAAATACAAGGGTCATTTAATTATAAAGACCAAGCTTTTTAGTCTAAAATTATAATAAAAATAAAAGAAAGCTTCATCATTAGACCATTTTAATCTATTTTATTTAGACCAAATCATAAGTAATCTAGGGGAGATGTTGACAACATGAAGGTGTGACACCGACAAAGACTCTAAGATTAAAATCTAGGGATCAATACACCATTAATCTATCTTATAAAATGAATCTATGGGAAAGGTATAGATTTTGTATTATGTATTTTTATTTGTTTACATTCTCTTAGACCTTGGGCAGGCTCAAGGATTATGCTTGAGAAGTTATGTTTTATGGTTAATTTTGGCATACCAACATGAAATAACCTCTCTTGTAATCACGATCTACATTTTGACATGCTTGTTGGGACTCACACACCCCATAATATCCTTACAAACATTTTAGTATCTAAAAAATAAATAAAAACATTTTTTTTGCTTTTTTCCATTTCATTTCTACTAATTTTTTAGTCTTTTATTTTCTACGAATTAGTGATATTACTCTTCCTATCAATGGGATCACCTTGATAAATGACAATATCACATTACATAATGGTGAAATTGATTCTATGTTATTATATGTTTCTCTTTATTTTTAATAAAATGGTGAGATTTCCCTAATAAACAATGGTATCACACTGCATAATGGTGAAATCACTTTTGTTTTATTATATATTTTCTCTATTTTTAAGAAAATGACAAGATTGATATACTAAATGGAAATATAATTATATAAAATGGTGGGATAATTTTATTTTATTTTATAGTTTATTGTGTTTTTATGAAAATAGTGAGATCACTCTGCTAAATGGTGATTTTGTCCTGAAAAATTGTGAGATCATAAAAGTTCAAAAAAATACTAAAAAATGTCTAAAGTGTCAAAATAACAACCTAAAAATTGGTAGGATCATCATACTAAATGGGAAAATCCTCCTAATAAATGATGGGATCAACATGTGTGAAAAACTTGAGCCTTAAAAAAATCAACTATTAACTTTGTTTTTGCTTGACCAATACCAATACCAAAATCCTAACTTATTTTTCATAGGTCTCACTAGCTAAAGAAGTGGATTTACAATCAAACAAACACATTTTTTACATTTCACATGGTGTTTTAAAATCAAATCATGCTTCATTTTATGTTTTAAAATTGAACCAACATTTCAATTTAGTGCTTAATCAAGGAACCAACACTTTATTTTGGTGCTCTTAAATCACTTGTTTCCTGTGCACTTGCTTTATTCACATCATTTAAATTTTTCATAACTTAAGTTTTATTTTAGGTTGCTTATTTTTTGGATTAATCATAGTGAATATAATCTTCTCTTACCCATTTTTTGGGTCTTGATAATTAGAAACACTTATCTTATCATTGTATTTTGTCAAAATAAATTTAGAGTATCTATTCTCTTGCTCATTTTGGGGGTCTTGAAAATCAAAATTAATGATTCCTTCCTTTTATTTTGACTACATGAGGTGGATTTCATCTCCATATTATGAATCTTTAGGGCACGATGATTGGGAATTCATTCCCCAACATACATACTAACCTCGTACATTTGATAGAGAATATAAAATGAGTTATATTTTGTTATTATTGGTTGAGTGTTTACATGTTTAAGAAAACCCATGAAGTGGAAGGGATTTCATGATCCAACACAAACCTCAAACCATATCCCTTAGTGCCAAAACATTATGACAACACTCACTAAGACATTTACAGTTGAAGTGAACATGAGAGGACTAGACCCTCACATGTTACCCATTAGTATTTCACCTACGATGAATTTGAGCCCCATATACCACAAGGTATATCTAGGACCATATATATATCTTTGTAAAACATTTTCTTAAGACCATCATTCATAAATAATTTTTTAGGGTGATGAAAACCAATCTCTCTCAAGGTTTCATGTCATACTACTTGATTGTAAGGATTGTGTACAACCAATCTATCACCACTTTCAAGTAAGGTTATTACATATAATATAATTATTTTTCACACCCCATCTTACTATAAAAAATAGGGTTTTATTATGTATCTATTATCTATTATTTATTTTTATATCCATGTGTTACATATTGCATAATTTACAAATTAAAAAAAAATAGCATTATTCTAATTCTAAAAAATATAATTTTAAACTCATGTGAGAAGGTGTTATATTTCCCACATTTGAAATCATCCTTATCCCATTATAGGCATTACACTACCTATTTCAAAACCGAATTTGAAATCATTTCCAATCTTAAATCAATTCCAAATCTCAAGTCTATTCCAATTTCAAATTTGATTTTGATTCCAATTTTGACTTTGAATCTAATTGTAAACCAAATTCAAATAATTTAAATATTCTCAAATAGTCTAACATTTCCAAGTCAAACATAGTCAACATTTTAAATTCAAGTCAATATATAAATCCAAAATAATCCAAAGTAAGCTAAATGATTCATGTCAAACACTTTTCAAATCCAAAGACAAATTTGAATTGATAAGTAATACTTCACACACATTCACATCAAGTTAAGTCAAACATATTATTTTGAATCCAAAATAAAGACCATTAACTAAAACATGTATAAATACACTCATAGTGGGGCTTATAATGGTCCCTCTTTAGATGACAAACACTATTATGATCTATTTAAGTATCTTTAAAGTAACGAAAACACTGATGACATGGATAAACACCCAATAATATATGAAGAGGTGCTACCTAGAGTAAGATTGTAATGTCCCCAAATTTCTGTTAAAATGGTTTAATTAATTTAAGTTGTCCAAAAATTAAGATTTCTTCAAAAGGATAACTTTAATTAATTAATTTAATTATTATGGAAATAAATAAAATAACATATTAAATAAAGTTGACTTCTTCTAGAAGTTTCCTGGGAGCCTTTAAAATAAGTTGAGGGCAAAGCATTTGGAATATCTTTGTTGCTAAAAATAATCTAAGTATTGTGAAGCTTGAATCTGTGATTCAGCTAAAATCTCTGAGGACGCAAACCTTCAGTAGATTGGAGAAGAGTTGGATGAAAACCTAGCACTTTTCAGGGGTGGATTCGTAATGGAATTTAGATTGTGCTTATTAATCAGATCTGAGGCTTCAGAGGTCATTCACTGGGTATATCAGGTGTTTAACATATGCAGAGGTTTCTAGGTATTTATTCATTAGATTTGATTTAAGATTTATATATATCTATCTTCAGATCAGGTGCTATATAGAATCTGTATAGATTGGTACCAGGTCGTACAAACAAATTTAGAAAAGTGAAGAAGGGCACAGTTCGTAGTTGTAAGCCATAGGGTAGTATAAAAGCCGATATCGGCAAATTAGTGATCGACATCGGTAGGTAGACCGACATCGGTCGATCAGTGACTGACATCAGCAGGCAGACAGTCATAGGCAGGCAGACAGTCACCAGCAGGCAGAGATCACCACCAGGCAATTGACAATGGCAGTGTATCGACCGACATTGACAGAATCATCGACTGTGTTTTTGACACAACATCCAGATCTACGCATACTTCTAGGTTCTTGGTTATTTGGGATTCATTATACTTTCTATAGTATTGCTGTGTATTGTAATTTTTTATTATTCACTATTGAAGCAAATCTGGGCAATATATTTTTGTATCGCCATACTCTAAAGGCAAATAATTAGATTTATATCTTTGTCTTGTAAGAACCTATATATTTTGTGTATCCAAATTTACTTTAGGATCTTTCAGTGGTATCAGAGCCATGCATCTTGCCAGCCTGTAGGGATAAATATATTTTATTTCTATGCGTCCAGGAGGTTTTGATATAACCCATAGATACTTTACACGTAGTAGAGCTCAGTACGAGCGAGAGTTGGGTTTAGGATAGGAACCTATCATGGCCGAAGAATAAGGGAATGCCCGTAGAAATTAGGATGAGGTAGAAAGAGAGATGATGAGGACCCTCATCACTACTCAACCCAGGATTGTTCAGGCTTTAGACCAATTACAGGATACCATGGATTGTTTAGAGGTGGATAGACACAGAGGTAAGAGGAATAGATTAGTTTTAGTGATAGGTAGTCACCATACCCATCATTCTAGTCAGCATAGTCACCATTCCCATTCTTCAGTGGGGAGCTCCCGTCATTCCTCTAGGCGAAATCATCATCATACACCTACTCCAAATAGACCATTATTGCCTCAGTTTGTACCGCGTGAACAAATAGCATAGGTGGAGCCACCATAGATTGGATTCCAAGAGTCTGTTTTGGAAGCCACTATAGAGTGGAGAGCTTTACCCCCAGAGGTTAGGGAGGTTTTTGCTTTTCCCCAGTATTGTGTGTAGCATAGAGACACAGCTAGATTCAGGGGAGATCATGGTAATAGACCACCACAGCAGAAACATAATCATGACCTCAATAGAGCTATAGGGAAGATTACATTGGCTCCATATAATGGCTCTGGAGACACTAGTGCAAGAGCTTGGGTCCACAAGCTAGACATATATCTTTCTTTGAGGCCCATGCCTGAGCTTGAGGCCATTCAGTTTGCGGTGTTGCATTTAGAGGGGATTGCATATGATTGGTGGCACCATGGATTGGTCACCCAAGATCATGCCTTAGTTCACTCTTATGTTGAGTTCACTGAGCGACACATTACACGATTTAACCGTAAGGATACAAACTTTACTACAGGGAGTTGGCTCATCTTAGACAGAGTAGTCACACAGAAGCTTATATTAATGATTTTCAGCATATTGTGGTTATGGTACCTGATATGCCTCAGAGACAGAGTGTGATGTTATTTATTGAGGGATTACAAGATAGACTTAAGGGACTGGTATGTGCTTTCCAACCAGCCACTCTTAAGGATGCCATTGATGTGACATTGAGACTAGATACTGTTCCCACTTCTTATCAGGGTGATAAGAAAATAGCCACAGACTCTCGGCCTATACAGAAGGCCAATGCACCACAAAATAAAGAAGGGTCATCCTCTATAAATCCTTGGATGAATCAGGAGACTAGGAATGACTTGAGGAGGAAAAAGTTATGTTTTTCCTGTAAAGATCCATGGGAACCCAGACATCGTTGCATGGGTAAAGGAAAGCTTCATTTGATTGAGGTAACTTCTGAGTGTGGAGATGAGGAGGTTCCTGATACTGACATTGAGGATAATATTGAGCAGGTTCAGACACAGTTGGAGTTAGACACCCCGGAGCCTTTGGCATCAACCAAAGCAATTATGGCTACCCTCTCTAGTTATCCTAACTTTCATGCCTTTCAGTTGAAAGGTAGACTTAAGGGTAAGTGGGTCATGAGCTTGGTAGATACAGGTGATACACATAACTTCATTAACCAAAAGTTAGTGGGAAGGTGTGGATTACAGTATGAGAAGTTTGGTGGTTTTGGAGTAAAAGTGGCAGATGGTGTAGTTTTGGGTTATACCAAACGGATTCCACAGCTTAGTATTCAGATGGGGGATTACACTCTGACCGATGATTTTTATGTGTTTCCTTTAGAGGATTATGATGTGGTCTTGGGCATGCAGTGGTTACAGGGTATTGGGCGTTACATTATTGATCACCATCGTATGTAGTTAGAATTCCTTTCTGGGGGAAAAAAGATTATCTTGAGGGCATCTCAAGATGGAGGACCTACGGAGGGGTCATCTCATAGGATGGAGTCTCATTTTATGGGTGATGAGGTAAATGATTCTATTTGTTGCATTACATTTTCACCCCCAATTATGAGTCATCATTCTTATGGGGATTTGGAGAGCATGGTAATCAGAGTAGCACAGGGATCTTTTGTGAAGACTAAGGTATGTGATGGTGAATTTGCTAATTACATGTTGAGAATTATCACACTACTCTCTAGGAGAAATAAGGAGAATTTATTCATAGATATTCTATAGCATAGTGTTTCAGATAGTAGAGTTTGCAGATTTTTGAGAATGATATGGGATCCTAGAAGTTGGTGTTGGCTATCAGGAGCAAATTGCTTGAGGACAAACAATCTCCAGGAAGGGAGGACTGTAATGTCCCCAAATTTTTGTTAAAATGGTTTACTTAATTTAATTAATTTAAGTTGTCCAAAAATTAAGATTTCTTCAAAAGGATAACTTTAATTAATTAATTTAATTATTATGGAAATAAATAAAATAACATATTAAATAAAGTTGACTTCTTCTAGAAGTTTCCTAGGAGCCTTTAAAATAAGTTGAGGGCAAAGCATTTGGAATATCTTTGTTGCTAAAAATATTCTAAGTATTGTGAAGCTTGAATCTGTGATTTAGCTAAAATCTCTGAGGATGCAAACCTTCAGTAGATTGGAGAAGCGTTGGACAAAAACCCAGCACTTTTCAGGGGTGGATTCGTGACGAAATTCAGATTGTGCTTATTAGTCAGATCTGGGGCTTCAGAGGTCATTCACTGGGTATATCAGGTGTTCAACATATGCAGAGGTTTCTATGTATTTATTCATTAGATTTGATTTAAGATTTATATATATCTATCTTCAGATCAGGTGCTGTACAGAATCTACACAGATCGGTACCAGGCCATACCAACAGATTTAGAAAAGTGAAGAAGGGCACAGTTTGTAGTTACAGGCTACAAGGTAGTACAGAAGCTGACATTGGTAGATCAGTGACCGACATCGGCAGGTAGACCAACGTTGGCTGATCAGTGAATGACATCGGCAGGCAGACAGTCACAGGCAGGCAGACAGTCACCAGTAGGTAGAGATCGCCACCAGGCAACCAACGACAGCAGTGTATCGACTGACGTCGGCAGAATCATCGATGTCAGTGACTGTGTTTTTGACACAACATCCAGATCTGTGCATACTTCCAGGTTCTTGGTTATTTGGGCTTCATTATACTTTATATAGTATTGCTATGTACTGTAATTTTTTATTATTCACTGTTGAAGCAAATTTGGGCAATATATTTTTGTATCAGCATACTCTAAAGGCAAATAATCAGATTTATATCTTTGTCTTGTAAGAACCTATATATTTTATGTATCCAAATTTAGTTTGGGATATTTCAAAGATATAGTCAAAACCAATATGAGAAGATGCTTTTTGAAAGTAAATATGAAGCCCTTCAAAGATTATTAGATTCTGGAGAATAATTCCTTCTTGACTTTCCTATAGATCAATTGCATAACCTTATTCAAAGAGAGAAAATACCTCCACAAGTAACTTCTAGTCAAAATAAGGTTCTTATAGACCCATCCACTTCTAGTGATAATCAAGTCCTTATAAAAATTTCAAATCAAGCCATTGCATCATATAAAAAAGGAAAATGTTAGCATTTAGACCCATCCCAAAATAACAAAATCATTAGGATATTTAGTTCTTTGTTGATTAGTTCATAGATATTTTAACTACTTATCTAGCTACTACTTCACTAAAATTTACCAATATGTGGACCAAAATCATCCATTAGAGCAACCTCATTATCATTTTTCTAATAATACATTTGATGTAGACACATTGGCTAAATCTAAGTAAATGATTCTAATGGATTCATTACAATATTCTATAAATAATCGATAACGTACCATTTTTAATCCTTAATAAGTCCTTTCTAACTCAAAGTAACTTATTTCTAATTCACAACAAATCCCAAACTATTCACAACAAAAATTTACTAACCCACCCCCATAGTAAGTGGGGAAAAATTCACAATATATTCGTTCTCATTCATAGTAGGTTCCTAACTTTAAACAGTAAGTTTCATACCAATAAAAATTACCTCTTAATCAAAAACACATTCGTAATCCACCTTTGAATATGAACCATGAACAAGTAACCTATCAATAATATAATCCCATTAAAAAGGTATACATTCTTGGTAGAATAACTAATAGGTTACCTACTCAAACACATGATAGTTGAAATCCCCTTGTTTATTCAAACCAAGTTTATCAACCATTAAATACCCAAAAAAACACTCTTACCCTTTGGGACTTGCTAGAGGTGAAAATTGCAATTGTGAAACTCTAAGAATGTAATTTGAGTAAAAATTACAAATTTGATGAGATATGCCCATATCCATTCAACATGAGTTTCCTTCAAGTACCTTTTCCATATCACTTTGAGATGCCTAAATTTTATAAATATAAAGGAAAATGTGATCTAAGAGATCATCTAAAGGAATTATTTATTGCATGAAAGGAATTAATGTATAGTAGTATCTACTTGCTTTGATTGTTTCCACATAATTTGGGTGGATAACCCCTGGAGTGGTTTCTTTACTTTCCAAAAGGATCAATCAAAATTTTTGATGATTTATCAGAAAATTTGTCAAGAATTTATCGTATAACATGGAACATGAATTAAACATGATTTATTTTTATAATTCCAAACAAAGAGGTGGAAAAATCTTTTCTCCATTTCTACAACAATAGAGAGCCTTGGCCAATTGATTTCTACTTACCTTTCTAGATAAGCAATTAGCCAACATCTTCACTACTAATATTAATGGAGAAATAACTTATCATTTGTAACTCTAATGTGCTAAAAAATTTAAATATATTGTTGAAAAAGGTGTGAAAATTGATAAGGAACTTATTTACATGGGCATGATTAATATTTATTCTTATAATATAGATCCAAATTTGGAACAAACATAATCTAGTACATCTGAGAAGCTAAAACTATTCAAAAAAAAAAAAAAAAAAACATTTTAGGAGATGAAGTCACTAAATCCAAAAATGTGAAAATGATGAAACCACCACCTATATTAACACTCCACCTACCTAATCACTTATATTACAAAGACCACCTTTATCGAGGAATTATTTTAATGAAGATTCTTAACTGACCTTGGTGAGCCTATTGAGGTGGTATTTTAAAAATTAGTTGTGTCAAACATGGTTATTTGGATAATTTCAAAGATTTTAAAAAATATAAACCAAATCCTTATTGGTATAAAGACAATGAATATTGTGATTATCATCATGTCAAATTCCATAGAACTTACAAGTGTACGTAGCTTAGACACTTTATTCAAAATTTGTTTGATTAAGGTGAAATTGAGATCACTGGTGGTGCTTCCAGTTATAATTAGAATATATATATATATATATATATATATATATATATATATATATATATATAAACATAAACCCCTTTCCAAAAAAAATTATAATCAACATCAAAACCATAATCATAATCAGAGTCACAATCATAATCAAAATCAACAACACTAATGAAAATCAAGGTCAATTTTCATGTTCTAACTAGATTGGATATCATCATGTCTCACACAACTATATCAATGTTTTAGGTCACGTTACAAGAAATTATGTGGACAAAACTAGAAAAAATACATGTATTAATAACCATATTTTGACATAAGGTTACATTGATGTGACTCATCATCCACAAGTTATTCTTCTCAGCCCTTCATTCAGTCCATTTAATTCTAGTAACTCTATTGAGGCTCGATATTGTGTTGTCACAACTTAAAATCCATGGGTTACCATTTAAGGTCCTGCATAACCTTAAAATAATAGTCCAATTCAACAAACCTCACCCTCAAAATCCAACCATCGCCTTCCACTTACAAAAAATATAACCTTGTGGAATAATTAAACAAAACATCAATGCAAATTTCTATTCTAGATCTCTTGCATATGTTGGTATGTTATAAGGAAATATTGTATGAGATTTTATACCAGTCAAAGGTTTCTAATAAAATTTATCCTACTCAATTCTAAGAACTTGTGTGGCATTTATTCCTAGGTCAACAAATTTCATTTGATCAAAGTGATATGTCATCCCTTGGTCCATTGCATAACAACCCTCTCTATATTGAAGTAGTCATTTCCATCCATAAAATCAAGTGAGTGCACATATATAATGTTTTTGGTTTGAATATTGATTAATTAAAATTAATTAAATAGTTGGGGTATACATCAACATATTTGTGGCTAAACATAATTACCATCAAAGCATATGACAATGAAGAGTGAGAATTTGAAGGCAACATTTAATTGCCTGTCATTATTGGCCCTATCACCCATAATACACTTTTTCATGTCCTTAATCTTGAGATATCATATAATATTCTCCTTGGGATACCCTATATCCATAAATTCAAAGTTTTCCCTTCCACTTTGCATTAGTGTATCAAATTCCCCCATTTTGGAATGAAGGTTATTATTCTTGGTGATTTTTAGCCATACCAATATTGTAAACATATGAAAGTCAAATATGATAAATATAATTATTGTCATACCTCATAGCATAAACCAAAAAATCTCAAGAATGTTGTACATGAATCTCCTAAGGTCAATTACATTGATCCAAATACTTTAACCTCCACATCTCATTCCTCGTCTCCTTAAATTTCATCTTGTTTTACCATTAAAGATAATGGTATTGGCACATATAACATACATGATGCTTTTCATACTTCTAAATTACCTAAGTCTCCCAAATCCCACAGTAAACCCACTACTACTAAATCCCCTAGTTGGCCTAATATAGAGTGGTAAAAAAATCTTGATTCTCATCTAAAGGGACCCATCACTTTTGTTAAATATAGTTTGTTGCATCAATATTAAATCATAAATTTAAAGGATTCCTAGTTGTATAATGATGATTTTCCCTCATTATTTCAAAACATTAAGTATCCCATTCCTAATAGAATCATGAGACATCAAAATTACAAAGGGAAAGGTTTGGAGCCAAATCAACAAGGTAATATTGAACCCTTTTCTATAACCAAACATAAAGGATCTCAAGGCATTAGCTACACACTACCTATGGGTGATCCCTATGATATCAAGAGTGACACAAATTTGACATCTACTAAAGGTGATCCCAGAAGTGATGTAGAGTCTAATTATAGTATTTACAAGGAGATAACCACTACAAACCTCTTCATTAACAATTATACCAATATAATTATACCCTTTACGACCAATTCCCATATTACCCTTCATTACCCTAAATCACTTGAACAAGACCAATAACATCATATTATACCATTGAAGGATTTTTTGAGTGATGAAGCAATTTAAAAATTCATGGGCCTTTGAGGTAGTCTTACATTGAGTATTCACAAACAAGAAATTAGAATCACATTGTATCTTGTGACCTACTTTGGGGAGCAGGTGAACTTTGTCAGTCAATAAGATAATCAAACATTGAGGTATACTAGTGAAAACCTCTTTAAGGCACTTTTAGACTAGGTTAAAAGTAAAGACAAAGATGTATCCTTTGGTGAAAACCTTTTTGAGGTGTCAATTGATGGGGAAGTTCACTTTCTTCAGTGCAAATCCCTAAGAGTACATGATTTCATTTCATTATAGGTGCCACTCCCTTTTTAGGAGAAAGAATTTAAAGAGTTGGTACATGGTTTTTTCCAATTTTTTTTTAGGTTGGTTCTATATTACATAGGTTGTATTTATATTATTATTACATTATTGAGCTTCATGAACTAGTTAAGCTACAAACAAATGAATAAGGTCTTCCCCATTAATTATTATTATATTAGAGGATGATTCCACACCACTTATGGAAGGCATATATTAGAATTGGAACTATATATGATCCTAAAATGTCAAGAATGTATCATAGAAATTATTTGGGGAATGATTCCATTAACTCATTGAATATTTAGAATGGATCTCTAACATTACTCCCACAAAAATAAGCAATATAATAGAATATTCAACACTTGACCATTCATGGTGATGCTCACTTAATTATCAATCATATCATAAATCAATATAAAATAAGAGATGAAAAGCTTACGCCATACAAAAACATGATAAAAAATATTAAGCAACACTTTGAATGCATCTAGTTTGAGTAAATTCCATGGGATAATAATAAATTAGTTGATATTATGGAAACCCTTGACTCATGGATATACATATATTCTAATTAATTGTATTACATTGTATTCCACCAGAATTATAGTTATTCAAAATCAAATATGGTAGGTGATATTATTGGTCCCCATTCCCAGTGATACACATGTAAATACACTTGACTTCAAGTCCATACCCTTATTATTACATTATCTCATGCTCAAAAAAAAAATCCTTCATCCATACCACATTCAATTACACTTTACTCTATTTTAGAGGTTATGATGGGACACTAAATTGATGTTTACACTTGGGTGAATCTCATTTAGCATTTAAAGGCATGTACAATGGGATTTGTGCCCCCCCAGACTAGTAGAGTGGTCCTTGATAAGACCACTACTTCATTTTAGGTGATATTGGATCACATTGGAATCAAATGTGTGTGTTTATTATTGCTTTCTAACAACATGGTGGTTTAATTCAAGCACTTTTTATGATTGCTTTGTTCAAACATTATCTATGAGCCCTAAAGTTAGGGGCATTTTATTTTACTTTTTCATTCATTACATTTTCCATTCTTGAGTCATTTCCCCTATCTTATTCCATTCCTGATATTGGTTATGACTTATAGGTAATATAGAAGGATTGAGAAGACATTTTGGTTGACAGTTTAGATTTAGTCATCATTGGTACATTTTTGTAGGAAGAATATCAAATTACCCCAACATGGTTTCTTTGCTTTTCAATTCTTCAATTTCTCCTTTTTCATTGCTTCTAGCCTTATTATTCATTCTGCATCACTTCCTTTACATAATTGGTTTGTTGTTGAAAGGTAGTCCCTTTACATCCGAGAGTACCATTATAATTGGTTTAGACATTGTTTGAGCCCCTATCCAAGGTTGTTTTTCCTTTGCTAGATAGTTCCTTGTACATTTTCTCAAATTCCCTTTTCCTTCTTATTCCAAAAATCCCTAAGCATTGGCAAATTCCTAAAATATTATAAATCAAAAAATTTAGAAAAGGCCTCCCGTCTCCAAAAAATATATAAATCCATAAAACCTTTGTATAGTTTATCATCTTGTTCACCAGTGGCTTTCCCTATTTGTCATATTCTAGGTGTAATTATTCATGTACATTATAGATAATCCTTACTTTTTAGTTGATCATTTCATGGGTCAAATCATTTTATCTAGTCATCATCATTTCTAATCATCATTATAATTTCCTCATTAACCTCCCATTTTAGGGAGAACTACATCAACTTGAGGTCCACACAAACTATGTAGGCAATGCTTGGCTACATGGGGTAGCTCAAGCTAGCTCAAAAACCATGGATGATATCATTCCCATATTCATTTACACTCTAACCCTTTTATGATACAATCATTTTAAACTCATTATTTTTAAAGATAATTATATTATGCTCTCACAATTTTGCAATCCATTCCTATTTTCCTCTATAATCAATTTCATCTTAATATTTTTCACCAGTTTTATTTTTTCCCCTTCCTAAGATAAATACATTTTTATTGAAGGTACACATGGACTATGTAGGCATCATTCAATTACATGGGGAATTTTAAGTCAATGTGGCAAACCCCTGCCTTATTATTCTATTCCCCCTAAATTCCAAATGGTCACATTATCCTATCTATCTATCCCTATTATTAGGGGTAAATCACCAAGCATAACAACCTATTATCACACACACAACATGATTATTTGATTGTTTATTACTTATCTAGTTTGTGTGTGTGTTTGTGTTTCCTTATTTGTTTGATTTTATTGTTGTGCCTTGACTCATTAACACATGCATTCATGGGGTAATTCCTTGTGATTGTACTTGAGTCTATCCATTAGCATATAACTATAATTTCATCTTGATTTTTTCATATCATGGTGCATTTGTGTCATTTGTCTATTGGGTCGTGATTCAATCCTTATGCACATCACAATCAAGTTATAATGGTGTTTTTTTTATCATGATGCATACCATTGTGCACTAAATTAAAAATCAATCACTGGAATCTTATCTAAAATGTCACTTACAATAACATATCCAATTATAGGAAACTCTCATCACCTTTTCCATAATCAAATGCTTATCATTGAACACTCTAGATACATTTATGTTAATCAAGATGTGCATCTCAAAATTAGCATGTAACAAAGAGTCATACTCATTATTCCTCACATAAACAACTTAAAACCTTGATTTATTATTTCCAATCAATCAATAAAGTCAATTAGGTTGATCAATGATTACAACCACCCTAATGGAGTAAATTTAGTAAACAATGATCAAATCCACCCTACTAGGGTAATTCAATTGACTCATTAATCACTTCCCCCCTCTTTTGGGGAAACTCATTTTTATAATATATCAATCATTGGTAATTAGAGCATCCACTTTCTTCCTTTTGAGGGTTGTCCATCAATTTTTTTTCCCACTCCCTTGAGGGGGAATCATGGGCATCCCAAACATTATTTCAAGCTTTTGTATGGACTCATTTTCATAAAATTGAATAATAAGCAACAAAGTGTGAACACATAATTATTTAATTTTTATTAAATAATTTTAACAAATTTTTCATTATTTGAAAAGATATTACTTCTTTTAGTGTCTTGAAATGCCTTCTCAAAGAAGGAAAAAATGTAAACACTCAATTCTCATCAATTTCATGTCAAAATTATAATTAGGATGATTTATAGCAATAACACACAAATCATTAAAACACCCAAATTAGTCCACACACTTGACATGCATTTTTTGAAATGTATTGGTGCATCCTTGATTGGGTCAATACACTGTACGCAATCACCAACTTTATCTAATTCATCCTGAGTCAAATTACAACTTTGTAAGAGATATTTTTGGATTAATTAGGTTGAATAATTAGTTTAAATTTTGATATTTATAAACCATCAAGAAGATAATTAGGATTAATTAGCCCATCAAATAAAATAAAATGTCCAAGCATAAAATCCATAGAAATTGGCTAATTTCTAATTATGTAATACTCAAATATTCAACAAATATATGAATAATGACATCATCATGACATCACATAATTTTTTTTCAAGCATTACCATAGATTCAATGAAATATTAAAAAATTGAACCCATACCTCATTAATTTATAATTGATTCCAAACATTAATTGCATTTTTCCTACGAAGTATGACTGATTTTGATCCACACATATTCATCTCCATCTGATGGCCAAAATCAATGTGGACAATCTATAAATACAAGGGTCATTTAAGCATAATGACCAATATTTTTAGTGTAAACTTATTTTGCATAAATCTAAAGGAAACCTTCATCATTAGACCACTTTATTCTATTTTATTTAGGCTAAATCATGTGTAACGTAGGGGAGATGCTACCTACATAAAGGAGTCACATTGATAAAGACTTTAAGGCTATAACCTTGGGCTCAATACACCATTAATATATCTTGGAGAATGAATCCATGGGAAATGTGTAACTTTTGTTTTATGTCTTTCTATTTGTTTAAATTCTCCTAGACTCTGCCTAAACCAAGGGATTACACTTGAGAAGTTATGTTTATTAAGTGTTTTATGTTTGATTTTGGCATACAAACATGAACTAACATCTTTTATAATCATGATATACATTTACAAATCCATATTATAAGTATTTAAACTAGTCCTTAGCCAAGTCAAAAGCATATTTTATTTATCCCTAAGTAAAGCATGATCAATTATTTAAGATGATTCTATATTCATTCATATAGTCAAATGAACATAATTTTAAAAAACACTCTAAGTGTGAGAACTATGTGGGCTTGATTTACTTCCTTTGAGTATTAAATATGTAGGCATAATTTTATCATCTTGATGGTGATTAGAGTTAGTTTAGCCTAGTTACAATCCACATTTTTATATTTTTGCACACCTCTAAATGTAAAATACATGCATATATAACTAAATCCAATTGTTATAAGTGATCATGTTGTAATTTATAATTTTATGTAAAAATACATAATCTCCCAATAAGGATAGTATTAGGAGTCAATATTATCCTTATCTGCTATTGTTATCCTCCTACAGTCTTAGATATAACTTATAAAAACTTTTACAACACATTTCCTATTTTATTATTTCAATTGTGTCAGTTAACACAATCAACAATCAGGTAGAAACAACTAAGTTTGTCATTAATTTGAATAGTTAGCCTTCTTTAAACCATTTTTAAATTATTAAATTCAATTATTATTTTTCATTCTGATTGCCAAATGTCATTTAAAACACTTAGATTTATTCTATTTAGTTTATCTTAATTAGGGTTAATTCATGTGTTAATCCAAATTTTGGTAAAATAATCTCTAATATATATTTTTAAACATCCACTTTTTTACACAAGAAAAGTGATGTAACCTTATATCAAATGAGCTTGAAATCTTTTCCATGTGTTGACCTCTAATTTGATAGTATTAATAACCTTTTTTTACCATGCCTTCAAATATTTCCTTGGAAACCCATTTTGTTTATTTATCCTACAAATTAGGAATAAGAAACAAAAAAATTAATCTCGATATTTAGTAACAAATGACTCCAATATAGTGATCATTTCCTTAGAATTTTTCATTTTTAATTTCAAATTATGAATAGCGGTTCACAAAATTTCTAAACCATTTATTATTCAAACGTAGAGACATCCATTGAGTTAATTTTTATAAAGGCATTCTCAATGGTTTCAACCATTCATTTTACCTTCAACAATTTGGTCTTGCTAACTTTCAATTTACTCTATATTAATTTCACTTGAGATAACATCTCCTATGTAGACTTATAAAAATTGAAAATAATTCAACCAAATTACATTTAGTGTTAAAAAACACCTTCCAAATGGATCATTCAATGGAAATTAAGTCATATGAGTGTCATTTGGCCTCTTTCAACTCATTTTCCAATTATACAATCCTATTTTTATACCTTTTATAATAATCGATTACCTAATCAACAATCACAACATAAAATTTTTTCATCTTGGAGATAATGGTATGATTTTTTGTTTTGGACAAATCTACTAGAGCTTAAGTTTGAGTAGCCATTATTTCCTCTTTTCCTCTCTTTTTTGTACATCTATTGAATGATTTGATCTTCTTATCTTCATATTTCAATTCCACCTTAGATTATCCTATAAAAATCATTTAAACATTTTCTTTTCTCCCTCATTGGTATTCAAGTTATTATCTCTAATATTTATTATATGGCTTTGGTAGGAATCTAACAATGTCAAGTAGGGACTATAAATTTACATACGCTAAATATATAATCACATTCTTGTGGGCAGGAACCAATTGGGTCAACTCCAAAAGTGGTTAGTAGAGAAAGGAATAATAACATGAATTGAATCAAATGAATTGGGTAAAAAAATGGAATTCAATCAATTGAGCTATTAATAATCATAGGGGGCATATCAACTTGACTATAAAAAGCAATGGAAATTAATAAAATGGAGTGGGATAAATATAAAAAAATACATCAATTACTTTATTTGACAAACTAATAGGCACTTGAAATCTTTTCAATAAATTAACAATCATGATATTGTTAACATGAAATTGATTTATAAAAACAATACGGGTAGTCATATAGGAAACTGTAGAATTGATAGAGGGTATGACATCAACATATTGATATGTTCTACACTTAGATATTTATGAATTATCATTCATCCCTAGAGCCTAAAAAATATTATCTTTATTTCAATCTTAAAGTTTCATTTCTTTCAATGTTTTTAAATTACTATCCTTTTTTGTGTTAACCTACTTCAAAATTAATTATTTGCTATTCACTACATCCATGAAAATATCATTTTATAGATGATGTTGGTGCTTGAATATTATATTGGCCTTATGTTTGATGAAATTAATTGTCTACTTTCTCTAAAGGGTCCCATTTCTAAAAAAAAACTTCTCTAAAATCATATGGGATTATATCCTTTCCTTTTTTCTTCCACATAAAAAAGTGTATAAATGCCTCCTGTCCAATGAACATATGACCTTTTTATATCATGGCCTATTTTTTCTAATTTAAAATCAAGGTGATAATATTAGTTAATTGGTATGAAATTTCCATAAAAATAAGATGGTCAGGTACATACATGGGTAAGAAATGAGGAGTTATCACAACTCCCTATATATTGAGTATTGTACTATCTTGTAAATATTATGTGGGATTTCTAGGGTGTACAATATATCTTGCATCACCCAAAATATTTTGTTTACTTTCTTATTAAATGTCCTTGGGTCACATTATGGTTATCAAAGATTAGATTTATCACATTGGTGATCACTCAGTCACACTTTCTACTTACAACTCTAAGTTTCAAATTCATATGGGTCTTGTGAAAAAATATTCTTCTAAGTATCTAAGCCTAAATAATGATTAATTCATATTTTTAAGGTTTGGAATAGATCACAATCTCATAATATAAGTGGTCATAGTTCAAGGTAGCCACCAAAACACCAAGTGTTATGAATTAGTTTATAGTCCTAAGGAGATCATTAGACTTGGTGAGTTATACATTGGTTTGAAAAGTCCAAGAAGTTTGTAGAAGGATAAAAGAGTTTATTGGATGAGATGTTAAAATGTGTGTTAGCTATCAAATTTATTATCATGTTCATAGGGTCCACAACCAAGGCAAAGGTGATTGCATGACTTTGGTAATGTAAGATTACAACATGTGTCATAATCATGAGGGATAATAAGATATGAAAAATGTGTAATTAAAATGGGAAAATACATGAGGGACCAAAAAGTGGATTTAATAAACCACAGGTCCATGAATAACTTGGAGCTCATAACTAATTAATTTAGAACCTATCATGTAGGGACCACAAAATCATGCCATATAGCATGATCATGTGAAATTGATAGTCATAGTTAAAATTTAGTCACAATTATTAAAGTAACATAGGGAAATTTTATAAACAAGAAGTTTATGGCTGGAATAGATACAGTTTTGGGTAGGTTTTCTAGCAAAAGAAAAATATAATGGGAAAACTCAAGGCTATTTAGCAACTAATTGATCAAGGGGATGACTCTAAGGGAACCTTAGAATAAGAGAACATTCTATCTTCAGAATGGAAGAATCTGATGGAAAGGGAAGAGGTTTTCTGGAAACAAAAATACCATGTTCAATGGCTTAAAGAGGGTGATAGGAACACTACCTTTTTTCATCTCTCAGCTATGAAACATAGAAAAGCCAACTCAATAACTAAGCTTGTCCTGGATAATGGAGACATTATTACTAAGGATAACGAAATGGGGGAGCAAGCCAGGGTGTTCTTTCAGAATCTGCTTATGGAAGAAAACAATAATGATATAATTGATATATCTATGAGTCAATTCATTGATAAAATCCCCTGTTTGATAATAGAAGAAGACAATCTAGAAATGTTAAAGCTTGTATCTGATGAAGTACATGCTATTTTATTCTCCATGGGTGCTTTTAAATCCCCGGGTCTTGATGGCTTTCCTCGTATATTCTTTCAAGAATATTGGGATATTGTTGGAGCGGACCTCACGGCTGTAGTTCGTGATTGTTTCAGATCTAGAAAACTTTTGAAAGAAGTCAATAATACCTTCATTATACTTGTTCCTAAAAAATCTCAACCTTTACACCTTGCTAATTTTAGACCCATTAGTTTATGCAACACTGTGTATAAGATATGTACTAAATTGATGGTTTTGAGAATTCAACCCTTGCTTGACAAAATTATTTCTCCTGCTTAAAAAGTTTTCATCCTGGGCAGACAAATTCTTGATGCTATGATCACCACACATGAGACTATCCACTCCATGGATAAGAGCAGAATCCTTGGGATGGCCCTCAAGCTTGATATATCCAAAGCTTATGATAGAGTCTCATGGACTTTTCTATTCCAAGTGATTAAAAAATTTGGGTTTAATGATAAATTGTGTTGCTTATTATGGAATGTGGTCTCTTCTGCTAAATTCTCAGTGTTGGTTAATGGTGTTCCTAGAGGGTTTTTCTCCTCCTCGAGAGGAATTCATCAGGGAGACCCTCTCTCCCTGTACCTATTCATCATTATGGCTGAGGCATTGGGAAGATACATACAAGCTGATATAGTTTCAAAAAAGCTAGTAGGCATCAAACCTGCCTCTTCCCTTCATCCTATGGTTATACAGTAGTTTGTGGATGATACCATCTTATTTGGCATCTCATCAGTGATCAAAGATAGAAGATGGAAGAATATACTTAAAGATTATGCAAGAGACTCGGGACAAAGAATAAATTTCCAGAAAAGCAATGAGTACTTCTTCAACACTCCCAATGAACTTAGACATATAATCATTGATATCTTAGATTGTACTGAGGCTGGCCTATCAGCGACCTACCTAGGTCTCCCAATCTTGATCAAAGAGGTATCTTCAGGTTTTTGGAATGGTATTGTGGAACATACACAGAGGAAACTTCTTGGGTGGAAGGGGAAACTACTCAGTAGTGCGGGTAAGCTGCAACTTCTTTGGGCATCCTTGCAAGGTATTCCTACTTACTTCATGTCTCTTTTTAAAATTCCTATGTATTTTGCTGAAAATCTAGAATAGATCCAAAGGAAATTTTTATGGATGGGAGTGGAAGACAAATAGAGAATGTCTTTAGTCAGATGGGAAAAAGTGTGTCTCCTAGAATCTCATGGTGGACTGAATATAAGATCCATAAGGAAAATGAATAAAGCCCTCCTCTCAAAATTTAGTTGGAATCTGATTCACAACAATAGTGAGTGGGGGGAAATAATGTATGCCAAATACATTCATAGCATTGATTATTCCAACTTTCTTCAATAGGCGGGATTACCCCAGGGGTCTGTGATATGGAATAAAATGCTAAAAAGTAGAAGTCTTCTCAAATAGGGAATTAGGTGGAAGCTTGTAATGACTGGTAGATTAAATTATAGGAGGATAATTGGTTAAGGGACAAGCCTATCATCTCCCAAGGAAAATATGGAGAAATTATAGACCTGAATACTTAGTTCTTTGGTGATAGGGTTAGTGATTATATGGAAAATAACAATGGGGTAAGGAGCTGGAAAAACCTTTTGGATTGTTGTGTGCATAGGCCTGAGCTTATTCCAAGAATTTGGGAGATCCAACAATGTGTTTAGGAGATTATAATCTTGCTCTTCCCTCAGGAGGATGAACAATACTGGTGGTCAGATAAGAATGGATCGTTCTCTGTCAAATCTGCCTATCATCTGCTTACACCTAAAGCTCAGAATAAGGAGGTATGGAAAAAGGTTTGGAATCATAAACTCATTCCAAAGATTAACTTTTTCTGGTGGGCTATTGCCCATAACAAAATACTTACTCAGGATAACCTTAAAAAAAGGGGGTTTACTTTGGTCAACAGATGTTTTCAGTGTGGTTCTAGAGAGGAATCAGTTTCACACCTATTCATACAATGTGAGTTTACCCGAGATTTATAAGGCACAATACTTAACAACTTTGGCATTGAATGGGTTTGCAATTCTAACCTTAAAGAAGTAATTCTCAACTAGAACTCAACTTTCACACATCCCTAGATTAAGGAATTATGGAAGCAAGCTCTGCCATGCTTGAGCTGGACTTTATGGAAAGAGCAAAATCACAAAATTTTCAGGGACACTGCTATAAATGCTACTCAGGTGTTTAAATCCTTTGCTAAGACCATCTTAGAAAGTGTTACAATAGCTCATATTAGTGTTGCGGAGAAACCCCTATCTAAATTTGAAAGCCAAATTGCGGCCAAATAGAAGGTTTTAAACCTTATCCCTGGGCATGATAATTCCAAAATTCTTTAGAGACTTCATACTAAATGGATATTACCTAAACCCAGTTGGATGAAACTCAATTTTTATGGGGCATCTAAGTTGAGTGGTAAAGTACATGGAGGAGGAATAATAAGAAATGAAAAAGGAGGGATGTCTGCTATCTATGCTAGTGGCATGGGTTACCAGAGCAATAACTATGCTGAAGCTATGGCCTTACTTTGGGGATTAAAGTTAGCTATATCCCTAGGAATTAGACATTTGAATTTTTAGGGAGATTCTAAGTTGGTCATAGATTCCGTTAATAAAGCATCTAACATTGGTATCCATCTAAAAGACATCATTATGGACATGCAGTTTCTTTTACAAAATTTTTTTGAAGTTGAGATTACCCACACCTACAAAGAAGGTAACAAGGTTGTTGATGCTTGTGCCAACCTTGGTCAGCAATTCTCAGGATGGAGGGTATGGTGATAAGTGGCTCATATACCCTCAAACATTAGAGAGATCATTTAGAAGGAGATGACAAAGCATGAATGATGCACTTTGATGATGAAGATAGCTTTTGAAGGCGGTCCACGTGGAGAAGGCCATTGTGGATCATGGAAAATGATAACCTTAGTACTTCCTTGATTGTCATGATTAATTCCTTGTATCATGAGATGCAGGTGTGAGATTCATATCATGAAAACCAAGGGGGAATTATTTCAAGCATGAAAGTAGACGTCATTGTGGTGGGCCATTTTGTATAATGAGCCTTCACATCTGCATTCAGTGCAAACAGAATCGAGGGCTTATTATTTGTTCAAAGCTCAAGGCAGTAATTGGGGTATGAAGAGCCAAAAATTCAAGAAATTTTGGAGGACACTGGTGGGAAACAGGCTTCTCGAGTTTTTGAGGTCAATGAAGAGCAAGGTGCTGATTCTAGGGGAACTGCTGATAATAAGGAGAAGATGCATGTAGAAGAAGTTGGTGAGGGTTCAGATAATGAGAATGATTGGAAAAAATATATTGCGGCCTTGAAGGTCCGCATTCAAATTCTGGAAAAGGTCTTTGCCAAAGGCCTTTGAAATAACATTCTGCTGAATATGACTATGTTGGAAGCGGTGGATAATCCAGGGAATGATGACAATGCAAACAATGAGAATCTTAAGGATCTTGTTAATTTTATAGTTATGTAGTTTCATCCTTTTTGACTCTGGTCTTTCCAGTGTTTTGTTTTGCTTCTAACTTTGTTTCTCGACTGTGCTGTTGGTTCTGTGTTGGCATCTTTTGTTTGCCAGCCTTCCTATCTTTTTGGACTGTATAGGGTTCGGCCCCTAGTTTGCCACCTTATTTAATCAAAAACATAGGGAACTTTTAACCATCACACATTTCACATTAAATCATTGATTAAGGTAGTTAAGGTCTCAATGAAAATGTCTTGAAGAGAGCTTTCAACAAGTGGTCACCATTTAGTAGTTATCCAAACTTTACAGTCATTATCATTAAAAGATATTTCAAAAAACAAAATTAGTTATAGAAAAGCTCAAGAATGCCAAAAAGTAAGGAAAAATCAATGCAAGGGATCTAATTCAAGCACAAAGGGTATTTTTTAGGTAGGAAAAAATTAGGATCAAAGATCAAGAATATATCAATTTTTTTTAAGGGTCAAAGAATTGAACCATCAATATAATTGATAAACAAGAGATATCATAGGAAAAAATTACAATATTAAGCCTACAAGTGTAGCCTAAGAATTTGATCTCAATTACTTAATTTTGAATATAATGTTATACTTGAACTAATAAATAAAACTATTATATATGTTTTATTTTTGCGTTTGGTTGTTATTGTGACTTGATATTTCACTCATGTGGAGGATTTATTCAGGGTCCCCTACTCCTAATCATAATATGGGAATAACCCCAATCTATGGGTAACCTATGATGGGGTTGAACCTCTGGAGAAGGTTGGATTCCTTCTAATGAATCACCTAAACTAATGTTGTCATAGGGAAAAGGGTTAGAAAGGGGAAAATAGCTCCTAAGAAGGCTAAATTTTGATGCACCAAATAAAAATGGGAAACTCCCATAAGCTTGAACCCACACTAGATCTATATAAGATAATGTTATCTCACACAACCTCACAATATAGCTCAATGCATAAGTGTTTCATGGACTAGGTTTAGGAAGAACACTAATCTAGACCTATAATAGCTTGAAAACAACCTAAAAGAGGTTAGGAAAGAGGATAATGGATATGAAAGAACCTATTTCACAAGGCCATCATGCACAACTCACTAAACACTAATCCAAGGCAAGAGATAGGTAAATAACATATTTTATTGCATCAAGAAGTGGTTCTTATAAATTCTTGATAGGGTTTAGCCTTATCAAGATGAGCATATCTTGTAAAGATATCTCAGATAGTCCCTTGCTCTTCAAAATCAAAGAGTCCTTATTGGAATACAAAATCCAGGAGAGAGTGAGATATATAAATGAGAAATAATGGGGTGATATAGGAGAAAGGGAGAGAGAAGAGGGAGCATGAGTACACATAAATAAATGAGGTCCAATAACTTGGATGGATTATTAACTACCTTTCTTGAATTATCCACCACATTTTGAGTCAATAAGACTAAAAATTCCTCAATAAGCTAGCCTATATTTATCCCAATAGCCTTCAAGATTTCCTCATTAACTAAGAGATCCACCAGAAGATAAGGGTCCTTTTTAAGATGATGAGTCATGATATTTTTATTGGATAAAATATTTAAAGGTTCTAAAATAGAAATTAATGCTCCACTTACACTTTCCAATCCCCAAAACTGATCCTTGAACTTCTACACCACCTTCTACCTGGCCTCATCATAAGGACAAAGTCTTCATACCCGTGGACCTGACAAAGCAATGACTATATCTATTTTAAGTGGTTGTAGTACCTACTTGTTAGGGATATGATTATATCAAAAGATGAGACATTTCTTTCAATAATCATCAATCTACCCCTATTTCAAACCTAATCATAAGTTTACCATAGATGAAAACCAATTCCATTTATTGGTTTTCATATATCCATAATTTCAATGGAGATACACATGTTGCTTGATCTCATTTCAATAGCTAGCTACCCATCTTTGATCTTTATTAGGCTTAGAAATACCTATTTTTACCTCTAAGCATTGTGAGAACCAAGAAACCACTACACACAAGGAATGCAATCATGAAATGATGTTGAAACCATAAGACAATTGAGTTTGCATGCTTTAGATCTTTGAATAGAGGTCCTAACTGAGCTATATTGATTTGTTCATTCTTGCATGATGTGTCATGATGATTTGGCTTCTTAAAATCACCAATTTCACACTTTAAGCTTGCTTAAAGTGTTTCAAAAGCTTACAACTAACAATTGATCTATACGAAGGCTATTTTATCCCCTTCTTATTGGATTGGTTCTCAACTAGGACCCTACTCAACTTCAAACCAAATCCAGTCAAAAGTTTATTATGTGGGCTGAGTTTGGCCAATAGTTGCTTAGAGTTAGAGGGATAATTGTTAAAGAGTGAGGCAACCATTAATTTTCCCCTATAACTCCCACCTACTCCAATTGATATTAGAGTAGGTTTATCTTTTTTGGGACATGTGTGTGAAGAATCCAGTTTAGTCATAGGCAATTTTGGAAACATAAAATTGTAATAGGGTGAAGAAATGACACACAAAATTAATAACATTAGAAACTTTACAAGAGTAAGATCACTTAGAGTTTTAGGCATGGAATGATTAATGAGAGGAATCCAAGAGAGACAAGATACCATAGGGATAGAACAAAGGAGATGAATCTATGTTAAATATGTAAGTAAAGTTAAAGAAGAAGGGTCTCAAGGAGGATCTCAAGGAGCTAGACCATATAGGAATGAAACATAAGATATGGAAGATGGAGATGAGACTATATTTCTCAAAGTAGTTGTAAAGCTTGGTAATAAGCCAAAGTTAGACACATTAGTGCAATGAAAGTATGAAATGTAAAGAGATTTTGGATTGGATGATAGAAATGAAAAAACATTTTGACTATGATTTAATGGAGTATCCAAAGAAGTTAAGTTTACATGAAAAACGTTGAAAGGTCATGCATTCCTATGGTGGGATCATGTGCAAACTGATAGATAGAGGAAATATAATGAGAAAATCAAGTCATGGGATAAAATGGTGAAAAATTGTAAGACAAATTCTTACCCTTAGAACTATTAGATGAATTTGTTTCAGAAGCTACAAAACCTGAGACAAAATAACATGAGCATCATGGAATATGATCAAGAATTTCATAGGTACACCATAAGAGTTGGACATGTAGAAGATGACCAAGAGAAGGAACCTAGATATGCAAATGTTTTTTTTAAAAGATGTAATTAGTTTTCTTAACTTGATAACTATATAAGAAGCCTAAAAATGTGCATTGAAGGTAGAAAAACATTTTCAAGGAGGCAACCAATAAAATCTAGAGGTAGAGGATGGTCTTCAAGAGGAAGGGGGAAAAGTAGTGGTAGTAGAGGACAATAATCTTATGTTGGAAAAATAATTATATCTCAAAATTATAATACAAATATAAGAGGAAGAACCTATTATTCTAGGGGGAGAGTATCTTTTGGAAGAGGAAGGGGCCAAGGCCTCATAGGTAAGTGTTTTAAGTGAAATAAGTATGATAGACATAAAGCTTTTGATTGTCTAAAAGAACCTTATAACAATAAAATAATAATTGAAGGAACAAATCATATTACTCATGGTGATGAATAATGTTTTGGATATCCAATGCACATGGAAGAGCCATAACATGGAGAGACACTTATGATGAAAAAATGTTGTTGAAACCAGTCAAGGAGGTAAATGAATCAGTAAAAATTAAAAGCCTATTTTGAATTATTTACAAATATAGAGATAAATATTGTAAAATATTCATAGATAGTAGAAACAAAAATAATTTTGTGTCTCAGGAAAAGGTAGAGAAACTTGGGTTAAAAAAGTTAGTACAACCTACTCCATATAAAGTTTCAAGGTCACTTAAGGGTCATCAAGTGCTAGTAAATGAACAATATGGTGATTTTTCAAAGTGGATCATATAAGGAGGAGGATCTATGCTGTATTATTCACATGTATGTGTGTCATGTAATGTTAGAAATTTTATGGAAGGGTTGTACATGATGTAAGAGTGAATACATACACTCTTATGAAGGATGGAAATAAGTATGCCTTGGTGTCCTTTGAAGTATAAGGGAGAAGATGGAGACAATAGTTCAAAGGTGCTAATAATTTAAGGTAATTAATTTTTAAAAGTAACAAAGGAAGGGGAGATATGATTTTATTTCATTGAAAAACCCATATCAACTATGACAAACATTAAGGTAATTCAAGTTATCATTGAAATTTATAATTTATTATATGAGTATATTCACATTATGACAAATGATTTACCTAATGGATTACCACTTTTTAAAATCATTGACCATCATATAAATCTAGTTCTAGGATCAAGCTTACCCAATATGTAATTCTATAAACTAACCAATGTATAATGTAGAGATAAAAAGATAGGTGAGAGAGTTGTTAGATAAAGGCTTGATCAAAGAGATTTTGAGCCCATGTGTAGTGCCAAATATGTTAACACCAAAGGATAATAATGGAAAATTTATATAAATTAGATGGAAATAAATAATATCACCATAAAGTATAGGTTTCCATTACCAAAGATGGATGATTTAATGGATTTGTTGAGTGGAGCCAAATACATAAAAAAGATAGATTTGAAGAGTATAAATCACCAGATTAAAATAAGATAAGGTGATGAATGCAAGACAAAATTTAAAAAAAATTATGGGTTTTATGAGTGTTTGATTATACCATTCAGATCGAATAATTCTCCAAGTACATTTATGAGGCTCATGAATGAGGTGTTGAAGCCATTCACATGTAAATTTGTTGTTGTTTATTTATATGATATTTTTATTTTCAAACATTATAAAGAATAAAATTTATACTAATTAAGGTTGGTCTTGGATGAATTAAATAATATAAATTGATGATTAATTTGAATAAATGTATCTTTATGCAAGAGAAGCTAATGTATTTTGGATTTGTGGCTGCAAATGTTGGGTTATGGATGGACCCTCAAAAAGTGAAAGTAATTGTGGAGTGACCTTCACCAAAGAGTGCATTTGAGGCCAAGAGTGTTCACATATTTGAAAGTTTCTAAGAATTTTTTTATTATAAACTTTAGTTGTATATGTACTCCTATTACCCAGACTATGAAAGGATATAGAAAGAATTTTCAATGGAAAACTTCAACAGAGAATAGTTTTTAGATTTTGAAGAAGAAGATAACATAAAAACTAGTGTTGATGTTGATTAATTTTTGGAAAGTGTTCCAAGTGGATTATGATGCAAGTAAAATAGATATTGGTATGTTTCTAAGTAAATAAGGTAATCCAATGACATGCTTTAGTGAGAAGTTAAATGAGTCAAAGAAAAAATCTTGAGGTTATAATAAATAAGCCTTATTGTTTATAAATAGCCAATGAAAATTAAATTAGAGGCACATTAAATGGGTGGAATTTATTTATAGTCATTCATTTGTTATAAATCATAGAAGTGAAAAATATAATAAGGTTTTGGATGAATTGATTAGGAAAACTTTAGTTATGAATGAGATCAAAGTTGAAGTTGTTGGTTTTGAGGCAATGAAAGAATACATGAGGATGATTAATATTTATAAAGATTATTAGACATTGTGCAATAAACCCATATAAATGGATAGAACACCTTTGATAAAGTGCATTACTTAGGATGGATTTATTTACTAGAAGGAAGATGTTATGCATACCTCAAGGCTCTATGGGAGAGAACTTGTTGAAGGAGAAGCACAACAAAGGTGTGGTTGGATATTTTGGATATGAAGATACATTGGATCAGTTGAGTGAACATTATTATTGGACAAGATAAAGTGTAAATATGAATAAATTTGTGAAAAGATACATAATTCGTTAGCATGAAAAATTAAAAATCTATAAAATGGGTTTATATCATATATCACCTATTTTAGATAGACCATAGGATGAATTGATCATCAATTTCATTTGTGGAATACCAAAAACACAAGGTAATAACTCTATTTCTATTTTTGTTGATAGATTTTAAACTTGGCACATTTTTTTTCATGTAATAAGACGCATGATGCCATAAATATTTCTAACCTCTTTCTTAATGAGGATGTGAGATTGCATGGGTTTATAAGGATTATTATATCAAATAGGGACAATTAATTTGTTGGGGTTTTTTTTTAGAACATTATGGCATAAATTGGGCATTAGATTATACTTTCAATTAGCATATCACCCTCAAATGGATGGGAAAATGAAAATTGTGAATCAAAGTATAGTTAATTTACTGAGATGCTTAGTTGGAGAAAAACCTTAATAGTAGGATTTGATGTTGGTACAGGGTTAATTCATTTACAATAATTTAGTTAATTAGGGTACATGTAGGAGTCATTTTTATATTATATATGGTAGCAGTTTTGGGGGTATGAGTGAATGAAAGAGTATAATTGAGATGAGTAGAATAATATTTAAAGGTGAAGATTATGTAAAAATGTTGTATGATGTATATTTTGAGGTTAAAAGGAGATTAGATGATAATGGAGAATCATATAAGCAACATGTTGATAAAAAAAGAGGAAAATATAATTTTAAACTTTGGGACTTGGTTTTATCCCATTTGTGTAAAGAGAGATTTTAAAAAGGCAAGTATAACAAACTTAAATGGAAGAAAATTGGGCCTTGAAAAATAATAAAAAATTTCTCAGCTAATGCTTATTAAATTGAATTTCTAGATGGAGATGATATTTCACCTTTTTTTTTTAATATTTATAACTCTATGTAACATAAAAAATAGAGAAAGAGTTAGTTATGGATTATATAAAAGTTGATTGAAAAGAGAAGATACCAACCAATAATAAGGAATAAATAGAGGTCATTTTGGATACACAAATTACTAAGAAGATAAGAATAAACAAGTACTATGATTAATTAGTGAAGTGGAAAAATAGAACAACTAAGGACACAACTTGGATGAATGCATCTTTGATTTCCAGCATGGAAGATTAGTTGAAGAAATTACATGTTCATGACTAAGATATCATGAGAAAAATTAGTTATGTTAAGTGTCTGATGTAGGATCATCCAAGGTGTATGGATAATATTACATCACCTAAATATTTTAAATTTGTGAAATTTTTCAATAAGTGGCATCGAGTCACATTATCATCCTCAAATATCAAATTGGTCTTATTTGGGATCACTCAATCACATTTTCTATTTGTAAATCTAATTTTAAAAGTCACATGGGCCTCATGAAAAAATATTATTCTAACTCTCTAAGCTTAAATGAAATCTACATCATAGTCTCAAGGTTTGGTGGAGGTCATGAGCTCATAATATGAGTGCTCACTATTCAAGGTATCCACCAAAATACTAAGAATTTACACTTAGTCTATTATCCCATGGATATCACCATAATTTGTGAGTTATGCATTGGTTTAAAAACTTAAATGGACATGCAACAAGATTATAGAGTTCACAAGATCACAGGTTGATAAGTGATGATGGTCATCAAATTTATTATCATTTTCATTGGGTCCATGGCCTCATTCTTCTCCCATATGAGGCAAAATTGATCATATGATTCTAGGAACTTGGGATTGTGACATGCGTCACAATCATGAGGGGGTCACAAGATATACAAAGTACACAATGAAAAGTAACATATATGTGAGGGACCATAAAGTGGTTTTAATAAATGTATAGGTCCACTAATATCTTATTAATAATGAGGAAAAAAATTGGAGCTCATTATTTAGGTACCATGATATCATACCACCTGGCATGATCACATTCACCTTGAAATCATAATTGAATTTTAGGCATAGTTAGAAGAGTGACACATGGATCTTTGAATGATAGAAAATTTTATGTTAAAGCACCAATTAAGGTGATTAAGATCTTGTTGGAAAGATATAGAAAATATATTTGAGTTAGTCATCACCATGTAATAACTAACCCAACCATGCAATTGTTGTCATAAAAAGTTTCTAAAAAAATAATAATAAGTCAAAGAAAAGATCAAGAATGCCAAAAATCAAGGAAAAATTAGGATGAGGGATCTCATGCAAGCATAAAGGGGTTTTTTAGGCAAGATAAAAGGAGGAATAAAGATCAAGAAGGGATCATTTTTTTGAATAATCAAAGGATCAAACAATTAGAAAAATAGAGAAATAAAAGAGATAATAGGAAATAAACATGCATTAATCGTGTAAGTGTAACAAAAGACTTTGATCTCAATTCCTCAATTACGAAAGTATACCACATTTGAATTAATAAATATAGGTGTTTCCTCTATTTTATGATTTTTGCGTATGCTGAGAACTAGAGGGATCACTATTGGGGACTGAGGCAACCATTAATTTGGTACTTGTAACCTTGACCAACACCAAAATAAAAGCAATCCCAAAACTTCAAAATATTTTATGTCATGATAGGATAAATTCTAGGTAACTTTAAATTATGGATTGATTTATAAACATCATGAAAAAAATATTTTCAAATTTTAGGGTGATTGGAGTGGTGCAAATGATTATATAGAACACTAAAAATAATATGAGTGGGATTCATAACCAATGGATACTAGGGATTGAACAAGCTAACATTGATTTGTAGTGTATATATAAAATATAAATCATATATGAACCCATATGAAATCTCTTTCCTACTTTGCATTCCTTGATATATTTGAGAAGATAAAATGAAATCAACTCACCATAATTTTTAGGGTTTACTTCCTTTATTATAATGTGAGTAGTGGAACCAAAATAAAATTGACATGATCTAACTGGATCATTGTAAACAACCTATTTAAATAGACCATAGCCTTACTAATAATAACTTTTAAAATTCCTACCGAATATGTCATATCCTTCTTGTTTCTTCATGAATTCACATTTCACTGAACTTTTATAGTACATCATATAATTTATGTTTTATTTTTTAGGTTGAAATCCATTCCTTAGTATAAATGAGATCTTGTTTTATTAGTCTAGTCATTTTACTGATGAAAAATACCATAGTTTGTGTAACTCTTTTTGCATTTGGGGAGTATATTTTTCTGTTCTTCACATCCTATAAATGTAAAATGTCTCTTATTAATTATCTATATGAAAATCATTCTAGTTTACCATTATCTTATTAAATATGAGCTTTTTATTTTCCATGTGTGTCCTTATTATTCATCACCATCATTGGGATCCTTTCAATTTTTTAATAAATAATACAAATCATTGTAGTTAATTCTATTTCACATATCTAATACACACTATATCTCTTAACCCCCTCCCCAAAATTGTGACAGTTTTGTTTATCGCCATTCAAATATAAGGAATTCAATACAAAAATTTGAGGTTTTTTGTATTGATCAACTTGAACGCATGCCTTAAACGACACCTCTTCACATAATACAAAGTGGTTATCAAAGCAAAAAATATTTGATTTAAAAAAACCTAAGATTTTTATTTAAATGTTCATTAAATCAAACCCCTTTGTTAATTAAGAATAGTTAAAGCCATGTTACTTTGCTTTAATAATCTTTATTTTCACCCTAATAAATTTCAACCTATTAAAAAATCAATAAATACATGGGAATAAATCATATGGATGAAAAAGGATCACAACATTTAAAGCATTGATGTGAATGTGTGTCATTTTCATGAGTTTCCAAACATAAAAGGAAACTTAAAAGCCTTACCTTATTTATAAAGAAGACAATAAAAGTATTTTTAGTATGAGTGTTTCATTCATCATTTAAGGTTATTTGAAAACTATATTCCTAAGGATCACTTTACTTAAGTGAAAGTGGAGGGAAAACAACTTATTAAAGGAGTTTTATACCAAGACACCAAACTATCCTAATGAACAAAGGAACATAAAATAGAAATGAAACAAAAAAAATTAAAATAAAATAATAATTAAAAAAAAAACTTGATGGGGGAATTAGAGGCATTTAGATGGAGTGGCATGAAAATAAGGTTTCAAGTGTATTCTATTCACCAAAAATATTAAGATTCATCCTTCTAAAGTTTTAAGTCTAAATTTATTTTCTCCTCGTATCTATGAAATTTGATATTTTCCAAACCACAAAGGTGAAATTTGTCATTATGACCCTTCTTCTAGTGATCTTTCTCCAACATCAACACCATGTCTATAATTATGAAAACCTTATTAGTGGAAAATTTTTCAAACCATATATTAAATTAAATATTGATGTCTGCTAAAGTTTTCAAAATCTTTCCCTCTTCATTCCTTCAATTTTAATATATTTTCCAATCTTTCTTTCATTGTCTCTAATTATCATTCATATTTTTGTATAAACTAATAAGTAAGGTGTAGCAGTTTGACTAACGAGATTGGTTGTTTTACATATAATAGCATGTATGGAAATGTTTTCAAGGATTTATTAATTATGGTTTTGTATTCCCAAAATGCATACTTCAATAAGGTGTGTCATCCTATGGAGTTCTTACTACTTTTATTTATTTATCACATCGATTATATTTTTATTTGTTGATTCTACTACCTCATTTCCATGCGAGTAGCAATTGGTTGAAAATTTAACTATTATGCTATAATAATAATCCCATTATGTAAATTTTTTTGATATGAAATCAATTCCAATGTCACATACCAAAGATATAGGGATGCAAAATATTTTAATAATGTTCCTTAGTAATTTTATCAGTTCTCTGATATGTTATACTTTGTGGATTTGGTAAAATAATTTTTAGCTATCAAGATGAATTTATGACCAAGTGATGAATTGGGAGTTTTTACTCCCACAAATTCTAATCTATATTATACAAAAAAAATTCTTTCTATCACTAGTTTGAGGGGCATTGTTACAATTTTTTAATCTTCCAACTGATATGTAACATGTATGACATGATCTCATAGGCTTATTATTATTCTTGAAAATGGAAGACAAATAATAAATATTATATGAATATTATGTTTTATGTTATCCCTTGAAGAATGAACACCTCCAAATTATTCATAAAACTATTGAATAAATAATTGTGTCTCTTCTTTATCCGTGCATCTAATATATTCTCCTTTATAGTTATTCCTATATAAAACTCCATTGTTGATTGATTAATGTTATAAATTCAATTCTAAATCCATTTTAATTATACATTGATGATATATGTATGCCATTAATTATTCATGTATTTAATATGAGTTGTGAAAATCATGTCTTTTTATTCAATATCCAATACTTCATCCTCTAGTTTTTTCATAGATTTCCCTCTGAAAATCATTTGGAATATACATTACCCCAAACTATTTTTATTTGTTTTTATCTCCAAATAAAATTCTTTTTTAAATTAAATCCATTTTCATCTCTTTTCTTTGAATTATGTTTTATTTAATAGAGCTTTGGCCATATGATTGGCCCAAACTATTTTAATTGGTTTTATTTCCAAATCAAATTCTTGGTTAAAGTACATCCATTTTCCTCTTATTTATTTGAATTATGTTTTATTTAATATATATTTTACCATATTATTAGTAACAATATCAATAATAAAACTATTTAAAATGTGATTCCTAAATTGCTTGACTATTTTTACCAAGGCATAATCATGTTTCTCAATAGGAGAATAGCTTAATTATGCATATTTCAAGTGGGATATCAAGATTTTTATGGATAATTCATCTTATCTCAAGTAATTTTGTGTTATCACATCAATAATTTAATGCTATGAAGAAAAATAATATAACTTTAAATTCAAATTGTATTTTATACTATTCAACACTAGTGCAGTGATGATCACTTTCTTAATATAAAAAAAAACTTACTTCTCCTCCTTTATCCATTATTATTTCACATTATATTTCATCATAGAATTCATATATGCCATTATTTATACAAATCCTAAAATTAATGTAATTACAAAATTAATATTACCAGTGAAGGATCTTAATTCCCTTTTACTATTAAAAAAAGGTATATCAAATATTAATTTAACTGTATCTGGATTGATGTATGTACCATATTTTGTAACAATATGGATAATTAATTTACCTTATTTGACATGATTTTTTTATTAAATTTAAAGATATATTATATTTATTTCAAATTTTAAATAACACTCATAAATGCTGCAAATGTTGATCCCTATTTTTAGAAAACATAGTGATATCATCCATATAGATAGTTAATACATTTACCCACTAACACTTCAAACATGAAGCCCATGTATATTTTAAAGTTTTCACTTACATTATTGAGACCAATAGGAATTATTTTAGAATCAAATGTTCCCCACTTTGAAGTGAAGACTAATTTATACATATCTTATTGATCCACTAATACCTAGTTTTATCCTAAGAATTCATGTAGAAGTGACATCATTTTAGATCTACATTTATTGTTTGGAATAATTTTCATAAATAAGAGAAAGGGATGATTATATTTTTCATATTATTTTTCAATTTTATGAAATATGCACATAACTTGGTCTCATTATTTTTATTTCTTACAAGAACTAAATTGGCCACCCAAGTAGAATACTTGATGGGGAAGATAATCTTCGCAAAAAGGAGTTTGTTAATTCATTTATATATGAAGGGTTATAAAATAGGATTAATAATATTTAATATTTGTCTAAAACATTATATACTTGGCTTGATTGGAATAGTATGGGTCATAAATCATGGGTTAAAATAATTCCAATCTTCATAAGACCAAGCCAAAACTTCTTTGAACTCCATTAACAAATTATTTAATTTCAAAATTTATTCAGATTTATTTTCCTATATTCATATTTTTTAGTCCTTATATGGTGCCCAAATTTAATTAAATGTATTCTCTTTTAGTCAATTCATGAATCTTCTTATGATTTCTAATATTCATGTCAAACATTTTTCAAGTGATATCATGACTTTGGGGATTTAATTGGTTCTTAAATATTATTTTTGATCTTATTCATTTTAAATTAGATATATATGTTCCATTTTCATCCAAAATTTGATCTTTAAATGAATCAAAACTAGGGAGGAATTGAATATATATTCTTCATCACTAAAAAATTGAAATAATTTCTACATTTTTGGGTACTAAGGGCATTGAGATTATTTCTATTGTTTCAACACTATTTTGGATAGAGTTGGAAGTTTTGTAATGAATGTAGCTAGACCATCATCCTTTAAAATCTTGTAAAAGCTATTCAAATTTCAATAAGATCTTAGGTTTATACCTGTAACGATTAAAAAACTTGTCATTACATTGAAAAATGCTTCTTATTTGATTAAAAAATAAACTAATAGTCACCATATACTTTTAACATCTTGAAATTATAAATGATGGAAAATTTTAGGCTAAGAATCATACTCTGTTATAACATTAGTACATAGGAATTTTAATCTATAAACAAAAAAAAAATTCTTGTCCCATAAGATCAACCAAGACCACCCCAATACCTAAGGATTATTTAGATCAAGCTTCATCAATGTATAAAGTCCAAAATTAGGTGCTTAAATTGGGGTCAAATATTATAATGGAAATCTCTCTAGTTTCTAATGTGAATAATCAATGTCCATAATTTTTACATCAACATTTTTATTTTTGGTTGTATTTAGTAATGATGAACTTCATTCTTGGTTCTCTTTCAATGTGAATCCAATTTTCTACACCTTTCCATGGTAGCCACATATGAGTAAATTTAGTGCCTATATACCCATTCAAAACTCATGAGCAATGTTTCTCAATAATAATCTAAAATATTAAAGATTTTACACTACTTGAATGTCTATATATTTCTAAACTATGGGATATGTGGCCAATTTCATGTGTACATTCATTAATTATCATATCATAGTGACATCTGATTTATCTAATTATACTATATTTTCATATATTTCATATGGATTATTCCTTTTTTTTTAACAAATAAAGTGATACATAACATTAGAAAATGCTCTTGAATCTACCAATTAACTATACACATTATTTCCAAAAAATCTAACTATAAGTAATAAGGATGGATTTTCTATTTTTACTTTATATGTGATTACATTAGCATGATTGCCTTATTTTTCCATTTTTTATAGAATGATTAGCTAAGGAGAAGATTTATTTGTTTATTCATTTGAGCCAATTTGTGTAGTGTAATGTTGGCTTTAGTCTTTTTCGTGTTTTCTATTATATTGTATCTAGATAAGGAAGATATAAGAGGACTACTTTTTATTTGCATGGGATGGGTAGAAAATTTTCTTCATTTTATAGGAAGTGGATTATTATTGTATGATAGAGTTAAGAAGGCTATTTATCCAAAATCTCTCTGAGAAACCATTACTACATCCATGAAAGCTTCAACATTGCACACCAAGAATAAACCAACTAAGAACAAACCAATTATTATTTCATTTTATATATCAAATAGTTTATAATAGATATGTACAAATAAGTATAAGATAGAAGAATCCAAACCATCCCATGCATGTATGACTAACTTCCCCAATATAGGTAGAAACAAGACATCAACCTATAATCCTCATGAATGTGGGATAAACATCTCTAATGAAATAAAACCTAAGTAAACTAGAGAGTAAGAATCTAACACCTCCCCATCTTAATCATAGATTAGATGGGTAAAATAAAGGATGTAATATGAATCTACGTGTCCCTATGGACACCAATCCATCTTGCTAGAGTACATGGATGCCAAGTCACCATAACCGCCAAGTTAAAGTAAGAATGGTTCTAAATACAAGGATCAATGAATATGAATACTATGCTCTAAAATACTAGGTAGTGTGATAAACCCAAGGAAGAATTTCTTGAACACCCTCCAATAAGATGGTAAGAAGTGATCACAAATACTAGTGGGGTTACCACACTAGTGTCACTAGTGCGGAGACCACACTAGTGTCACTACAAGAATCACTAAGAAGGCCATGGAGATAAGTAACAACCCTCATATGGGTTACGACAAATAAAGTGCCTAAATAAGATACCCATGTATAAAGGAGGAATCCATAAAACACTCAAAAAGTGAAAAATATACATATAACTCTCATAAAGTGGAGAAAAAGGAGAAAACACATAAGAAATACTCCATCCCTCCAAAAAAAAGAGATAAAAGAAGGAAAGAGTTAGAAAACCCCCAAAGATGATGTTGAAGAAGTCCATACTCCTAGTACTTAAAAATCAAAAAGGAACTCAATCTACATGAGTGGTTCAAATCCACTACACGATCATGAAAATAACTGACACTAGGCTTCACCAGAATAAATTTAATCAAGAATAATGTTAGTGGTGATGAAAGTGCAAAAGAGTGCTACATATACAAGGAATTCTTAATACCTAAGAAGCAAAATCTATACTACACCCCCCATACTACTGACTGGGTGGAGTGATGACAAAAAATTTGTATGTACACCCCCCATAATGTTAAATGGGTAGAGTGGATGACAAGGGTATGTATGATTGGTCTAAATCCACTACTTGATCACTGAAAAAGATGACACTATATGCACCAGAATATCTCCATATGTTGTGGAAGACTATCAACTATAAAAAAATTGGTATTGAAAATATAGATATGTTCTCTCAAAGAGGATGGATTTGGCAGTCATGGAAGAGACAAGAAAATGAAGAAGTGAAAAGGTGCTCAGAATAAAGCACATAAATGCCTAAATGTAGACAAATTTGAATCAACAAACCCCCCATATCAATTTATAACTTAGCGCAAGAATAATATATCCCATTAAACACCAAATGAAAATAAGGAAGACACTAGGCTTCACCATAATAGCTCCAAACAAGGAGACTATCAACCTGTCAAAGAAGTCATCACCAATCATGAAAGTTTATAAAAAAATATGGGAGCAGAAAAGTGTCTCCATAGAAGAAATCAAGGTGCTATGATAGGGGACTTGATGGAGACATGACACAAACTATAAGTGTGTCAAAGTGTCAACTACAAAAAAATGACAACCTACAAAGCACATGCAAATGGATGTTGAACTCAGCTAAAAATGCATCTGAGATAGTGCAAAGTGAAATAGTGGATGAAGAAGCAAATCCCTACAGACACAAAACATATAGATCCACAAATAACCCATTTTTAAAAAAAAACCCAAAAAGATATATGAAAACATATAAAAAACTAGATGGTTTTTTAAAAAGTAATGAATAAATGCATTTTATGGATATGTACGTGGGTAATATTGAAAACCCCTAAAAAATGAGTTTTTGTGAAATTATTTATTTAAAAAAAAATTTATAGGTGATCCTAGCATTTTGAGGCCTTCCAGTGTCAATGACATTTATTAGAAGATCTGAAAATACACCAAAAAATAATTTACTACAAACAGTGGCCTAGAAGGCTATGGAAATAGCTACAAAAAAGGCTAAATCAATGAAATAATTGTGGATTTGCAATTAGAGAAACCTAAAACTGAGCAATGGCTATTGTAGGGTGGCTATGATACCATGAAATAGTTAAGAAGGTTCTTCAACCAAGATATTTTCATGAGACCATTACTAGAGCTATGAAAGCTTCAACATTGCACACCAATAATAAACTAACTAAGAAGAAACCAATTGTTATTCCATTCTATATATTAAATAGTTTAAAATAGAAATATATAAATAGGTATAAGATAGGAGAACCCTAACCATCCCATGCATGTGGGACTAACTTCTCCAATATAGGTAGAAGTAAGGCATAAACCCATCATCCCTATGAATGTGGAATAAAAATATCTAATGAAATAACACCTAAGTAAACTATAGAGTAGGAAAGTTATATCCTACACCAACATTGGATTTGGAATCTAAAAGTGTATTTTATTATTTAATGGGGTGGATTATGTATAGGGCATTTTATTCGTACTCCTTGAGTCTTGCTTTTTTAGGGGGGAATTTTTGAAGGCTTGTAATTTTTTTTAATTTTCTTTGGGTTCATTATCATCTTTAGAAGGAAAAACATAAGTTTCAAATGTTAAATTAGTATAAATGTTTTACAACCCACCAATTTGGGCATCATCTTGTTCCACTAACATAACCTCAAAATTTTACATTTCTCTCATGAGAATTTACAGTGTTTCAAAATTTAGCACAATAAATTCTACATGGGTAGTAGTATGATACTTAATATGGATTTGGTAAGGATATGCCTAAAATATTTATGGAAAGAGTTGGTTTTAAATAACATGTCCTAAGATTTCTCCTTGATTGATTTTGATTATTGATTTGGTTATTGTTCTACTAATTATGATTATTATTCCTTTGGAAGGAATAATTTATTCATTTTGTCTCAGTTTATATAGAGTTAACTCTTCTCTAAAGACCATTGAAATCATTTTCAAACTTTTGCATCATCTTAGTGAGATATTATAACTCAGGTGAATTGTAAATAAATTTTGAATTTGTGATGTGTTGATATTACTACAAAGACTAAAGTTAATGTTCATGTTGTATTATGATTGGGTATGGACTTAATGACTTATGGTAACACTATATTTTATAACATCCCTATATTATGAATAATTTATTAGATAATTCATTATAACATTAATTATATTTCTAATATAATTTATTATGCATATGATTTAACTAAATTTGTTGTAGCATATATTCTCATGAATATAGAGGTAATTGGATATAACAAATCTAGGCACACATGATAGTCCATGGGGAAATAGGTATATAGTTTTTAGGTATACAACTATACATTCATTAAAATATTGTAGTGAATTATCTCATGGTTTCATTTATTTATTTCATGATCATGGAAAACTATTTGAACCTTACACTAGGGTCTATTGTTTTTCCAAATTGCCTTATAAAATATTTTTCAAATTGTATCTAAGTAGTAATAGATCATGGTGTTAAGCTGAAAAACCAATCATAAGTGGGTCATTCAAAGGTGAAGGGGGAAATTCTATAGGAACTATCCTCATGTATTACATTTAATATTTTCAAAGAAACTTTGATAGCAACTATGTGTTCCTTTGCATTCTTATTTCCATCAATCGTGAACTTGGGAAGTGTTTTTTTGGAATTCATAGGTAGATCATATGTAATTTTGGGAATATTTAAGGTGTTATATGTCAAAACATCAGCCATCATATTAATTATATGATCTCATATTTGTTGGATGTCTATTACTACTATGTTGGGATGAGGTTATATGGATGTATATTTTTTAGGGATACCTTTATTTTCTAGTTTTCCTATGAATGTTTAAAAATGCTAATAATTTATCTCTAGTAAACCTTGACCTAGTTAGTCTAAGTGGGGTATCCATTTTTCCCCTTCTTCTTGTGCCAATATTACATTTTTGTCAATGTTTTAACATAAATACAGGTTTAAGCATTTGCTAAAAACCTATCTATTATAGACCTTATTTAAGAGTATCCCAGTGTACAAGTTATGTTAGCCATTCAAAGACACATTTAATTTATAAAATTAGTAACTAATTCTACCCTATAGTTATTAATATTCTACTATAAATAGTTAAAACTAAACAAAGTTGTTTGAATAAAAAATAAAAATGATTTTTATTCCTTTATATTAACAATTCAATTTCTCTCATATTCACAATAAGTTAATTATTTCAGATTATGTTTTTAGAACAAAAGTGATTTATTATAGACTTTGGACGCTTCTTGAAAAATAAACCAACATAACAAAAGTGATTTACAATAGACTTTGGACACTTCTTGAAAAATAAACCAACATTATATAAAAGTTAGTGTTATCTTAAGTTGTAAATATTTCTTAGTAAAATTACCCAAAAAAACCTAAAAATCCTTACAATTTAATTTTTTAATTATCTATCAGTGAAATAAAAGAAGTTAAAATGATCATTAATTGACATAATATGACAACTTAATGATTATTTTCTCATTCAACTACCAAAAATATTATAACTCATATTTTAATAAAAACCAATGAGAAAAATTATCATAAGAAAATCAATATAGAAATACACTACATTTTAAATCAAAATACCATTTAAATCACTAATCTTTTTTCTTTAAAAATCTCCTTCATTAAATTTATTACAAAAACATGAAAAGAAAAAGAAAATCTCCAAGACATTTTGCACATTAAAACTATCTTAACATAGATTCATTAAAAATATCATATTTTGGGATTCCTAAAAATATATCTAATCATGGATTTAAATAAATAGAGTTTTTCAAACTTATTAAAAAATTTCAACTTTGAGCTTCCACTTCATTACCCAAGACACTAAAATATAAAAAATATAACTTCAATATTCCCTTGGTACTAAATTTTTAACTAAAATAATTATACATTACTAGGAAAATATTCAACATAGGTGACATCCACTAGAAATCACTTGCTATGTCTTCTATCAGCTTCAAGAAGGCCCATTTTAATCTCTATTATTAGTTGTGCAACATTTCTTATTAGTAGATGTAAAATTTTATTTTTTTAACCAAAAAAGTGATGTAGTTATCTATCAGATGATCTTGGATTAGTTTCCATATGGTAACCTCTACTTTGATAATATTAAGAACCTTGTTGATCACGAATTTAAACTTTTTTTTGGAAACACATTTTAATTGTTTATCATATAGGAATAATAAATAAATAAAATAGATATAGTGTTTTATTATAAAAATAATCTAGTCTAGCTATCATTGATTCAAAAATTTCCATTATAAAATTCAAACCCTTTAAATGGTGGTTCAAATAAATTTAGAACCATTTCTAATTCAAACTAAGTGAACTCCACAGAGTAAATTTTTATTAGGGCATTATCAATAGTGTCAACCATTCCTTTTACCTTAAATAGTTTGGTATTTTTATTTTTAAATTTATTTTGCATTAATTTCATTTAAGAGAAAACTTATACAAATTTAAAATAATTCAAGCAAAGTATATTCAGTATGAAACACCTTTCAAATGGATATTTTGATGGAAATCAAGTCTTCTGAGTTACCTTTAGCATGTTTTAACTCATTTTCAAAAATTTCAATCCTTTTTTTATATCTTTCATAATCCTTAATTAGTTTACAAATAGTCACAAAATTACTTATTATCATAAAGGAGAGATTTCTAGGCTTATTTGTTCTATAAAAATATGATAAACCCGAGTTTGAGTATCCATTATTTCCCCTCCTCCCCTTTTATGACATCTTGTGAATTATTTTATCTTCTTATCTTCATATTTAAATTCCACCTCACATTCTCTTATAACAATATATTCAACATTTTTTATATCTCTTTCATTCATATTATTATTTTTGTCTCCAATTCTAGTGGCATGACTTTGGGAGGCTTTAAGGAACATTAGATGGGGACTCTAAATTTAATTTCACTTAATCTCTAATCCCATTTTCATGAGTAGGAGATAATTGGGTTGACTCTAAGAGTGAGTTAGGTTAAATAGGATTAATAACATGAATTGAATAAAATGAATTGGGTAAAATACTATCAACAACTATATGGGATGTATCAAATTGAGTGTAAGCAATAACATGTAAAAGAAAATGGAGTGGGAGAAACATTGGAAACTTTATCAACTAGTTATTTTGATAAATTTTTAAGCAATAGAAATTATTTCAATAAATTAAAAATCAAGGTATTGATAACAATAGAAAATTAATTTATATTAGACAACATGAGAGGTCATGTTAGACATTGGAGAAAGTACAGATGGTGAAATATGAACATATTAAAAAGTCCCAAGTTTAGAGATTTTTGATTTATCATTTGTCTCAGAAGCCTAAATATCCTAAATTTATTGCAACCTCAAATATTTCATTTATTTCATTGTTCTTAGATGAATAACATTTCCCACCTTAACCAATTTCACAATTAATTCTGACTATTCACAAAATTTGTGAAAATATTAGATTTCTAATGATACTAGTGCTTGTATCTTATATTTGCCTTATGTCTAATGGAATATAGGAAATTTTCTTCAAAGAGGTTCTCATTTCAAAAATTATGCTTCTCCAAAATAATGTGGGATTAAAACTTATCCTTTACTCTTCCACATCAAAAAGTGTTAAAATACCTCCTCTCAGATGAACATGGGCACTTTTAAAATAATGGACTAGTTTTTTTTGCATTAAAATATAAATAATACCATTATAAAATTTGGATGAAATATCCATAATAAAAAGACAAGTAGGCACATACATGGGTAACAAATGAGGAAGTCTCAGAGCTCCCTCTATCCTGCATACCATACTATATTGAAAATAAAATGAATTCCAAAACTTTGAAATAGTTTCTATCATGGTGGAATAAATTATACAACACTTTGAATTATGGATAAATTCATATTTTTTTAATAAATTATTTTCAAATTTCATGGTAATTAGGGTGGTGAAAGTGTATATGTAAAACACAAAAAATAATATGAATGGGATTATTATCCAATGGAGACTATGGATTGAATAAAATAACACTAAATTATAGTGTATACCATAATAAATAAACCATATTTGAATCCATATGAAATATTTTTCCTTATTTGCATTCATTGAAATATTTTTGAAGATAAAAATGAAATAAATTCACCTAATTTTGTAGGGTTTGCTTCCTTATCAAGTTATGTAGTAGTGGTACCCAAGCAAAATTAAAATGATCTAATTGGATACTTCCAATTAACCTATTCACCAAGACCATAACCTTCCTCATAGGAACTTTTTAAATTTATAAAAAGTATGACATATCTTGCTTGTTTCTCCATGAATTCAAATTTTCAATCCACTTTCTAAGTACATTATATATTTTATGTTTTTCCTACCATGTTGAAATCCATTGATTAGTATAAATTATAACTAGTTATGGTTATCTAAGAATTTTACTAATGGAAAATACCACTATGTATGTAATTATTTCTCCACTAGGCGAGTATATTATCTTGTCCTTCACATAAAAATAGTAGTAGCTGTATATTATTAATTATTTTCATAGAAATACTTCTAATTTTTCTACTTCCATATGCCAATATGTGATCCTAATTTTCCATGTGTTCTATTATTATTCATCACCATCATTCAAGTCCTTGTAATTTTTTAAGAATTAATATAAATAATTATAGTTAATTATGTTGCACATGTCTAGGATAAAAACCTATCTCTTAACTCCCTTCTTGAAAATATGAGAGCTTTGTTTTTCTCCATTATCAAACAAGGAATTTAGTACAAAAATATGGAGGCTTTTATATTGATTAGCTTACACTTGTGACTTCAATGAAATCTATTCATGCAGTCTAAAGTGGTTTTTAGTAAAAACAATATTTCAGTTAAAAACAAAACCTGAGTTTTTGTTTCAAATGTTCATTGAATTAGATCACCTTATTAATTAAAATTTGCTAAATCTAGGCCACTATATTTTAATAACCTTTCTTTTCAGTCCAATAAATGTAAATTTATTAAATTTTTTAATAAATACATTTAAACAAATCACTAGGAGAAAAAAAGGAAACATATGTAACATTTAAAGCATTGATGTGTACACTTGATGTTTCAATGATTTCCTAGAAATAAAAAAATGACAAAATCATAACTAGATGGTTCTCGCAGGTTTCAGGTTCACAGGATGTGAATACATGGTCTTTATTTATTTATTATAGAGAATCCATTGAATTTTTTATGGCCGTGAAAACTTATATAAGGGAGTGATGAAATGGGAGGTTTCCACTTGGCATCTTTCCATTTCATGAAGAGTAAAGAAGACATCATCAAGGTATATTGAATGTTTTTTAACATCCAGGTGTTGTGAGATGGTAAAGGTAAGGACAAATCAAAAAGAAATTTTAAAATATTAATCTATTAAAATGCAAATAAGTAAAGCTAAATCTAATATTAAATAAATAAACTTCAAAATTGAGACCCAATTTAATTTATGTGTAATTAACCCCCATTTTTCATTAATTTGAATAGGGAACATGGGAATTTTAAAATAATGAGACTCAATTTTTAAAAGATAAATAATAGATGAATTTTTATAAGAATGGGTTTATGATTTGTTTTTTATATTTTAAATCTTAATAAATTCCTTATCATTTTGAGAGCTAAAAATTGGTGGCCCCAAGTTGTTTGAGAAAGAAATTGGATCAGTTGGTGACAACATATTCCATAACTAGGCTATGATAATTCCATAATCTAATTAGGCTGACTATTCCTACCAATTTGAAATATAAATATTATAAAATGATAAATCTAAAGGTTATGCATGCCATAGATCATCCATACATATTTTGAGGCATCCATTAGTCTAAATATGTAACATTCCCCCTTCAAACAAGTGTTACCATCAATGTTTACCATTTGTGTATGCATTTACATGAAAGTTTCATATTCCCATCTGACATCTTCCTTAGATAGGGTCTTCCAATTTATAAGATACTCTAAGATTACCCTAGTCCAAACATTATTTGTGCATGTATTAATAATTATTTCAAGTCTCAAGATGATTTTTCCCTTTTCATTAATATTAGACATAACTTTATTTGGGATAGATTATGCTAGATAATGACTTTTTTTTTTTGACATGAAATATACAACTTGGTTACAAGTGTTTATGTAGTTTAAGTTAAACTTTAGTTGAAACTAATGTGGCACAAAGTTTATAATTGTAAGGAATTAGCTATCTTATGCATTCATAAAACAAAAGTAGTAGGTGTACTCATTCATAATAATCGATAAACAATTATTTAATAATATAACTCTATTTATAAAATACAATAAGAACATTCAATATAGTTTTGCATATCTCTCTATTCTATAAATCCTTACTCTTTACTCTATCCTTACTCCCTTACAAGTTATTATAGTATTACTATACTCTATAATATCTTATTGATCTTCAACTCTTCTATGTTATATCTACCATATTATAATGTTGTGGTATAAATATTGACTAGATACCTTTATAACTCAATGTATGTGC